>OZ014446.1:6369399-6969399 GCA_963966035.1 Acleris laterana | reverse complement strand
TGTAACTACGTGTAAATGTTTCGACTAACAGGATTTGTAATTTACATATTTACCCAACAGGCCTACCTCTTGGAGCTCTTAGACACAGCCATCGAAAGCGTGGGTTACGAAGAGTCGGCTTCTGACTCCACCAGCTTGATCCTAAATCGTATGCAAATCCTCAACTACGCCTGCAACCTGGGCCACGAGGGTTGCATCGCTGACAGCTTGGTGAAGTGGAATGCTTTCAAAGCAAATACTAACAACCTGTAAGTGGTTTTTGTGAATAATAATTACGACTCCTTCTTTCAGAGCAACCCTGTTAAAACTAAGGTAAATGCTTCAATCATGGATAGTGCTCCAGTCATGAACAATCCCAATAAAAGTAATTACATATTATTGAACGCTAATGTCTTATAATTAGATACTTCGGGCCTACCTCTATTAGAATGAAATTTTTTGAAAGTGCCCTTCTGTCCGTTTAATTTGTTATTGATCATCACTGGAGCACTGTCCATGATAAGAGCATTTACCTTACCTGTTTCCCGATTGCTCATGCGACGCAAAATAATTTCACACGTGTGCTAGTTTCACAACCTTCCACACTTACACTAGTAAATTTGATACAATTACATTCTGAACCATAGATAAGACTAATAGAACTGCATGGTTCACATTAAATCACGTTAGTGAGAGCATAGCACAATTTTATTTTGGCAGAGAAGCTAACGTTGTTTTTTGTTACAGGGTACCCAAAAATGCTCGTCGTTACGTCTACTGCACTGGCCTGAGGCAGGGCGATAGGACTGACTACGAATTCCTGCTCAACCAGTACGAAACCTCTGAGAACACCGCTGACATGGTCGTCATTCTCAGAACTCTCGCCTGCACCAAGGACCAGACCTTGATTGAACAGTCAGTTTAAATTTCTACTTAATTCAGTAAGACACACAAAACATAGCATTTCTATTGGCCCTGACATTACCGAACGCGTATAATGTTTCTTTTCTGTATATTTTCTGCTTATAAAGTATTTTATTTATTTTTTGTTTATTGCACAAAAATAAGTACAAATGGCGGACCTAATGCCTAATGGCATTCGCTACCATTGAGCATTTGGAATTTCCAACACGGCGGGGCCGTAGTAGAATGAATAAAAGCCAAAACAATCAAGACGGTATGAAAACGCCTTGATTAAATTACAGTATAAAAACAGAAAACGCAAAGGTCGACACATGTAAAAGACAACTTTTGATGGTTGACATATTTCAGAATAGATACCTCCGAACAAAC
Organism: Acleris laterana; assembly: GCA_963966035.1. Taxonomy (NCBI): domain Eukaryota; kingdom Metazoa; phylum Arthropoda; class Insecta; order Lepidoptera; family Tortricidae; genus Acleris; species Acleris laterana. Next base: position 6,968,127 of record OZ014446.1, on the reverse strand, counting down.
AATCACCTTAATTATTATTTTTCAGCTACTTGCATCAGTCCTTGACCAACGACAAGATCCGCGCTCATGACCGCACCAACGCGTTCTCTTACGCTCTCCTGGGTAACCAAGAGAACCTAAAGACTGTCCTTGAATTCGTTGAGAACTACTTCGCAGATATCAGAGTCGCGTAAGTCTATTAAAAATTGTTTCTTAGTAAAATACTGATCCAATTTAGTTAGTTACGTAATAATAAGTTCTGCTTCAACATAAGCCTCAATCTCTGTAACCTTTACAGATATGGTGGTGAAGCTCGCCTCAACACCGCCATCAACGCTCTGGCCACCCACTTGACTGAGTTTGAAGATATTTCTAACGTAAGTATAAATAAATTAAAGACGATTCAATACATATTTATCATAATATCATCCAAAATACTTCTACTACTAGACGTAAGTAATGTTAATAGAGAACTGTTTAGAAAAATATCACTTGAAATATTTAACAAATTACAGAAAAACTAACCACTTATTTACATCCAGTTCAAATAATGATATTACCAGTAGGACCTACCGATCTTAGTGTCTCATTTTTTAGCAAAAAATGGCATGAATTGGCTTATATAATATAATATTTGTGTCTTTATAGTTCCAAGTCTGGGCATACGAGAACCAAGTAGCGTTGGAGGGATCTTTCAACAACGCCAAGAATGTGGTTGACAGCGCTATCAGCAACATCGTCTGGGGCAACAATGCTGTCGCCGATATCTACACTTTCCTCCGAGGCAGGAACTCTGCAGCAGCCATCACCACTCCCTTGTTCCTGCTGTTTGCCGCCACCCTCGCTCATTTCGTCCGCTAGTTTAAGTATAGAAATGTCACCATCATGTTCAATTTGTGAATTTGTTAATTCAATATTTAAATAGTCATAAGCATCATCGATATAAGGTAATAAATACTGTGAAAATAATAAATTATTTTTATAGTTACGTTTTGTTTATTTTATCATCATAATTTCACCTGTGAAAGCACACTACTTACAGGCATATCATACCATTATAAAGATTCGAGGCATTTTGACTAAGTTAGATTTTTAATTAGAAGGCTAAAATATTAAAAATAATAAAAAAACGAAAAAGACAAAGAATACAGAGATTCAAATGTAAAATCAACTTGATTGAGATAAACTGAAATTGAAGAGTATTTTTATTATGTTAACAGGAAAAACTGGTAGTTTATCAATTCTTAGCAACAATAAAGTGACCCAGATTACGATAGAACTTACATTTTAATGACTGAAATTTATTTCTTAAATATTTGGCTTTCTTATCAATAATAAGTTTATTGATTTTAATCTACTAGAAGTAAATTACGATAAAGAAAGGCTTAGCATAATAGATTACAATTATCTGATATTGCAGAGTTTCTGAATTATTTAATACTGAAACACCTATTGTCACTCTATCTGCACCTATTCTCTGTTGTGGACATTTCTGCTTAGAGGTATGTTATTATTTTAAAACATTTCCAATGCGTCAGTAATTTTTCGCTTTAATTAGTAAGGGTTTAGATATTAGTGCTTCTTAAATAATATTCAAAATTATTTTAATACGAGGTTAATTTCAAACAAAACAATTAGTAGATTAACAATATACACAGTAAAAACTAAATTGTGAAGTAGAGTTGTTTTTCAGATTTAATTTCTTGCTAGTAAATCAAAAATACTAACTTAAAAGTTAACAGAAGACATGTTTTTTTATTGTAGGTGTCTGTCACCTCAGTCAATTCAAGCGAATTATTGCAATGTAAATGTCTAATGCAAGGGGCATTACTAGTATTATATAGGATAGAATAATATTCAAGGAAAAAAATCCAAAGAAATTATAGACTTTAGCAATTTTTAAGGTATTCTTACGCATATGATCTATTCGAATGCACTGATTACTCCATTTCTATACATTTTAATGTTTGTTTGTATCTCAATTAGATTATGTCAAAACAACCCTACATTCTGTATTCATATGTCAGTGTTTTGCAAAACAATGCAGCCAAATAAACCAGGGTAACCATACCGTAACCATTTTTACATTTAGTTTTAGTAATTACATAGTTTTGTACTTGATATTTTGCAAAAAAGGTCTCGGATTAACAACTAACCACATCTTTACTGAACTCTTTTCCTCTTTTTACTCTCCTCTTTACTCTCAATTATACTCGTATCATCGTATTTAACCAGAAAATTCAATTAATTTCCAGAAATGTCTCACATAGTTTCGGCCTTGATTTTATCACTGCTAGCGTTGGTTAGTGGTGACCATCCTATTACCCTTGAAGGGGAGTTGGATTTACTTTTACCAACTTCAGATGTAAACAGAAATACGGAAGAGACCTACCGTTTACCTAATACTGTCGTTCCATTGGAGTACGACATATTCATCGATTTGTTCTTTGCTGAAAGGGCGGATAGGCCGTTTAGTTATGATGGAAGAGAGACCATTACAGTTCAAGTAAGTATTTATCTTGATGATTTAATGCAGGAATAACATCATTTTGAGCTTGGTATCAGTAATCTATTTGGTTTCCATACCCATGATGTTTTTTCTTTGCTTATAGCAACTAATCAATCAAACTATTATATTATGAATTTATGAATAAAATTTGACATGTAAAAATTTATATTTTACCAATAAACGATTGAATTGAATTGAATTGAATCGAAACAAAATCACAATGCAGCATCTAAGAGCATCAAAATCAAATCAAATCAAAATCGTTTATTTGTATAACACAGGTAAATTACATAAGGTCTTAAATAGTGTAAAGTATCACCATGTTACGCCCTCAGGCACACAAATTTAACATGTAGTTAATGACTCAGCACACTATACATGCACAGGTATCAACTAAATAGTGTAGTCTGACAAATATTCATTTGTTGTATAATAGGCCTTATTTACTAAAAAGTTATATAATTTGCATTTAAATTCAGTGATCGTTTCTATATTCATTATATTATTTGGTACCTTATTATAAATTCTGGGAGCCATCCCAAGAATACTTTTCCGTAATAAAGCCGTTTTAGATGGCATTGCAGTAACTTTATTTCTTAGGCGTAGGCTGTTAAAATTTTTAAACAATTGAGGATTCATCCTAACAAAAAGCACTGTTTCATATATGTATAAACTTGGTAGGGTTAAGATGCGTAATTTTCGAAAATATGGTTTACAGGAGTCGAGATAGTAGATGCCGCACATTGATCTGATGCACCTTTTCTGTGCTCTAAATACCATTTCCCTATCTACTGAGTTAGCCCAGAATATGACCCCGTAACGAAGAGATGATGTCACATAGGCATGATAAGCGGTTAACACAACTGACTCGTTAACCACCTTTCGCAAATTATACAAGGCAAATGAATATTGATATAATTTCTTACATATAGAGCCAGTTTGATTCTTCCAAGTCAACTTATTATCTAAATTTAATCCTAAAAACCTTGTAGTGTCCGTTTCATCAATTTGGTGTCCATTATATGCAATATTTAACTGTCGTATATTATTTGTTCTTTGTTTAAATGACATAATCTTAGTTTTTGTTAGATTTATTTTTAAATTATTGTTGTTTAGCCATTCTATTATATTTTCTAATGACTTATTTATATTATCTTCATATATTGCTGGACAATTACCGCTAAAAATTATAGTGCTATCGTCAGCAAATAGAACCATGGGATGCTTGATAGCTTTTGGCAAATCATTTATGTACGCTATAAATAATAACGGACCCAAAACACTTCCCTGTGGCACTCCACAGTGAACTCGTCTGATTTTGGATGAGTGAGTTAACTCAGTTTTAGTTTTAACACATAATCTATCTATTTGTATAATTTGCCTTCTATTAGTGAGGAAAGATTTAATTAAATTATGTATATTACCTCTTATCCCATACCTGTATAGTTTATCTAAAAGTATATTGTGGTCGACAAAATCAAAAGCAGCATGTCATAGATAAAACTGTAAATGTAACAAGAATGTAAAGTCTCCTCATTAGTGAAGCTTGCATTGGAAATAGCTCTTATAACGTGTTTTTCAGGCGGTCGAGGACAACGTTTCGCAAATAGTTCTTCACGCTAACGTTGACACAATCAATGCCATCAGCGTCTTGACTGAATCCGGCAGCCCAGTGGCGGTAAACGTCTCTCAACCATTTACCATCGTACCAGAGTACCACTTCCTCGTTATCAACTTAGCCAATACTCTGACAAACGGTGACAAGTATATTTTGGCTATAGAATATTCGAGCACCATGAATGTAGGACCAATGAAAAGAGGCATATGGAGAGGTGCTTACGTTGATGACAATAACGTTGAAAGGTTTGTTACATACATACACAAACTCACGCCTTGTTAAACCAGTTTTAATCACAAAAACATCATGTCATGTATAAAAGAACCTTTTTTTTGGTAATGGGTTTGCTCTTGCCTAGCTCTCCCCCTTATCTGACAAAGATTTTGTGGAATACGAAACGAGCACACCCAGAAGATGTCTATTGACCCTGGCTTGAATTAGGTTCAGTACAATATACATTTTTATGAAATGGTCAATACCTCAACCTTGCTTTTGTGGTGTGGAACTAACATTGTATTGTAATATCTTCTCAACTCTCGACTTTTGAAGTGCAATTTTAGAGATAAAATAAGGCGAGTGGCGTGTGGTAAAAGGTTACACCATGTGAGTAGGTGAACTAACTGATCATGCCAGTACACGCCGAAAAAAGTATTTAACACTTTCATTGCCAAGGCCTCTGACTTTCATACAAAATGGACCCGGCGAATGGGTCGGCGGCAGTGTGTTAATAATATTTCTTTTGTTTTCAGAGTATACGCAACTACCCATTTCCAACCTTACAACGCTAGGCAAGCTTTTCCCTGTTGGGACGAACCTCTTTACAAGGCTACCTTTCAAGTCCACCTTTCGAGGCCAGCTAATTTCAATGGTGTCTTTTCAAATACCCGAATTGCGTCTACTGAAAAGTAAGGAACGTTGTAATAATATAAATGTGGTGTTAGTTAAACATGAATTGATAATTCACGATTTAACTTTTTTCAGTCTTGGCAACGGACGTGTCCGCGACCACTTCCAAGTCACCCCCACAATGTCATCTTACCTCGTCACATTCCTCGTCAGCGAGTCATTCGTTGTTATCGCCGAGGACACGTCTTTTACTCCTGCAATCAGAATCATAGGTAGATCCAACACGGTTGGCCTGGGAAATCATTCTTTGGACCTAGCTGTGAAAATGACTACATTCTTCGATGAATACTTCAATATGTCATATGACACGTTTCATCCTAATTTAATGAATGATCACATCTCGTCTCCTGACTGGGCCTCCGCTGGAACCGAAAATTGGGGAATGGTTAGCTATAGGTAAATTTTATTTGTAGTTTTTTTAATTAACCTCAGTATTTAAAATAATGTGACGACACGTTATTCTTATTGGTAGTGAAGCCTACGAAGTTAGCGGTCCCGGGTTCAAATCCCGGTAAGGCATACCTTGTGGGGTACGCAAGTATCTATTACTGAGTCTTGGATGTTTTCTATATATTTCTCATAGTCCAAGCCTAGAGTTTAGTTTGGAAGTAGGTGAATTAATGTGACAATGTCCTCTGATGTTTCAGAAGAATCAGAAAGTAATAAAAAAAATTGGGGTCTATTGAAGTAAATAATTATGTTGATAAAATGGAGGTAATAATGTAGTAATATGATAATATAAATCTTGCAGAGAGCTGTATCTAACTTTGGACACTAGTCAGTCTATTATGACGAACACACATTATGCTGGTACTCTGGTCTCCCACGAATTGGCCCACAAGTGGTTCGGCAACTACATCACCTGCTATTGGTGGAGCAACACATGGATCAACGAAGGATTTGCTAGCTACTTTGGATATATTGCTACTAATGAGGTTTTATTCAAGTTTATTACTTCACAGTACTTAAGTAATGATTAATATATTATTATGTCCGTTCCCAAGTCGTCAAAATGCCCCTACACGCCCCTTTTCCACTGAAAATAAGGTCTATGAATACATTTGGCGCGACGGCCGTATAGATATTAATGATTTTGACTGTACATTATGTTATATTTCTACAGTTGTTAGCCTTCATGGAATACAACTTGGATAGCCATTGGTTAGATTTCGATTATATTTAAGAGGTATGTTACGTTGGTTAAATTTCGATTACATTTAGTTTTAGGGATCCAGAAATAAAAACTCCGTTACTAACACTAGGTACATTAAGAGTAACAACGCGCAACAGCTAGTGTGCTTGAAATATTATCTGTCCTTGTCTGTCATTATGACATTTTAATTTGACAAAAAGAGTCAGAGAATACAATAGTAAAAATAAAGTTTACTGTGTGTTTATGAATAAGGGGGTTATATTTTTGCGAAACGAAACAAAACTGTCGGATAATCGTGTAAGAAAATTATGTAAACACTACTGAGGTCTGTTTACCAGTCTAACCTCAAATAACTGTAGATTATCTGTTTAAAAGGTATTACTTAGTAAATGTTTCTCAATTTTTTAGATGTTTCCTGAATATGAATATGATGAACATGTCAATGCGCGCTACATGCACGGCTCCTTGTCGTTTGACTCTGGAGTGAACACCGTTCCTCTTAACCACGCCGTCAATACACCTGCCCAAGTCACCGGACACTTCGGTACCATCAGCTACTCCAAAGGTGCTTCTTTCCTCAGAATGATTAGCGACATGATCACACCAGAAACCTTTAAGAAGGCTTGTCAATATTTCTTGACCAATAAGTAAGTGTATGTTACATTATAATGTTATCAATCGTCTATGGAGTAAAATCTAATGTTTAGTCTGACATCAAATACAAAGTTAAGACTACATAACATTTTACTAGAGCTTTTGAAAGTCTTAGCGATCTTTTGAACTACTTTACCTACCTTCTTTATTGGTATCTTCTCTTTTCATCACGTTTCTTATTCCTTACTCGTTTTTCATTATTTATTTGTAATTCGTAATAGTATAATAATAAAACTTGTTCTTCTAGTTATTTTATCTGTCTTTTGTTTTATACAGCAATCAAAACTATTTTCAAACTTCGCATGAGAATTTTATCCGGTTTTACCATCTTCGACAGATTTTTTCATGTTACGGGCGAATCGCTTTTTTACAGCCTAGTATATTTTTAGAAGTAATCTGAATTAATTATTCCTTATGGTTTTAGTCCTTTTGAAGCTACTGATCAGTACGACCTTTTCAAAGCCTTTGAAGACGCTGTTACCGAGGACAATACTCTGAGCGAGTACCAAGCTTTTGACTTCGCCGAATATTACCGTATTTGGGTTAACGAACCTGGATACCCAATTCTGAATGTAGAAATAAACCATTCAACCGGAGTTATGTATCTGCAACAAGTGAGTTAACGTTGTCGGGTGGTTAAAAACACCCATTCATTATTGAAAACTTTAGCCACTAGTAGTATACCTCACCCTCACACACACTAACAATATACTCTTTGACCCTGCCCCCACAACCCGTTCAGAGCAAAGGCTCTAGCACTGTGTGCGACTAACATTCCAGTACTGCTAGTGACACTAACATCTTAGTGGTGGGATTTTAAAAATATTATTAAAGAATGACCCTATTTAAAGATGAATTATGTAACCTACAACTGCTGTGGCATGACAAATAAATAAATAAACTCGTATATAACACCAATTTTGTTAATAAATTTGCTACGTTTGAGCCTTAGCAAAAGTGTACCATTGTAGATATTTTAAAAGGTGTTCTTATTAACACGTAATATCATTAATAACATTAATAAAACGAATCTTACATCTTTCCAGGAGAGATTCTTCCTCAGTGCTACCGCGGCACCAACCGGACATATATACCCGATCCCGATAACATACTCTACCAGCACCAACCCTGAATTTATAAACCTTAAACCTACCTACATGATGACAACAGAAACTGTGGAACTGGTCAAAACCGCCGGCGAGGAGTGGGTTATTTTCAACAACTTGCAACATGGTAAGGATTACACTTGCAAAATTTTTCTTTTTATAATTTGTATTCGAATGCAAGTCAGAGCAATTAATTAATTTTATTTCAAAGATTTTTTCATTTATCTATGTTACCTTTGAAGAAGTAAAATCCTTTTGGGTCTGACGTGAGCTTTCCGTCGTCATTTTCATTTACTTACAGCGATTGGTATATTTGTACTTAAAGCGATTGTTGATTGTGACATAGAATAATTGTGATGTAATACATACATACACTAAATCACGCCTGTTTCCCAGAGGGGTAGGCAGAGACCACTTCTTTCCACTTGCTACGATCCTGACAAATTTAATTCGCTTCTTCCACATTCATACGTCGAGTCATGCACGCACGTCGGTTTCGGGTACTTAAGATTCGGCCCTTTTGCAGTATTTCTCCAATTTGAATGTATGTTTGAAATACACCAAAACCATTTGTAATGTAATAAAATCAAAATATTTATTGTACCTATTGATGATAGAATGGCTTTTCTTCTTACTTCAGCGCTGTAGGTGTCTAACACCTCAGCATAATGCTGAGCCCGTGTCCGGTTTGCTAACGCGAAGACACGCACTCCGTGCTGTTTCTGTCACATTTTTTGAATTCTTTAATTCGTCTATTTGACACACAAATAGACAAATTATTCTAAAATATTCTGTGTAGTCAAAAAGTGTCTTTCTTCTTCTTCTTTTTGCTACCGTAAAACATGCTTTTTCTATTTCCCAATATAATTTAAATTAAAGTTAGAAACGGTTCTTAATTTTATTGGTAAAGCATAAATGATGCAAATTACTTTTTCTCTCATTACAATTCAACGAAAACCTTTCGGTAAATTTGAAACATATTCCAGTATATAGTTTCTTCTAATTTGTTCTTTATAAAGCTATAATATTGTCGTATAAATCCTCATTTTAGCTCTTCTGTTATCAATAATCTTGAATATTTTTGTATATTTAGTGATTTCTATTATTAAGTGTTTCAATAAGCACGTGTAACGAATGCTATAGAAGTACGAAGTTTCCTGTCATAAGTATATTTTTTGCATCTAAGGAGATATTAGCCGTTGATTTATGTATACCTAAAGATGTTGCTATTTCTACACTATGTTCGTATTTAAGGACACTACCGAGTGAACTACGATGATACAACTTGGAATCTGATTGCCGATGCGCTGATCAATGAATTAAATACTATTCATCATTTGACCCGAGCACAGGTAAATCATTCATTTATTATTGTTTGTTTGAATTAAACCTTTTTCTATCACTGCCACACTTTCTAGCATCTGATGCCAAAAAGAGTGTGAGAGGGATATACAGGCGAGTACTTTTAAGACTCTATAGATACTATAGATTTAAAATTAAATAAATGGTCACATGTCATGATATAATGATTATATTTATTTCAATAATAAGTGTTCAAGCTTGCTTGAGTGTGTCTAGTCTAGTCACGTCGCGTAGTTAATTTTAGCCTCTGTTAGCATTGTCGCCAGTTCTAGTAACAAGGTTGTTTAAATAACTTATTTGTATTTAATATAGATCGTCGACGACGTCTTCGCTCTGATGAGGTCGGAGAGAATGAGCTATAGCTTTGGCTTCAACATCATGAGGTTCCTCCGTCACGACAACAATATGCATGTCTGGAATGCTGCCATTTCTGGCCTCACTTGGCTAAGGAACCGGCTTAGCCATATTCCTGATAAGCAAGCTGAATTTGACGTAAGTTTAACCATGCGGCTCGTATCACTGTCAGTGCTCATGTATGTTATAGAAAATTTGAGGGATGGGTCTTTGAGGGTAGTGGTACTTAAAGCTAATTAAACTAACCTACCTTGACTATGGTATCGAGTACAAATACTTGAAATACGTGCAATACTTACCAAGTTTATAAAACACTCATTTTTAACTTGAGTGAATTTGTGGAAGGAGCGTTTTAATACCGGAGATTTACTATTCGACGAAATACATTTTCACTTCTCATGCTCGTAAAGTCCTTCTTTATGCTGGGTATAGGCTGCATAAAATCGCATTTTATGCACTAGTGCATAAATGGTTGTCGTCATCTAGACTAAGACAATTAAGCCTTACAGCCAGACAGACGAGGTGACTGCATTAAATAAACTTGTTATTTGAATAAATTTACTTTAATTTTATTAATTTTATTTATATTTGCATCGTACCTAGTATCTAACAAAAAATAAATTTGAAACTATTAAAAACAAGCATTATTAACAAGAACATTAAAAAATCAACGTAGGTATAAACTTGGCAGTATTGCGTTCGACCTAAGTCAAAAATCGCAAACAGAAAATAAAAAAAAAAATTGACAGAAATACAGTGGCGGGAAAGAGGTTTTGGACTAATTAATTAGTTATTTTCTTGGCAAAACTTGTTGCGTTATGTAAGTATTTAGCTTAAAAGGAGGATTCGACACCGGTGTATAAAAACTTTTGTTGAAAATAAATAATTTTGATTTTTTTTTGATTTTTTATGGAATTTAATTAAAATGTCGTCTAGTGAAGAGGAAATAATGCTCACACCTAACACACTCATGGAAAAAAATTCAAAATAACTTATTGAACAGACATTGCCGCCTAAATCCATACTGTAAATATGCCCGGAAAAACCATAACATACTCGTATAATATACAGAATTGTTCATATTTTAATTTATATTTTAATTGAAGTTTTTTTACATTATCACTGTTTTATTTCCTCGTAATCGAAGTGAAAAGCAGAGTGTATAACTCGGTCTTAAAACCCATTTTATACTCGACTTAATTATCCAACCTCGCCTGCCGGCTCGGTTGGATACCATAAGTCTCGGGAATAATGGTTTGTTTTATGCCCTTGTTGTACAATCTACTATTTAGTATTAAATTTTATCAATACCTACCTACATATTGTAAAATTTCTTATCAGTTATCGTTTTATTTAATAAAAACAATCTACAATGATCCGGTTTTGATATGTATCAAGTTTACAGATTGTCAAGTTCAATTACACCTAGCCAAATTTTGAACTTCACAAACTGTATTCCTAAAGCATTTTTTTTACTTTTCCCATTATTTTTCAGGCATACATCTTAGAGTCCATGTCTCACCTTATTGAGACCGTGGGCTTCGACGTGCTCAGCACCGACTCGCCCACAGACCTGATGAACCGGCAGGCTGCCCTGCACTTCGCTTGCTTGCTGGGCCATGAGCGTTGCGTGGCAGAGTCCTGGGACAGATTTGTTGCTTTACGGGACAATGATGCATGGTAGTGATTTATTTTTATCGATCATACATGTCTTTGAGATTTGTTAATTCTATTCTATCTTGAGATAGTGCATCGCTAACCCCTAAGGACAGAGATAGAATGCCTCAATACTTAGTAATAATTTACCAGGCTGTGTACCCTTCATTGCTATCCTTTGAAAACTATCTGGCTGTGAAAATGTTTTCAGCACAACATGAGTGCCGAACTTCTACTATAAATAACTGATAACTTACATGAAATCCTTTATTAGTTGTTGAAATTTTGTAAAAATATTTCTTTTATACTAGGGTGAGCGGTGGAATCCGTCGGAACGTCTACGTCGTAGGTGTTCGGGAGGGTGGGGAACAGGACTTCAACTTCATCCTTAATCGCTTCCGCACGTCAAACCTTGCTCATGACCAGTTGGAGCTGCTGAGAGCAATGGCTGCCACCAAGGATTCAGCGTTATTGACCAGGTAATGGAGAAAACCAGTCGCCTTTTGTATTTATAAACAGACGATAAAATGTTTTCAGCTTCTTTAAAACTGTATTTTATACTCAGATATATGGAGCTGACACTGACAGACGCCGTGAGGTCTCATGACAAGGCCAACTCGTTCAGCTACGCGCTGCTCGGAAACAAGGAGAATGCTATCACCGTACTCCAGTTTGTGAAGGACAATATAGATGAGATTAGAGTTGCGTGAGTATCAAGAGATCTGGTTTCCATCTGACTTTGGTTAAGTGATAGATGAAATGCCTGGATGTTGTGTGTTACTATCCATGCTCATTTGGTTATTTAGTAAAATCTATAATGTGTGGTCAACACCTAGATTAAGCATAGTATGAGACAATGAAAGGGTTAAAGGGATAAGGACGACCATTCATGCTTGTTTCCCGGGAGGATAAGAAGAAACCACAAATTTCCACTTGCTACGATCCCGATACACATATACACCGATATTTACTATTAAAACTTTTCTCATGCATTCTCGTCAGTTCAGTGTTCTCTTGACTTGTGCTTTCTCCAGAATGTAGGTATCTTTTTCCATTCCCTCCCTGTTCCGTTTTCTTTCCCGTTTTTTTACGTTCCCAAGGTCACCTTTCTATGTTTATTGTTTTTATATTTATTTAATAATGTCTTTTGACCACGACTTCGTCCAAGTAGAATTAGTTATTCGGCCATCACATGTTGCGGGGGATTATGATTATCATTATTCCCTCAGGTAGGTACTTTTAATTTTCCGGGATGAAAAGTAGCCAATGTTTTGGTCCAGGGTATAAGCCATTCCTATTAAAATTTTCATTGAAATCCGTCTAGCTGTTGCAGCTCGAAGGAGTTACAAATTAGCAAACACACATACACATATACACTTCCGCGATTATAATATTAGTAAGATTTATTTATTTAACATTTATTGTTATGTACAACATATTGAAAAGTATCAAGTAACTTTAATTGGTTTTTTATTTTGACAGATACGTTGAAGATGCTCCAGCGAATCCTGTGCATACATGCCTTTCAAACCTGGCTGCTTATCTAGAGGAACCGGAACTGGTCGAAGTAAGTTTGCGAATACTTAAGGTAGTACGGCAAATAAATGATAAGATAAACTAATTAATTATTTTGTCTGTATACTTGGTGCCCCTGACTAATAGTTTATCAGAAAAAAACAGTCATTAATTTATTTCAAATCTGATTGTACTCTATTACATTAAAAAAACCCTCAATTATCTTCAACGTGAATTTTCACTAACAATGTTTTGATTTCAGTACGAAGAATGGTTGCGGTCAACACAAACCGGTACACTGCAGTACAATACGGCTATATCAGCTATCACCTCTGCCAGGAACAACATAGCTTGGGGGACTGCCAATGCTGACATCATATTAGGAGCTGTAAGAGACGATGCTACAAGGATTGTTACGTCAGCTGTTATGCTCGTTACAGCGGCAGTATTCGCTATGGTAGCATAAGACAACAGTAAAATACTAAATAATGAAGACGTATAGTTTGAAGATGAAGAACTGTTATATGAATAAATACTTAAATAACAATGTAATATATCTTTCTCTCTCCTTGTTCAGCAGCCAAGCTCTTGTCGGTGAAGTATTTAATCGCCAAATGCAATTGCTTGACTTCCTAGTACGTCACGACTGTAACCTGCGCCTTTATTTTCTCAAAGTAATTTCTTCTTGGTCTTCCTCTCCCGGTCTGTCCCTATATCTTGTTTTACTGCATGGGTTTTATGGCGTACATTTATTTCTTTATAATTAAAATATCCTCTATATCAACTCCCCTCGTGTTAAAAAAAGATTCCAAAAAACCCAATTTATCTAGATAATATGGATATTTTATCATTATTTAGTAGTATTATCGCTTTAAGCCGATACAGTTCATAAATCTTATCAGAGTAATGCCATTAGTATGTTTTCTCGATTGATTCGTTCATTTGGCGACGTCGAGGTGGACGGTGTAAGTAATGTTCAATTAATTATCTTTACACAATATGTATTAATGATTACCGATCCAATAACAATACAATTATAATTAACGTTCGTATCTTACATTAAATTGAAGTACCTAGTTTCCCAAAATTTATTTAGTTTAAACGTTTTTATCAACTTGAACGTTATTAAACCGAGTGCTGAAGAAAGAGGTCATGTTTTTTACATGTTTATATATCACAAAATTTTCCTATTTACTCATAAACATGTTTAGTCGTAGAACTATTTACTTAACTTAAAAAAATCTATATAATTTGATGGTATCCCGCTAAAATGATAATGGTGAAAGGTATTATTTAGGTATACGTAGTACGAACTTCTTCATGCAAATAAGTAGATGCAGATTGATTTTGTTATCAGTGAAGTAAGTGCAGTTAAGAAAAAAATATGTGTTATTTTTAGACAAATCGATTGTTAGTTTTATTAATAAAGTTACATAACAGTTTGAAATAAAATCATTAATCATAAATTTTAACTTAGTGAAAGTTTTTAATCAAGCGGATGAAACCACCCTTATAGGCTAGGCTCACAGCTAAGTTCATTGTTGTTAACTTTAAAAACTTGCCTGGGGTTTCAAATTCAACAATTCAAGTTAGGTCTTTATCAACACCAAAGAGATGATATTTTAATCTAAGTATATTTTCAGCACCATGTCGCTTCTGAAGTTGGCTGTACTGCCATTACTGTTGGCAGTAACCACCGCAGAATTTCCCATAGATGTTGACATCCAAGAATCAGTATACAGGAATGACGAAGGCCAAACTATTTACCGTATCCCTGATGACTTTGACCCTGTACATTACGAAGTAGAAATTACACCATACTTTGAAGTGGAAGGTGATAAGGAAGCTTTCACTTTTGACGGTGACGTGACGCTAACCCTTAAGGTAAGAACTTAACCCTTACACATATGTTTTACAGAAACAAAAATAAAGCAAAGAAAATAGAAAATGCAACCTCCAAGCTGAATGTCTACACACAAAGCTGCAAGTTACATTTTTGGAAAATAAAATCTTACTGAGAGTATTTGTACAATTTTATACTGAACGTTTGTTAGTTTTAGGTTACTAATTCTCTAACTTAATGATTTTTCAGCCTACCAAAGACGGACTTACATCAATAACTCTACAGGAGAATGTGCGACGGATCATCTCTGTCACACTAACTGATGAATCTGGCACCGTTGTCTTGTTAAATGAAACGTTGCCCTTTGAAAGAATTCGGGAATATCACTTCCTTAAGATTAATCTTCGAGAAGGGCTAACGCTAACTAATGGAGATACCTACATAGTTAAGATTGTATACATTGGCAATATTAATGAGACTCCTCTGTCAAGAGGTGTGTTTAGAGGAAGTTACACTGGCAGTGATGGTAGACTTCAGTGAGTAATCTTTAACGTTCATATTCGTAAAGTTGTTGTATATACAGTAGCATGGTTTATCATTCCTTAAAACAATAAATGATTCAGTAAGGTAAATCTATTCCTCACCTGAATAATATGAAAATATTTTTTTTAAAAACACAATAATTCTCGCAATGCTCTTGGCTAGCGAGCCATTAGTATCATATTAGTTTTTTTACCAGTAGAATAATAACTTTACAAAATTATTGAAATATTTGCCAAACAGTGTTGTAGTTTGTAGGTAATATAAAAGTTCTCTTATTCTCACGTAGATTACAAGATCGTTATGGTAGATTTTATGAAACCTATGCAACACCATTACAGTTGGTATGCCGCAACTCATCTGCAACCCGTGAACTCGAGGCAAGTGTTCCCGTCCTTTGACGAACCTGGCTTCAAGTCTACGTTCACGATGATCATCAATAGACCGCTGAACTTCACGGAAACTTTCTCCAACATGAGGATAGCGACCACAGTGCAGTGAGTAATACTTTACAGTTAATAAGTTCAAATTTCAGTCCAGTTGTGAACTAAGATATATAGGACCTTTGTGTCGTGAAATTGTGTGGCCACTACCTATGTTTGAATGTACTCTATAGTGGTCGTACCACCAATTTGCTAAAGAAAGTTTCCTTTAACTTTAACCATAAGAAATTCAACGAATGACCTTATCATGGCAGTAATAAAATACATATTAATATTAAAGTAAACGGTATAAGTCAGTGATTTTTTATTCTTTGTGTACTACATGCCATGTTTTGAACTGTCTTACAAAAATATCCAAAATGTGAAAACGACTAGGTTTAATTTACTCCTTTCACCGACATTAAACGGTGAATATTAGATAGCTTTCACATGAAAATGTCTTGAGTAGGTAGTAAATTAATTACCTATTAAATTTCTTTATCCTTTCTTCTGCAGCCTTGGAAACCGCATCAGAGAAGTATTCCACACTACTCCTATAATGTCAGCGTATTTAGTTTCTTTCCACATAAGTGAAGAATTTACGGTTCTAGCTGAAAATAATGACCGAGAAAGACCATATCGAATCCTTGGTAGACCTAATGCGGCAGGCCAGGGAGAATATGCTCTAGAAGTCGGACCACCTATCACAAAATGGTTGGAAGACTATTTGAATATTGATTACTACACGATGGGTGAAGATATGAAGAACGATCAAATTGCTGTGCCTGATTGGGCGTCTGGTGCTACTGAGAATTGGGGATTCGTCAGTTACAGGTAGGTTAAATAGGTTAAACGTCTTCAAATTGCTGTTATGCCGACTACTACTTTCAAAAACTTCCTTGTAACGATTCTGTAGTGATGGTAGGACCTTGTACAGAATCTGTTTGGATCACTTCCGCCATCTTATCCTTGAACTTATATATGTTAATATATGTTTCTATTAGATTTTATTCATAAGGTTTAAAATAGTTCACGCAGTTTCTGTAAACTACGTCTTGTACATGCCTACCACATTCTATAGTTTTTTCTTTGTTTTCCTCAATCACCTTAAGGTTAGCTGTAAGAGATCCCTTAAAGGGATAAGTTCACCTTGGTACATTCCAATTCTGTAAATATTGTATTTGATTTTCTGTTTTTTGTACAATAAAGTGTTTCCATACATACATACATACATACTTACCGCCATTACCGCCAAGCACGTTTCGCGTTCTTGTGTTCCGGTGTGAAGGTAACACAACCGGTGAAATTACTAACATAGAGGCATTTGATCTTAGTCCTCAGGGTGGCAATGGCGACGCATTGACAGTTTTGAGTTTATTGTCTTAAGAATGCAAAATGTCTATGGGTCTCAAATCGTACTTACAATCAGGTGACCTGTGTGCTCGTTTGCCTTATCTATGTCACAAAAAAAAGCTTAAGCTCATTAAGCAGCTGATGACTTAAACAATATAAAGCAACCCAAAAAATTACATTGCCTCAGAAACTAATTATTGTGGGTTAATCTTAACTATTTGCTGTTTCAGGGAGCTTCGTCTTCTGTACGAGGAGGGTGAAACAAACTTCATGGACAAGATGAGCATTGGTACAATCACGGCTCACGAACTGGCCCACAAGTGGTTCGGCAACCTCATTACCTGCAGATGGTGGGACAATGTATGGATCAACGAAGGATTCGCTAGCTACTTCGAGTACTTTGCTATGGATGGAGTAAGTAATCGCTAACTGCTTATGCTGGAAACGTAAAATAATGATTATTGATTGATTTACTTGTGATATTGATTAAATTTACGAAACGCGCAATCTGTTAAGCAAAGGCTGAGGAGAAGATAAAATATTTTCAAAAAAAATACAACTTTCTCTTTTGTTGAAGTTTGTTCAATAACTAATTAGTTTTAGATTTTGGTTTTATGTAAAAAATATGAAAAAAACGGCAACAAAAGAAAAATACTATAAAGATTTTAACTTATTCTTACAAGGCGCATAAAATGGTAATTAATTACTTATATCTTATGTTGAAGTGCAGCATAGGATTGATAAAACGTGTTGTAACTATTACTAGCTTTTGCTTTTAAATTAGTGAGTCAATCATTGACACTCGATGAAACAAAAAAAAACACGGATACTTAAATACGATACTGATAATGATAAAATAACTAAGCGATTACTTGTTAGGACGATGATTAAGGAAATATGATTGATATCTATTATGTAGTGGGTGTGTAGGTGGGTTAGGAAAATAAACAGCGTCAGACAAAAAATCATAGCTAGTTTAGGTTTTATAAATATCTATAGTTTCTGATGATGTCTGTAATATTTTGATCGATGTAGATTGTGAAATTATTTTATAACTTGTGAAAAATATATTGTACTTCGCGATTTTTGGAAAATTTACAGTTTCATGTTTACATTATTACTTACTTATAAAATAAGTACAAGCTGTCATAAATTGACCTAGTCCCGCATTAAGCTCTAAGTAAAGTAGGACAATAATAGACATACTAAATAAATACTCAATGGAAAGTTACCAAGGATTCTAAGGCAGGGTCGAATACCAACTGAACTAACCAAAAGTAAACAACCATTTTTGTAAGACGCTCTTCAACTTTCTCAGGTAGACGAAGGATTGGAACTTGCAGACCAGTTCCAAATCATGTACGTGCAGTCAGCGCTCTCTGCCGACTCCTCCGCTGCAACCCGGGCCCTCCAACATACCGTGAACAGCCCTGCTGAAGTGACCAACCATTTTTCCGGCATCAGCTACTCCAAAGGAGCCTCATTCCTCATGATGCTGAAATACTTATTCACCGAGGATACGTTCAAAAAGGCGTTGAACTACTTCTTAGTCGATAAGTAAGTAAATATACAACTAACGTTTTTTTTGTTTTGCTTACATTTGGTTTTTCCGGAACACTTTGGAACCGAGCTATTCTGTTCATGGTTACATATTATCTGAAAGAATAATACTCACAATGTTTTCCCTCAACCACACACTATAAATAAAATGTTAGATAACTAAGAAATAAAGCATAAATTTGTTGAATAACACTTAGAAAATTAGGCGGTGTCAAAATATTGATCCTCAGAAACAGAAAAATATTTGACTGAAGGTTATTGAATTATAATGAACTTTACCGGTTACCGCTTACAGATCCTACGAGCACGCTTTTCCTTCTGACCTATATGTGGCTTTTGCACGTGCAGTCCAGGAAGACGGAACGTCAGTCAGCAATGTTAATGTTCAGGATTTCATGCAATACTGGGTTGACGAACCTGGGTATCCCGTACTGAACGTTGATGTTGACACGGCGACCGGGACTATTACTTTGAATCAGGTATGTGACAACCTGACAACACAACACTTTTTTTTCGTATACTGTAAACGAAATTATTATGTAAACGCAAAAATCAGTAGGTATGTACAAATTGGCCAGAAATTACATTTTTTTTTGTTATAGCAAGTTGTTTATGTAATGAAAAAAACTTACAGCTATACTACGCATAACATTTTTTCTTCCTAATTATTACAAAACAACCTACTCTATCGCTCGCAGAATTCTCGAGTGGCGTTTGCGTATCGAAAGACGCAGCTTGGGTAGGCCTCCAACAAGGTGGACCGACGATGTAGCCAAGGTTGTGGGAACCCGTTGGATTCAATGGCATAAGACTGGTCCTTGGGGCAAACCTTGAAGAAGGTCTATGTCCAGCAGTGTACGTCATTTGGCTGACATTGTATACTAAACTAAAACATTACAGAGAAACAGTACAAATACGAGAATGAGTGATACGAAGTGTGAAGTACATTCGCACTCTTAAAGCCACCTAAATTTCTAACCGTCTTTTGGATTTTTTCCAGGAACGCTTCTTCATCAGTGCCACCGCTGCTCCCAGCAGCCAGGTCTGGCCGCTTCCTCTCACATGGACCACTGGATCCGCTCCAAACTTCGACAACCTCAGGCCTTCCCGCATCATGGCAAGTAGAACCGAAACAATACAAAAGACCGCTGGCACGGAAGAGTGGGTCATCTTTAATGTGCAACAAAGAGGTACGTAAAGTGTTTACGAATTTTCAAAATGTGCTGTCATTTATTTAGTTGAAGTACCTAGTGATTATTTGACAACAGCAATGTTTTTTAATTTCGACCAACTGTCACCTTAGATAGACTTTAAGGATAGTGAGAAATACGGCTGGATTAGTATTTTAGGAAAGTTATTCTCAAAACGCATTTACTGAAGTTTATTTTTCTTGGTTTCGTAAAATGTAGGAACTCACATACGTTTAACGACGATACGGCAATCCTCGCAGTTGCTTAACTTGACCAGCAATCATAACCTAACCCATGTGCTACTTAGGTACTAAAAAAGCTGATAAATAATGCATTTTTTATTTCTAGCTGGTCTTTACCGAGTAAACTACGACGTGCGAACGTGGCAGTTGTTAGCCGCAGCGCTGAAAAACGACCGCCATTCCATCCACTTCTTGAACAGAGCCCAGGTAACTTAAAAAAAATCAAAAATGCAAATGCAAATTGCATGGTATGCAAATGTCTATGGGTCACAGTTTCCACTTACCATCAGGTGGCCTGTGTGCTCGTTTGTCATCTCTATGCCATAAAAAAAAAAAAAAAAAACTTATAGTTAACTAAAGCCGGTGCGTTGTGACATCACAACGCTGTGATTTCCACATACAAGTGTTTTAACGCATCGTGTAGCATTCCATTTTAATTTATATGTAAAACAACGCAGAGGCAACAATGAAACACACAAGCGACGCTCATGTGGCGTGTCTCTTACCTTACCCAAATAATTACAAGGTAGAAATAGGTCAAGCAAAGCCTAGAGGCCGTGTTCGTATTTAAACTGGGTAAGGGTGTTAGGGTAAGGTAGCCGGTGAAACTCCATATTAGCAAATGCAATCTTGTGATTACTAATGTTCATGACCACCAGACTTTACTTACCAGGATGGCTAACACAAGTGCCCGCGACATGTTTGCCACTCAGACATCCTTTGCTAACTAGTCTGTAACTTAACAATAAGGACGCACTGAGCGACATGCGAGAATATTTTATATATGCTTGTCGTACAGGCTGCGTGTGAGGTTATTTGCTGTACTCATCCCGCGTTAGCGCGAGTGAGAGGAATATACTTTTATTGGTGCTACTTTTTATAGTTCGATGCATTTTAAGTCTACTTATTCTTAAAATCACTGGTCAACATTTCTTTTTTGAACAAGGTTGAGTTGGTTTATGGGTACTAGTGCCACAGGATGACAACACCACAATAATGCCATTACCATTCAACTATAACTGGCTCTAAATGGCAAATGTCATGAACATAGTTTAATTCTTTGTGTTTACATACTTATATGGATGTCTGTATGAAAAATCGAATATTTCACTTTTATTACAATTGATACCCTATATAAATATAAATATAAATATAAATAATATTTCCTTTTAGATCGTGGACGACGTATTCGCTCTTATGCGTTCGGAGCGAATGACCGAAGAACTTGGTTTCCAAGTGCTGGACTTCCTCAAGGACGAAGATAACTACTACGTGTGGTACCCCGCTATTACCGGCTTCAACTGGCTTAGGAACCGTCTCCTGCACTTGCCCAATCTGCGGCAGCAGTTTGATGTGAGTTCCCACTGCCTTCCTGTGCATCGTCTAATATTTCCCACTGGATTCTGTTCTTTCAAAAATATCAAATATAACATGAGGAAGGAAAGCCTAATGATTCCAGTATATTCGAAGTATAACGATCAGTAAAGACTCTGGTATTCAGCTTATAAAATTGGTAATTGTTGGCCTTGATGGCTTATGGAGAGTATTATTGGTTGTTCAAAAAAATATGGTCACTAAAAAGGTAACAAAAACTAGTTTGTTGACGACTCAACATAATTCACAAATCACAATACTCGTACTTAGGCTTTAAAAAGATCCGTAAGATCAAATTTGGTCAAAACTTGTATGAAGTTACTAAAATTTGATCTGACATATTTACTAACGGGCTTTTACAAAACCGGGCGTTATTGTACTTACATAACGTTACTATTATTTACTTTTAACTACTATAACTTGACCCCTGGACATGCAAGTATTATAAATCTCCTCATATTTGGTATATTTAATGACTAATTGACACCCTTTAACTAAATAGGCTGTCTTAGTCTATTTTTAAATCAGGTAAAATGTATCTTCTTTAATTTGACCAAAATATTCCAACAGAATCTTCTCTATACCTTCCTCGACACCGTGATCACGGACCTGGGCTACGACGTACTCCCCAGTGAACCTCTCACCAGAACCTTGAACCGGTTCTTCGTGCTAAGCTTCGCCTGCAACATCGGGCATCAAGGCTGTATCAACAACGCTGTAGAAAAATGGAATGCTTTGAGGACTAATGGTGTGAGGTAAGGAAAAACGCATAGGGCTAGGCGTATTGTACAATCTGGAAATTGAAAGCCAGTCAGGGCTTTCAGAATTGTGAAAGAGTGACGTTGTGATTTATATCGTAAGAATTGTTATATAAAAAAAGGCCCAGTGACACAGGGTCCGGGTTCTATTTTACTGATTCTACATAGTAATACTCATACTTATCTAAATTATGATTGTTTTCCGATTCTCAGCGCAAGAAAGCACATTGTACCTGAATAAAGTTTGAATAGTAACGAAAATGAATTTTTGAAAATAGTAACGTGTGCGTTGAACCATCGTACGATATTTAAAATGCATTAGAAAAGTAAATAAAGTACACAAATGACATTAGATTAGCAAATTTAGTTATAATATTTAGTAGTTAGCTTTAGTAAAATTGATGATAAAAAACTCTTATTTTCCCGCACGTAAGTTATTGCCGCAAAAAGATAACAGGCGCGCTTTAAAAAAAAATTGATTGGCAGTCTTAGAAGTAGACGACCTAAATTAGATTTAATAATTACATACATATCGGGTACTTTTTAAATCAGCTTTAATTGCATTTTTCAAAATTCTTCGTCTTTTTGTAATAATGTTACTAACCATCGACGAAGTTCGATCCCTTCCTATTTGGTTAAGACGAAGGTACATTTTTAGAGGTTTTGAAATTGTGGATACTCCTTTTAATTTATGGCAGAAGAATTACCATGACCCGTTATGAACATTATGCTACCCTAATAAATCTATCCGTTTCGTTGCGTGACCACTGGCTATTTACAAAATGAAGGTAGTAAACACCAATCAGGCATAATGCCTGTATCGGCCTCAAGGAAATTGGGAGGTTAGGATGTGGATCGTCAATTTTATCAAACACGTCGTAATGGATTACGTATTTATGTAATATATATTTTTTTACTATATTTTGTAACAGGGCCGCAGGGTGTTATTCCATTTTTTGTCTTGCTCTTGACCCCTATTGTTATCGTATTGTCAACGTTACGATGGGTTTTATTAGCTTCACAGATGGTGGTCGAGTTAACATCAAAATGATAACAACAGATGTAAAATCATTGTACAATAAGGCCTTATCTCTGTTTCCTGAATCTGATCATTGGTTTTTATTAATATTCTAAGAAATTGAAATCTTAGCAGTTAATCAGTTATTGAGTTTATCTTTATCCCAAACTCATGTGCTATTGAGCAATGAATATCTTTGACTATGATTTACTACTTTACGTCTGTGCCATTAAACACTGCGCATAATATTTCGCAGAAATGTTAAGCGTTATCGTACTTGACATACAGAAGGCACTCAAGGGATATTGCTAATACTTAATCTCTGCTGCCAATGCACTTAGAAGTGCTTTTAACAAGAAAACAAGTACCTAGGTACTTTCACTTGTTTGAGTTCCTTAAGTATTGGGTTCGATTCAGATTGTTTTGTTTTATTTTAAATATCTGTAGGTAAACCTTTAATCATTGAACGTCAAATAAAATTATAGTGTAACAAGAAAAAAGTTGATTTTGCAGATATCAAAAACTAGAGAACACAATCTCAGTGTGATCCTGATTTTTAAATAAATGTAAAACAAAGATGACCGAAAAAAGAAAAAGTAGCAATATCAAGATTGAAAATTCGTAGCTTGTAATGGGTAACATTATCCAGTAAACCAACATCTCTTCACTGTTCACTCTCCCTTGTCATATTTGCATTAAGTAAGAGTATTACAGAGTACAACCACGGACTAATTGTTGGTCTAGTACACAAAAAGTCACATAAGACAAGAAAATAACGGAAATCAGTTTCTTGGGACCTTAGTGTTAAGGCAGATAATTGCATCCTTCACACCCTTTCATAAATTTTGCTGTTGATACTTTACAGCGTGAACCCAAACCTGCGTCGCCACGTGTTCTGCGAGGGTCTGCGCGCAGGAGACTATCAGGACTGGAGTTTCTTGTACCAGCGCCGCCAGAATTCCAACAACCAGGCTGATGGTGTCGCCATGTTGCGAGGTCTGGGCTGCTCTAGCAACGAACAGGCAGTTAACGAGTATGTACTACTGTATAATAATCTTATATATTAAAGTAAAGTATGTTTAGTACTTTTGAATCTACGCTATGCAAGGTTTTTGTGGGCTCGTCTCAAGAACACATAAACCATCTCGGGGGTGCGTATCTACTCACATAACTTTTGAAGTCCTATTATCGGAAGTCCGAAAATGTTTCTCATACCATTTTACATCATAAAGATCACTCTTCATACTCTTCATAATTTATTTTAGTACTAATGATCGGAACTCATAAACATCTGAATTCATAACGCCAATATTAATGAAGCCGTACACTTTTCACAGTTTCTTAAATATCTTACGTGTATTAAGGTTAGGTTAGGTTAGGTTAGATTTATAAAAATTCTTAAAAATTAACAGTTTCTTAAAAAAAATGCGTTATGAATTGCGATAATTATGACTTAAAAAATATGAACAAAAATGTATGAGGAAAAAAATTATGAAGAGTGATTATTATGAATACAAATCGGTAGGAAATCAAAAAATAGAAATAAGAATTTTATGTGAGTCAATATGGACCCCCATCTCGGTGGGCTACTTCGGAGATAATTATAAATATTTGTAATAGAGATATTGTCGCGTTAACCTGTTATGGAATATTTCAACATGCCAGACCAGACCAGACCAGATGGTTAGCAGATCCAATTTTAAGAAATCAAGCTCTCGAAAGTAGGAAATAAATCGCATGCGAGGGATAGGCACAACCACCACGCAGTTTGAACTACTGATACTTTCATTTTCGGATGAACTTTACAAATGTTAGACTCAATCATCAGCCCGCAATTTTAGGAGATATTAAAGAAAAAAGTATCTTCACGTCTTCATTCCCGGAGTTCGGTACCAACTCTTAAAATTTGTTGATAATTCTTTTATCACATTTTTCACATTTAGGCTTAATTAAGATGTTTACCAGTGATTGACAGGTTGCAAGCCTATCGCCTAGCAGTACTACAAACCTTTATAAATTCCCTTAATCGCGTCTTACTACATCCACGGGAACACATGGAGTGGCACTATTCTTATCTAACCCGGCAACCCCACGGGAAAAATGTTTTTTCATACGTTGGTTTCAGTTGTCGGTTACGTACGGGCAAACCTTTAAATTCCCTTAAAATTTGTTTTTTCGTCTGAACTGTAAGGCGATGGATTCAAGGTTAATTACTGAGAACTATCATATATTATCCTTATTTGGTTTATACTTATCTACTTATGTAAATGGATGTACGTAAACTCTTTATTACTACACATAATCAATTACAAGACATGTTTGCATCAATATAGACTAAATGTACATAGATAAACTACACTGGCCCGCAAAACTAATTATAACACTTTTGATGAAAATTTCATTGAAAGTGTTATAGTTAGTTTTGCGGGCCAGTATATTATACCCTACACAAGTCTGAGTATACAGACTATTTCTTATTACCGTAGGTTTTTATTTATTTATTATTTTACAGAATGTTGGAAAATATACTTTCTGATGACGTTAAGGCTCAGGATAGAGTGAACGCCTTCACTTTCCTGTATATGGGAGATCGGGCTAACGCTCACTTGGCGCTTGAATTCCTGAAGGAGAGAATCGACGATGTCAGGACAGCGTATGTATCGAAATTATCTTATGTATTTAAATTATTATTATTTTGTGAAATGAATATCAAACATGTGCTAGTTTTTAAATTGAAACTACAAATAAAGTTTCAATTAAAAATATGTTTTTTTTGCTTATTTGCAGGGTAATCCTTCCAGCCTGGTTTAACAGTGTGCTCTCTAACCTCGCTGCTTACTTGGACGAGGAAGGTCTTAATAACGTAAGTTCGTGCTTTAATATTTTCTACGTTATGCTACATTAGGTAAATTACTTATACTACGATTCCACCACGGATTTCCACGACCTAGCTAAATGACCATTTCTGATAAGGTTTGATGACATTCTCTTATACGAACTAATGAACACGCCATTGTTATAGAACAGGTATATAATAATACTTACTAGGAGTTCCCAACCTTTGCTATTGTTAAATGTACATAATAACGAAATACGAACATGAATACATAAATACGAGTATACATGTAGAGAACAAAGTGACTCATGGCGAATAATTTGCCCAGATACTACTATTCTTTTTCATTGTAAGTTATGTTCAATCAGTTATTTTTCACCGCAGCAGTCCTACTGAACTACACATAATTATGTTACATTTTCTTAATTAAGTATGTAAAAAAATAATTACGAGTATTAAAGATATTTTGGGTCATTAACTGTAGGCTGCCGAGTGCCGAGGTTGAAATGAGATTCCTCTTCTTCTCAGTAGTGGTCTCCCCTTGGGAAGCGCTAGTAGATTTTAAAAAATGAATTTACTAACTGTTTTTTATCTTTTATCTTATCTTTTTATCGCTTAATAATTATGTTTTTCCAGATGGAAGAATGGCTCCTGACTAATGAGGCTTCCATTCCCGAGTACTCCGTGGGGATCAACTCCATTGCCTCAGCTCGTACCAGCATGGCATGGGGTACTGAACGCGGTCAGAGGATCGTCTCAGCCATCAGGGGATCGGCCACCATTGCCCTGCCCAGTGCTTTGTTGTTGCTGACCACTCTGTTGGCTCTGTTGAGGAACTAAGCATTTCTAGGTTTTCGACTTCAATGAGAAGTATATTATATTAAGTTATGCCATCTAAATCATGTTTTTTATTTAAATACGAGATGTGATCCCAAACTGTATTTTTCTTGTTACTTTCGTAAAAACCATGTGATGTTACATATTAGATAGGTAACTATTAAAATGACAGTACATTAGGCGACATTTCCTTAATTATTGTATATATATATTATTTGTGTATAATAATTCTAGTTAATTTATTTACATAAATGAGTTTTGAATAAATATGTCTATATAGTAAACGAAGTTTTATTTTAATTGTTGTGTGCTTACGTTAAGTCTTCTTAAACTGTGTTGATGGACATTTATCAGAGTATTTTTTTTTTATTAAGTGGCATTATATAGAGAGTTTCACTAATAATATCACTAGCCAGATTTATATAGCAAACAACAATATGGAACAGCTTCTTCTAAAAAGTTCGTGCTGATTTACTAAGCTATTTACCCAATCGCAGCCTATAAATATGTATATACAAGGAATTAAGGAGGTCCAAGAATGCTTCCCTGTAGTACACCGATTTTAACATTTAATTTAATTCTAATTAGTTTGTAAGCATTGTTTTTGCAGTAAGACTATAAAATGCGTATAATACTTAACATTTTTAGGTAAGGCCATATCCAAAAATACTATAGATATACTATGATCCATTTTTGAAATATTTTATGGGAACACCCGTTTCAGTACGCATTCAGCTAAACTATTGGCAAGCAAGTTTATAATAAATAACATAGGGCTAGCATTAATTTCGTGATTTGTAAGTAACTACTTTTTGTACCGTAAAACGGGGTGAGTAAGGACACGACCTAAAATGAAGCATATGTTACTATTTATTAGAGTGAAATTATTTCCAATAGACGTAACGTTATTTTTCATTTAATACTTGTTCTTATTTGTAACACGTTATGACTTATTTTATGTTGTGACCCTAATCGCCCCGTTTTACGGATCTGTGCAATAAAGTTTAAATAAATTAGACAGCAATAAGATAAGATCCATAGTTTTGCCATGAACATGTCCGTCGGTATGTACGTTTGTATGTTAATTACTATAATTGAAACTTAAAACATATATACATAGAGTTATGACCACTACTTATATAGAGACACAAAAATAATTTTGAATACTTCAAGAAAAC
Organism: Acleris laterana; assembly: GCA_963966035.1. Lineage (NCBI taxonomy): Eukaryota > Metazoa > Arthropoda > Insecta > Lepidoptera > Tortricidae > Acleris > Acleris laterana. Next base: position 6,940,164 of record OZ014446.1, on the reverse strand, counting down.
CTTTTGAAGACTTGGGTTTGTGTGATTCCATTGGCGTTGGTTATAACAACGTCACTATCGCAGACGGTAATCTTTTGAACAATTGAAATGTACACGCGTGACAGTACTCTGGTAACTAGACAAAGTCAAAGATGCGTGAAGTTAATACCTTAGTCTGGTTGTATTAGTTTATCTTCTAGTCGAGATAACGATAAGAGCACTTGAGATGTGTTATCACAGGTTGAAATGTTTTATGCATTCACTGGCACAGTATTCCCTCGGCTGAATTACTGGCACCAGGTTAGTTTAATTTTGATTTATAATTGGGGTAGGCCATTTTTAAACATTGTTTGTTTGTGTTTAAGAGCTAGCATTAGTTTGTTTAATAATGGGTTTACTCGAGCAACTTATTTTTACTCGACTGCGGCAAAACCCAAATGGAGGGTTAAGTGTTTGACCTCTGTGTATGTATGTATGTATCCATTCCTATGTCTCCTCGTAACTATTTAACGGTTCAACCGATTTTGATCAAATTATCAATACGCCATTAGATTCATCTTGATGTCGCGAGTGTCACTGGGTATATAAAATTCTTAAAAAACCTTTTTTTACTGGGTTTTACGTGTTTTGATATTTCTTAACACACAGTATCAAGAAATGCAGTCGGGTTTTCAAAGCTTGCTATTTATTAGTTATTTCAATGTTTTCTTTATTTATGCTACTGATCTGAAAAAAAACACATAATTGGTACTTATTACAAATTTAAAAAATGGTCGGTCGTTAGTTATTTTATGATCAAATTGATCAATTTCAAATACGAGCCAAGATCTTGTTTCGTTTAAATATTTATTTTCAAATTACCTCTCGTTTTTTTTTCCAGCCATGACCCGTCATTTCATAACCCTGGCAGTGATAGGGCTTTTAGCTAAAATCGCTATCAGTGATACGAATTATAGACTCAATCCAACTGTCATACCATCCTCGTACATCATAGCTATCACTCCAAGTTTCGATACCAACGATGACAAAGCATTCACATTCGTAGGCGAAGTCAGTATAATTATTTCCCCAGAAGTAAATACTAATCAAATTAAACTACATTCTGAAGATTTGATATTTACCGTTGATAATGTTACTGTGACAAGCGGAGCCACTGTTTTACCACTAAACCTTACAAACCCTTTGGAGTTTGATACAAATTATACTTTCGCTTATATCAATTTGCAAAATGATTTGCAAATTGGAACGGACTACATGTTGAAGATCGTTTACACGGGTCCAATTAGAGCGGACCTTAATGGATTCTACAAGAATTACTACATCGAGAACGGCGTTAAAAAGTAAGTAGTCTTATTCATTATTTTATTATTGGTTTTATTGTTTGACATGAGAAAATTACCCTTTTTGCACTGCGTCTAAAATAAAAATGATCTGATAAATTCGGAATAATTGGTAGTGTACTCTAGATTCGTGATCTCTGAATAATTGAGTGTCAATTTTGAAATTATTACTTAAGCTATCTAATTCTTACGTAATTATTAACTCTATCGTAATTGGTTTTCTCATGACTTGACGCTGTCTTCATGAGAGGAGTTACTGGTGGCTCAAAAAGTATATATCTGTAAAAAATATTTAATAGTTACAAGCAATTCAAATGATGATTATCGGGGCAGGTAGTTTTCAGGGTATCCTGCCTTTTGGTCGAAATATGTTTGGCAAAATGTATCGTTTCCCAACCGATTTTTTCTTCTGTAACTGTAAATATTTTAGGTTTTATTTCAGTACCATCATGTAGAACCCTACAGGTTAGGTTAGGTCATTTTTTATTAAAATCCTGAAATATTTACAGTTACAGAAGAAAAAGCGGGTTGGTAAATGAAACCGTTGGGAAACGGTACATTTTGCAGTGAAACTGTTGTGGGGTGGTTCTTGCGTTTCGTTCAAATTTCATCAAATTTGAGAATCGTTTTTTTTTTTCGTTTTTTTATAAGAAATATATATAAGAAGTTTCATGTATTTAAAAACAATAGATACCAATGAAAGGCATCTTTATAACTTAATTATATTCATGATAAAGTGACGGGAGGTAATGAACCCTAGGAGGGTAATGAAAATCGCCTGGAAGGTAATGAATTACACTTGGAAGGTGATGAAAACCGCATGGAAGGAAATTAATTGAGTGAAAGTATGATCATATATGGAAAATGAGACTGATAATAAGATTGGATGCGTTCAATGGATTAATAAAAAGATATTAGGGAGTATAATTTTTAATCAGCCTTTGAAATAAGTATAAATCAAACAAATCCAAAATACAAAATGTTAGATTTAGGGTTAGATAAATACAAATTACCTATTCCTTGGAATGTCGATATCAACTTACATTATCAACTTTTTATAACAATCAGAAATGGGATAATTTTTATTTACTAAGCCAGCCACAATTAAGTAATAACTTAAGGTTTTTAAATGAAACGTAACAAATAAGCATAACTTAACACAAACATAACTGATAATTATACTACATTTGTACAATTAACAAATTGTACAAATGAGGTCAAAACAAAACCTCGCGTGATAAAAATATAAATTGGCAATTATAATTTTTAATTGCTTTTAAAAAAAATTTTTTTTAAGTAAAGTAATTATAATATAAATAATGCTATTTGTTTAATACAATATTGATATTTTTTTCTCCATCTTTTTCTTTGCTTACATTGTGCTCTTGCACTTATGTCCTTAATGCTACAAATTTGCTTCTATTCCTTTTTCTTTAGGTATTTTAATAGCTCTATTTCTTTTTGAACTTTATAAAGCACTGGGTTATTTTTAATTTCTTCATATTTTTGGCGTTTTCTATTTTTTTATCTATCTCTGGTAAGTTTTTCATCTTTTGTATGTTTTTTCTTTGTTTTTGCCATTGTAGTCTCTGAAAGATGAAGGGACCAAAATACATATAATATGGGATTTGGACTAACAACCACAACCACTTTTAGAATAAATAGTACTTAGTAGTAGAATTGAAAACTCGATTAAATCATTGGAAAAAACCATGTTGCAGCAGCAATATTAAATTTGCCACCCATGCTTAATATTCATTTTTTTTACATTACATGTACTTCTTGAAGTCACCGACTTATATTATTATGTGTACCAAATTTCAACTCAATCGGTCCAGTAGTTTTGAAGCAAATTAGCTGTCACACAGACGGACAGATAGACGGACATACGGACAGACAGGCACGCGTGTGATCCTATCAGTGTTCCGTTTCTTTTTTTTGAGGTACGGAAACCTAAAAAGGATGATATATTAAGTTAAAAGTAACTCGCATTACTGTTTGTTTAAAAAACGTTTGCAAGCTGTTTCTCAGAACAATGTTGATAAACTTAGGCGATCAAAGAAATTAACATACATTCTCACTTTTGGTTTTATAATCTTAGAATACACATGAAAAGCTTGGTTTATTGGGAACAGAAAGGTATTCATTCCCTACCAAAGGTTATCATTACTTTCCATTAAAAAAAAACGCAAAATAGAAGGTAATGAATTGGACGGTAATGAATATTTGCCCTTTGATCCTAATTTGCTTGTGTTGCCTGTGTGCCTGTTCTACTAGATTTAATATGTAATAACAATTCAATACAAGGACCTCGGTTAACTTACACCAATATTTAAAAAAAAAAAACTTACTCAATAAATTGCAGGATGGCGATGAAGTTTAGGCAATACCAAAGTTCTCTCCGTGCCACAATATCGTCGTTATTTTTATAACCAGGTGACTAGGCTCCGTCCGCTCAGAGCTCTTGCGCACGACACTGAGCGGGACTGGCAAGGGGTAGGTGCATGCCGCTTTTGGATGTCCACAAGTAACTTAAAACTTGCACGTTACTCATCGGGGACGGGAATGAGATTTTTGATTTGACAAAACTAAAACCTTGATTCTTTTAAGGTTAATACAGTATTAAAAATTAGTCAACCCGAATTATATATTGTTTATTTGTTGCTTAACATGATAAAATGATAGAAATCGTAATTACTTGCAAAACTTGAGAATAAAAAAATATTAAAGCCTCTGAATGCTCGTTGGAAACAGGAGAGGGATGAGATATTGGCATGTTTTTTATCATTTTCTTGATTTAATTAATACTAAATTCTATACGCGTTCGATGGTACCGAAAGTACTTTTAGGCTGTAATAACCCTATTAAAAAAGATCTTTAATAAATCTTAAAATCATACCACTTTCTCCCCTGGAAACGTGATTTGAACGAAACGCAAGAACGACCCTGACAGTTTTGCAGACAATTTTTTAAGAAAAAGATGTAATTTTTTGGTTAATAAATAAACAATAAATAAATAATAATTTCGCCCATACAAAGGTATCCCAGTGTTTAGGCATATCGTTCCTTTAAGAGTTAAAACTTGCCATTATTGATCCAAAAGAAGAATGGTACTTGCCAAATATTTACTACAGGTACTACTTGAATATATTAAGTACCCGAAACCGACGTGCGTGCATGACTCGATGTATGAATGTGGAAGAAGCGAAAGAAATTTGTTAAGATCGTAGCAAGTGGAAAGAAGTGGTCTCTGCCTATCCTTCTGGGAAACCGGCGAGATTTAATGTTTGTATGTATGAATTAATATGTTTAAACAGGTGACCCCGGATTTTCAAGTTTACATACAAACATTTTAAAAATAAAAACAAATAAAATATATTTTTTTAAACATTTTCAACTCTTTACTCTTAAATTTTGATGGCCATTTGGCCATTGTCGATTTCCATCAAAATATTGATATTAAAATGCAATGTGATACTGTAGTCACTTGACAAATACCTTGACCCAGTAAGAAAAAAACATGAAATGGATTTTGCAATAACTCTAGATAAACTCTTTGAAGTGTGCGTTGTATGATCTTGTTGAGGATTATCTTGATGACTGTTAAATGATTAAACTAAACTGCATTACGTAGTTTTTTATGAAGTAAACTCAAAACGTGTCTATACATGTCATGTTCGACATTTACTAAGGTGGTAGGTATGAAGTGCCAAAGTCCAGGGTTGGAAATATTTGTGTGATAAGTGCTAATTGATTTAGTTTTTTTAAAGTATTGCCGTACCATAACGACGCGGCTTGTGGTAAGCAATACCGTGTAACTTTAAATTTACTCCTGTAATTTTGGTATGCTTTAACTACACAAGACGGTATTAATTTTTTAGGCGTAAAATTTAATGTCACTCGTACTCTGGCTCGGCGCGTAATGGCGGCGAGTTGTCAGACTTACTGTATCTGTGTGACAGTAGCCTGTGTATAACGAACGAAATGGCCAAGCTTGCATGCTTCACTCCTTTTTAGTGCAACGTTACGTCCGTATTTTTTTTAGGTTCGTGTAGTTGTGAATGTATTTCTTTAGGTACATTGTTGTCTACTAAGAACAGTTGGTAACTGAGTAAAATTGTGTCTGTTTGTGTATGTTTATTATTATTAATATTAAATTTGTGTTTGATTGCCTTTGGTATTCATCACCATCATCATCATCATATCTTAAACATACTTTAAATCTAGAATTCAATTTTTTTTCCTGTTAATAATAAACAAATTAGATTTTTGAATTAAGCAAATTTAATCATTTGAATACTTTGAATTGTAAACATTAGACACCCGATGTAGTAGTGAAGATGTTTGTTAACTTAAGCGTTTTGTTTAATGTAAGTTACATTATCTTGAAGATTTATTATGTGAAATATAAACAAGTACCTTTTGTTGCAAATAAATAAACTTTTCATGATAAGTTTCTATTTATGTAACCATCAATTTCAAATTGGTTTACACTAACAATATATGAAAACCGGGCAAGAGCATATCGGACCATGCTCAGTATAGGGTTCCGAAGCCGTAACGACAAACACAAAAAAACTATCTCAAAAATCAACAATGAACCAATTTTCTATTTAAAGTTATTTGGCGCTGTCTTAGATGTTTTTTAGTAGGTATAAACCCGTTAGTCGCCTGTATCTCAGGAACTAATGAAGTCTACTTAGTAATGATTCTTTTTCTTATAAATTCGTATATAATATCTCAAACAAGAGCCAAGCTTTTAAGTGTGAGATCAGTATACCTATGTAGGTAGTTAGGTATCTAAACTGCTTCAAACCGACTTTAAATTACAATAAAAGTTAAATCTTTTATATAGTAATTAATAGAAATTGAAAAAAAAACAAGGTCCAGTAAATAGAATTTTAAGTTTTCCAAACGATAGGTACTCAACTCAAATCAATAATCTAATCGAAAATTTGTAAACTTTCAGATCGCAAATCGCAAACTTGTAGGTAGCATTCCGGGGCACGTCCAAACAGCATCTAGGCGCTCGCGCTTATGAGCGCGGCTGTCGCTCGATTTGTTGCTTGGACAGTTTGACTCCCCCCGCGCGTCCTGCACGCCCCGTTAACAAATTTTTCTATCAAAGTTATCATAGGCGATTTTGATAGGTATAAACACTTTAGTCGCCTGTATCTCAGGAACTAATCATGTCTACTTAGCCGTGATAGTTTTCCTTTAAAATTCGTTATATGCGCTTTCGTTGAAGATATTTTTCAGATTTTTAATATTTGTAGTTTTGGCTGTAGGGGGGGGGGGACACTTGACTCTAACAAAAAATAGCGCTTTAATGCTTAATATTTCATAAACGGATCCCTTAATCGAAAAATTGTTTCCATAAACCCGCAATATTTTTGAAAGACCTATCCAACGACACCCCACACTATGGGGTAGGCAAGAAAAAAAAAAGGCATCCCCACGTTACGTGTAGGGGAGGTGCATTAAAAAAAAATATTTTTCAAAATTTTATTTTACCACTTTGTTGGCGTGACTAATATGTATATTCATGTCAAATTACAGCTTTCTAGTACTACGAGTCTCTGAGCTAGACTGGGGACGGACGGACGGACGGACGGACGGACATGGCGAAACTATAAGGGTTCCTAGTTTGACTACGGAACCCTAAAAAACGAACAACCGCGACCTTGAAATATAATTCAAAAGCCGAAATCTGCATACTGCATCATACCCATATCATTATTTTCTAAAGATATCTCCACAGTAATCAATCCTGTGCTATTGGCATCAACAATCTAAGTTTTTGGTCATACTTACAACGAAAATTATACCTATGAATACTTATTTACTTACATACATACATTAACTCACGCCTTCGTTCTCAGAGAGAGATAGGCAGACCTACAAAATTACCGACAACTCTAAAAACTTGGTCCTAATTCGGTAACCACATTTTGCACAACTAGGCGAAGATGTTTACCAGCGTGTTAGTGACAGAGGGCCCAGACAAGATGCACTACGCTAGCTAGCGTTTCTCTTCGTTTAGTTTTTAAACCAATCGCGTCACTGGTAGATGGCGTGATACGAAAAGTCACGTGATGTGCCAGTGACGCGATTGGTTTAAAAACTAAACGAATAGAAACGATAGTTAGCGTAATGCATCTTGTCTGGGCCCTCAGGTTGCAAGCCCATCGCCTAACCGGACTACCAAGCCTTTATTCCCTTAGTCGCCTCTTACAACATCCACGGGAAGACATGGAGTAGTACTATTGTAACCCGGCAACCACACGTGTACTAATTAAATATTAACACCTGAAAGACCTCATTTCTCGCTCGGCGGGCGATGCGGGGACACATCTCATCAATTCAATCACCAATTTAATTAACTTTATGTACTCCGGCAATATCAATCCAGAAATTGTTCCCATTTTATACGGTGCTAACCTCATCGCCCTCACTAAAAAAGACGTGGGGGTGAGACCGATTGCCGTTGGATCAACACTTCGTCGCTTAGCATCCAAAATTGCAGTTCGGCACATCTCATCAAAATTACAGGCTCAGTTCGAACCTATTCAGCTAGGATTTGGCATAAAAGGAGGGTGCGAGGCAGCTGTCCATGCCTTACGCACGTACCTCTCCATCGGAAATTGTGAAGTGTTGATCAAAATTGACGTCAAAAATGCATTTAACTCTGTGAACAGGGACACCCTACTGGCAGAAATAAAACAGAACGTCCCGGAAATTTATAATTATCTTTTACATTGTTACGCGGACCCAACTAAATTGTTGTACCGCGGAAACGCATTGTCTTCGGAAGTTGGCTGCCAGCAAGGTGACCCCCTTGGGCCGGCAATTTTTAGTTTAGCTATAAATCCAATCATTCAAAATTTAAAGTCAAAATTTAACGTTTGGTATTTAGATGATGGGAGTTTATTTAGGAGGTGATGTCGATACAGTTTTATCTGACCTTACGTCCATTCAATCTAAATTCCAAGCAATAGGTTTAGAACAAAATTTCAGTAAATGCGAACTTTTTATTCAAAATTCTTCCTTGAATTGTTCTGTTATCAAACAAAAATTTGATAATCTAACACCAAAAATAAAAATAGTTGACCAAAAATCACTCAACCTCCTAGGGTCCCCTGTTTTTGAAGACGCAATTCCAGACTTTATTCAAAACACTGTTTTAAAATTTCAAAATTACGAGGACCGTCTTCTCGAAATAAGTCCACATTATGCTTTTTCGGTTCTTAAATTCTGTCTTTTTGTTCCTAAATTTATGTACGTGCTTCGCTGCTGCCCTTTTTGGAAATTTCAAAATCTCTTAACGCAAATCGATGATATTATTAAATTAAATTTGGATTCTATTTTGAACATTCAGCTAAGCGAGCAATCCTGGACTCAGGCATCCCTCCCCATCCGCTTTGGTGGACTAGGGATCCGCAAAATTTCTTGTGTTTCTTTTCCAGCTTTTTTGTCTTCCGTTCATAGCTCGGCCAGTTTAGTAGGTAAAATCCTTTGCGCATTGCCCTTAAACTACACGACTGCCGACTTGGAGGAAGCCAAAAATGCCTGGAGACTTGCCTACCCAAGCAGTAATTTTCCAGACAATTTAAATTCTCAGAGGTGTTGGGATATAACCTCTAATATAACTTATGACACCCTTATAAGCAGCAGCTCAGGGTCTGAGCGTGCCAGGCTCTTGGCGGTGGGAACCAAAGAAGCTGGCTACTGGCTACATGCACACCCATCGCCAAATACTGGTACTTTTTTAGAGCCTGAAACACTCCGAATTTCAATTTGTTTGCGTCTTGGTGTCCGGGTCTGCTCTCCACACATATGCCCCTGTGGCAATGAAGTCGATTGTCTGGGTCACCACGGACTTTCATGCCAAAAAAGTGCGGGCCGCTTCTCTAGACACGCCGCGCTCAATGACATTATCCGCCGGTCTCTTGCCTCCGTCAACGTTCCCGCTTTACTAGAGCCAACCGGTATCGCTAGGGACGACGGCAAGAGACCTGACGGTATGTCTTTAATTCCGTGGAGTATGGGGCGAGTGCTGGTGTGGGATGCTACTTGTGTAGACACCCTAGCCTCGTCACACCTCCGCGGAACGGTAATTAAAACAGGCGCGGCGGCTGAGGCGGCCGAAAACATGAAGAAAAATAAGTACAAGGGTCTCGGTGCGGAATATCACTTCGTTCCTTTCGGCGTCGAGACCGTTGGTCCGTGGGGACCCGGTGCTATTAGCCTTTTTAAGGAGTTATCAAAAAGGCTAATAGAAACCAACGGAGACCATAGAGCTGGCAGCTTCCTCGGCCAACGCTTAAGCATTGCTGTACAACGAGGAAATGCTGCCAGCATCTGTGATACTTTGCCACGGGGGCCCTTTCTTAGTTTTTAGTTTTTATTTAGTTTTAATTTTATAGTATTGAGTTTAGTGATAAGTAGGTTTTATTTTAGCTTTAATTTATTGTAAATTGTCCTGTAATTGTTTATGTGCAATAAAGTATATTTTTTATGTTAAAAAAAAAATACAGAAAAACATCAATGGCACTCTTGCTAAATTCATCAAAAAAATGCTACTGTTTCTTGACGCTTTAGGAATTAAATCACTCACGTTCATCATATTTTTGTGTATCTTTAACCGACTCACCCACTTTCAGATGGCTGGGAGCTACTCAAATGGAGCCCACACACGCAAGGAAGGTGTTCCCTTGCTTTGACGAGCCCGAGTATAAGGCCGTCTTCACACTCGTCATCGACCGCCCTGATTACTACCAACCGTCTTTGGCGAACACGAAGTTGAATGAAACAGTTCCACTGTGAGTCGATAATATAGAGGTGATACTTTAAATGTTTAAAAATATGCGGATAGAAGGACCTTGTGCAGGGTCCGTCCGGATCGCTACCACCATCTTATCCATTAAACTACCGCCAAACAGCAGTGTTCGCATTGTTGTGTTCCGGTTTGGGGATAAGACGTCAGGGTTGGCAACGCATTTGCAGTCTTAGGATTGCATTGCAATCTTGTGAATGCGAATGTCTATAGGTCACCACTATAGGTTTACACTTACCATCAGGTGGCCTGTGTGGTTGAATGTCTTCTCTATGCCACAAAAAAAAAATGCGATATTGTATGTATGTAAACACTTTTTTGTACACAACGCAAATTCAAATACACTATTAATTATAGAATAGCAATGTACATAGGCGAGTTTATCCTCTAAGGATTCTTTATCTCTCTCTTAATATTGTTTTTGCAAAAGTTAATTAGTGGTGGTATGGTAGGACCTTGTACAGAGTTCAGCCGAATCGCTACCATCATCTTATCCTTTAACGTTCGTTAACTTTTGCAGAATAGGGGCGAAGTTGCCAGAACTCTTTTAAATTACGAATCATCAAAGTTGAAAATTATAGTGGCCATTATTTATTAGTAACTATTTATTGTTCTAGAGCTAACGGCTACACCCGAGAAATCTTTCATCCATCACCGAAGATGTCCACATACTTGGTAGCATTTCTGATATCAGAATTCGAAGGTGCCCGTTCCACAGGCGCGCAAGAATTCGGTATTTATACAAGACCAGATGCTGTGAACCAGAGCGATTACGCTTTAGACTTCGGTGTGAGAGTTGTCGACGCTTTGGGAGCTTATTTTGGTATTGATTACTATTCAACTAATGGCAACTTGAAGTTGGATCATGTGGCTTTACCGGATTTTAGAGCTGGAGCCATGGAAAATTGGGGGTTGGTTAAATACAGGTAAGGATTTTTTTTAACAGAAACCACAAACGCTTAGCCTAGTTGATAGTTACCCTAGCTACAGAGCTAGCGGTCCCAAGTTCGTCCCAATAAGGGCAGATATTTTGTGTGATGAACGTACGTGAAAAGTTGTTCTTGAGTCTTGGAAATTTTCTATGTATTTAAGTATGTATGTCTCTATATAACTAAGTTTATCGATGTCCCTATAGCCGAAGTACAAGCCTAGAGTTTAGTTTGGGGTAGGTCAATTTGTGTGGTATGGTCCCCTGATTTATTTATTTACAACTTTATATAGATACGAGTACGCTAGAAAGTTCCAGAATGTTTGATGACGTTATAAGATACTAGTTTTTGCCTGCGACTCAGTCCACGTAGAAGTAGTTTATCGATAGTCTATCAGGAACTGTCCAGTTTTCCAGCATAACCTACATCACCGAAATAATAGCTACTTTAAAACTACTTTATGTAGGTATTAGAATTTTCCAAATGATTTATTTTGAATTTAGGCTCGAATTTAAAGACATTATCCTTTTTATCTTGCTGCCTGTATTATAAATCTCACATACACTAAGCATTATCATTTCTTCATTGTACAGAGAATCTCTCCTACTCTACGTCCCTGAAGATTCTACTCCATACTTCAAGTACCGAGTGGCTCAGATCATGGCGCACGAGACTACCCACATGTGGTTCGGAGACTTGGTGACGTGCCATTGGTGGAGCAACACCTGGTTGAACGAAGGGTTTGCTGATTACTTCCAGGATTACATTACTGCAATAGTTAGTATCGTTCCAACTAATTTATTATAGAGTAAAATGAACCTGAACTACTTAGAAAATAGGTGCATTTTGCTCCTCATTAAAAATGTTACGTACGCGAGTTTTACCGACGATTTGTCTTCTTGTGATTCAGATTGAACCAGATGTTGGATCTGCCGACATGCTGGTCACGGGCTCCGTGTATGATGGTTACCTGGGTGACGACTCCCCCGCTTCTCCCCCTATCACCAACAACAACGTCAACTCTCCAGCTGAGATCAGCGGCCATTTTGGAAAAATAACTTACCAGAAGGCTGGATCCATCATCAGGATGATTCATCACTTGATTGGGGATGAAGCATTTCAGCTAGGGTTGCAGACGTATTTGAAGACTAAGTAAGTGTTACTGTTACGTTAATGGCACTCATTTAAGCAGCGAGAATTTCGATACGGCCTTACGACGTGCAAGAATCTCAAAATGTCGAGATTTTATTTTCAAGCAGTACACAATAAGATATTCAAACAATCAAGATCCAAATTTTGTAAATGTGAGGTTAACTTAAGTGTTATAACGCTCAAACCTTGACAAATTCTCCTATTTATTATTCTCCAGTGAATTTGAAGTTGGTTATCCAGAATACCTCTACACTGCTTTACAAGAAGGAGTAGACAATGCCAGCTCGTTAGCAGACTACGCTGGGTCCAGTATTGCCAATGTTATGGGTTCTTGGGTATCACAAGCCGGACACCCTATCCTCACTGTAAAAATTGATTACGAAACCGAAAAAGCTACATTAAATCAGGTACCTACATAATAATGTTTTAGTTTATTACGTATTATCTTAAACCATTGCAAAATTTATAAGCCTGTTATTAAAATACAGCCTTGGCCATAAACGTTGACATTGCAGCATTGTAATATTATTTGAAATTGTTCCTTAATATTTCTTTATTTTAATTTCGCATTGTATTTTGATTTGACTATTATTTATTTTTTATTGTTATTCTTATACACTTTGACGATCTTTTTGTGAATTCATGGTATTTTAATTTAGAAATGACATGTAAATTTTCAAAATGAAATAAATAAATCTAATCTAAAAGTATAATATTTCAATTTACAAAATACACAAAGACGTAAAATAAAAAAGGTGTTTGAACATGTGCAAATCAATAGTACGAGTAGATAATTATCGTTTCGAAATACGAGTAGCTATTTTCGTGTGAAAACTAAGTTAGAAAAAGTCTAATTTTAAAGTAAAATGATTAGGTAATTGATTTTTTTCCACGGAATTTTCCTTCAGCTCATTAAATATGACTTATCTTTCCGATAGACATAATTTTTTCTAAAATAAAATATATAAATGCACCTTTTCAATTTTAACTTTTATATGAAAAACGCATGGGTGCTCAATATCTTTGGCCAAGGCTGTTTGTTCGTCGATGAATTTGCCATTACAATGAAAATACATATTTTCCATCAAAAAGGTATCAAGTCTCATTTCTTAACTGAATATTTTTGGTAAATCATTTGTTTTTTTTTTGTATTTTTTGATTCACAAAGCAACTTTTATGAATTTTCTTTCATACATGAACTGAAAAGCCGCACCTACCTATGAGTTATCTCGTATCAAACCATTTCATGTAGAGTGGTATCGCTTTATAATTCTTTGCTTTACTTTGGATTAAACCAGAGGATTATTTTTAGATTCAAACGCGTTTACATTGTTGTTTCGCATAAGTAGATATATGTAAAACCAAATTGCGTTTCAGAAACGATTTTATATAGATTCCTCCCACGAGTCGAATGAACTGTACCCTATTCCGGTGACGTACACGACGGCTCTGTCCCCTGACTTCAACAACACAAAACCTGAGTTTATTATGAGCGAAAGGTCAAAAGAAATCAATTTGACTGGAATAGGACAAGATCAAGCTTGGGTTATTTTTAACATACAAGAAACTGGTAAGTTTTGGTGCTTGAAAGAAATGAAAAAATATTAATCTAAACACTACTACATTTATAGTCGTATTAATGAAAAAACGACTTTATCATTCAAATATTATGTTTTTTTTTAACTGGGTTTGTTATTTAGATGTTTTTTTCAGGATTTTATAGGGTTAATTATGATGAACAATCATGGAAAATAATTGCCAGTGCTTTAAAAGATAACCAAACTGAGATTAATCATCTAAACAGAGCCAAGGTAATACACGTTGGAAGATTCATATTTATAATTAATAATAGATAATTTTCATGTAATGACCAATACTTTTATTTAAGTACCTAATTTATTCCGATGATATTGGGTTATTAACTGCACTGCAGATTCATTATCAGTATTGGCTATTGTGTATTATATATTCATACTCGTAGACAATGCTAATGTAGTTTAGAAATTTCAATGCTTTTCTATTTTTGCGCTATCCTTTTTGATGCATCATCAGCGCAAAAGTATTTTTAGCTCAGTTTCAAGTCATATGCTTTGATACGCTTCTTTTTTAAGATGACCCATTTTTTTACAGATTGTAAACGATTTATTTGCATTTAATTACGCTGATGAAGTGAATTTTGCATTATTACACGAAGTTTTGGAGTTTTTATCAGAAGAAACAGATTATTCAGTTTGGTATGCAGCTATACGCGGGCTTAATAAATTGAGAAGTTCTTATTTGGGCTCGGATGCCCAGGCAGATGTAGAGGTTTGTAATTTAACAACTTTGTTTCTATATTACTCTTAATACAAATGCCTATAATGGATATAAAAACTGAAACGAACATTTTGCTGTACATTACATATTACGTATAAAAATAATAAGTGGATATTTCCTATTTACTCATAATTTACATAATTATGTGTAATTTAGTTTAAAGACAATTTTGGCACCCAGTATAAAATTAACATTTCTCTCTAGACATACGCACTTAAAGTATTGGAAGGAATCATTAGTAAGTTAGGATATGATGTCAGAACCACAGATGACTTCGTCACTCTGAGAAACCGCATGCAAGTACTGGAATTTGCTTGCAAACTCGGTCATCAAGGATGCATTGACAGAAGCGTTGAGCTATTTAGAAACTTCATACAAAATGGAACTGAGTAAGTATACCATTTAATAACAAAGTAGGTACTGTAAATTTGGAACAGCTGTGTTTGATCAGTTGGGTTTTCATGACATCATTACAAACCACATACGGTTTAAATTTTGTGACTAATTTATTTTTTTGCAATTTTTTATTTGCCGAAAATATTTCTCTAAGAGAAAAATGTGTCCAGGGTATCGCCAAGTTTGAGGCCGGTGACGTACTGCAACGGTTTGCGTCACGGGGACGCCGAGGACTATGACTTCTTGTACGAGCGCATGAAGACGACCAATGTTGCTAATGAGGCCTGGGTCATTGCAGAAGCCCTGGGATGCTCTGCTGATGAAAACAAGCTGAAGAGGTGAGAGAACTTTGAAAACCGGGTCAGGGTAGGGTACATAGTAAAGAAAACACTAAAAAAATACAAAAGTGCCACATAAATTTATTAAAATCTGCACGAGCCCAATTTATTAATAATGGGAAACTGCTGCCACGGACCAAACAAGTGGTGCTCGGTAAAAATGGCAAAATCTTGCAGAAAGTAAAATTGCATTATTATTGTAATTTCCCTTTAAATTGCTGCTCTAATATTTGGTGAAAGTGATGATGATAATAATAGCAGATATTATTCCAGCTATCTTGTGGCCATGTTGGAAGAAAACAGTCCCATCAGGACGCAGGACCTGACAACACCACTATCGAGCATTCTGAACAACTACAACCACGTCCAAGTGGTCCTGGAGGAACTGCAGCAGAATTATACTCTCTGGAGTACTATGTAAGTAAAGCCTATAAGATAAGAGGCCCTGTCAGTCAGAGTTAAGGTTTTCGAAAATCGTTTAGTGTTAAGCAACTTGTTGCCTCAAAGGTCGGTTTTGTTCTGTCTGAACGAAAGCAATCCTACTGATAATCGATGCTTGATGACAGAGAAAGTAAGATGTACTGAATTTCAAAATGGTAGGTTATTTGCACTTTGAAAACTATTTTTAATGTTCTTTTCTTAATTATTTTTTGTGCTGCAGTGACATTGTCAAACCCAAACCCAAAAAAACTCATTTTGAGATTGTATTTCTTGTTTTGCAGATACCCTTCTATGGACACAATACTTTCTACTGTGGCGTCTGCTTTACATACAGAAGCTGAATTTAGCCAGGTAATAAGAAAAAAATATGGTTTATGGTCTAAAAAAAGAGATGGCGAACTAGTACCTTTGATGGTAGATAAGTGGCGCCACCATGGACGGTACTAATATTAAAATTTATAGACAAATTAATGTGAATCCGGAGGACTTAATTGGAATGGTATAGTAGTAATCCTACCGGCTGCTTTACCCCCAAAAAACTAACAGCAAATTCCTTTCCTAGGCTAGCCTTAATCTCTTCCTACTCGTAGACAAGTCACCGTATTTATTGACAAATGTACGAATTTTTGCATGAATGTCGGGAACGAAGGTGATTTCCGACCATTAGCGCGCTTGTGTAGTAATGAATGTTTGCGGATGTCGTTTGCGTCGAGTATTGTTTGACCAGCGCTATTCGGGTTACGGACGTAATTAGTAGATACGTGGATGATATACGTGTTTTGATACGTTCTTGGTAAATATGCTTGGACAGTAAGTAAACAGTCTACCTTTTGTTGCTGTATTTCCGTAGATATTTTAACACTTGACCCATAACATTTTCAGTGTAGTTTCTGCAAAACGCAATTAGGTTCGTGTCAATGACGCATAGGTCTAATAGTAGTTCAATAGACCTATTTGTGTCGATGGCCGTCGGTTAAGGGTAAAGCAAGGGTAAGGGCTAAGCTATGGGAATCAAACATTTTATTTTATTCCCGAGCCATCGATGATTCCTGCTTAATACATATAACTAATACGGTACATACGGCTTAACTTGTACGGATTTATCTTCATAAATGCTATTCATATCGTTGTTTATAGCTCTCCATAACGCATCTTAAGGAAAATATCCAAGTGTATCTTGCGTCTATTACTCACACATATAATATTACCAGCTTCTGCCCGCGACTTCATCCGCATAGATTTCGATTATCGTTATTCCCTGTGGAATTTTGAGTTTTAAAAGAAGACGTGTCAATCCTATCATCTAAGCTATCTCCATTAAAAATTTTATCCAAATCCGTCTAGCTGTGACAGGGTGAAGGAGTAACAAAGTAACACAAACTTTTGCATTTATTCTCGTGATGAGGTTAAAATTTGAGAAAAGTCTGTTCGTTTGTCTTCGCGTTAACGGTTCAACACTTCTACCGATTGATGTAAAGTTTGATAAATAGTGAAACAAACATAGGATAAAAAGTGCCCTATCCCAGAGAATTTGGCAGGATAAGCAATTGCAGCGCGAATCGAATGTTGCAAAAGCTAGTAATTTGCATCTCACAGGTATACTTTGGTCTACTTCTCTATTCACTAGCATCACAACATTCGGTCAAATCATTTTTCCCGAACTAAATAGGAAATAGAGTGAAAAATATATTCATTTACCGTCACCAATATTCAAGCAAGAAAGTTGAAATTAATTTCTGGCACGAGTCCAGTTTTCAGATTCGTCCCTGACATTGAGCTTAGTGTTCGCAATTGTTGCCAAGCGCTCACTTTCTCAGTTTTATAATTTATTTTATGAATTAGTGAATCGTATGTTAGAATCTAGGATTGCCTACCTAAAAAAAATATATCTTTTTATTAGTTAAAATGTTAATTTGGATAATTTGCAACTCTTAATATTTTGACACTATAAGATAAAACTGCTATATATAATTGAATGCAAATTATTTAAAAAAAAAAACAATGATATTGTGTCAAAAATAAGAAAGTTATGTTACAAATGTACAAAATATGTAGCATGGGAGATTTGCTCATGCTTTTTGTGACTCGAATTAATTTTTTGATGTAAATGAAAATGTCATTGAGTTTCTAGGTCAGCTTTAAATGAACATCATTTTGTGCGGCGTGAATACAAAATGAATGCTGACAAATTAACCTAATAAAGGAAATTACAATAATTAATTCATGTCACTTTCCGAAATAAAGTAAAACGACCTTGCTGTGAACTTATTATACAAAAGTTATTGTAATGTCCTTGAAATGCATAAAATGTATTTTTATACTAAATATTATTTTGGCTGAAACTTGATCCTTGTAAATAAAATTAAAAACGATTCTACAGGTATTTGTCTGAATCGTATATGGAATTGTTACTTTTTTATTTTTTTATTCACCAACGACATATTTACAGAGTTTAGTATACATAATACCACTTTACCAATACATATTTTACCACTTTTGCGAAATTACCATTCACTTCAAATCACGACTAAATGAATAAACTAAAATTTGCGTAAGATTAATAGTAACTTTAAAGTAGTTTAAAACCATTCGGTATTCGCAAGAATTTTGTTTTACCATACATCCATTTTAATTTTACCGTGTGCAAGACGTACAGAAAATGTCAATGTTGGGCTTTAATGACATAAAAGCATTGTAATCTTTCATCAATCTATTTAGTGGCGAGTGCTGGATCTATCTTGGTGTGAGATGAGCTTATTCGAGAGATGTTAATATTTTTGGCAGCTCTAACCTTCTTGACGCTGGGAACCACAATATCTATTGTTTGGAGAAAGTCGGTCCATGTCTTCCCGTGGATGTCGTAAGAGGCATCTAAGAGAATAAAGGCTTGTAGTACTGTTAGGCGATGGGCTTGTCACTAATACGCTGGTAAACCTCTTAGCCTAGTGAGGTTTTAACAAGTTTTAGAGTTGGAGGTAATTCTGTAGCTCTGCCTAATCAGGAAATGAAGGTGTGATTTTATGAATGTTTGTATGTTGGGAAGGTCAAATTGTCGTATGCTTGTAATGTTTCTTGTCCTAGTATTAATCATCGCATTTATCTTTATGATTTAATTTTCAACAAGTGTGCTGATCGGTAGGGTAAAACTTAGGTACTAGCTCCACTTGCAATTTCGCTATTCAACATAATACTTTTTTCAGTTCGAGTCCTGGCTTTCTACCTGCCAGTGTGACGAGAACGCGGTTGCCAGCGCTAAAACCGCACTGGCTGTATCCAGAGCTGCCACCACTTGGGCCGAAAACCATAAACAAGATGTCTTGAGTAGCCTGAGAAATAACGCCTTTTTACGGACGCCATCTTTGTTTATGATTGTCTTTAGCATAATCGTTTTAATTATATCAAAATTTTAATTGTATTTTTCATAGGTTGATAACGTTAAACATTTTGTTTTTAAGTGACTGTAGTAAATAAGTTAGAAAATAAGACGAAAAGAGATCCTTCTCCACTTACTTGTACATAAAAAGATATAATTTTAAGATAATTATAATTTTAATTAGTAACCAGAACAGTTTTTTATTTACACTGAATTAACTTTTTAAAGTTTATGACAATGATTGACGAACACGACCACTCTGTCAGGTGCTACTTAGACTATTAAGATCATTATTATCACTTTAATACTTTTCTCTTTCTTTCTTTTTTTTTATTTTTCTTGTGACCAGTATAAGATCGTTGGTCTACCTAGTGAGGCCTGTCGACGTTGCACTTTCCAACACCCATTAGTTCTACCAGCAATGTGATCCGCCCTCGGCATCTTTAGTAACTTTGTATTAGAACGACGAAAAAATCGTGAGTAAAATCAACTAAGAACATAAGTATTTTTATATAATCTAAAACTAATGACTTTATTCCCTCTGTCATTTAAATTCATAAAAAAACTCACCAATACTATGCCTACACGCTTAAGGTATAATCGACTTTATTTACAAAAGTAGAAGGTTGAAGTTTGATTAGCTATTAAATGACACATATGGCCTTTTGGCTTATATCGGCAGAAGCGGTCAAAAAGGTGACCTTACCGGCCTTAGGAAGCGCAAAATTACAAGAGTATGCGTGAAGGTCGTTTGCTGTTTACACAGAACACGTGAAGATCAAGCGGTCTATATGAGTGATTGCTTAATACTATTTTGTAAAACGTTTCTTTCATACTGCAGTTTTTTTCTGATCTGTTGCTTTATCCTCGTATATTTTAGGTTAGAATTTTTTAGGAACAAACCAATGGTAAAATCGTACATATATTCCGCTAAACGGGTAAATTGAGCATTAAAATATGTTTTGTTCTTCCACTCTCCTCTAACTGCTGTAGCCATGTAGTTTAAATGAGATTTGGCTTAGTATTTTACAACCGACTTACTGTCTAACGTCGACCCTCCTTACCGTCGTCAGCCACAGGATATAAATATATATACACGTTCCTTAGACATCAAAATTATCTTCAAACCTTTATCTCAACGACAAGAAAGTCTATGTCTATGGTCTATTTAATATCTATGCATTTGAATATACATCTTTTATATTTTTATCTGTGATAAAGTCGCACAGTGAATATTAAATTTGGTTCAGTTTTGTTATCCGCTAAAGAACCATGTAACTAGGTGTAAATTATGTCGCGTTTCTGACAATACACTTTAGGCTGCCATACAAATATCAATATCTGTACCTATTTTAAACACTTACAATCAATACTAACTTACCTATAATAGGAGGAAACTTCTCTCTTTGAGTAACACACATTTGACATTAAAATACAATGAATAATTTAATGAGAGAAGATAATTTTGACTCAAATGATACATTATAGATTAATTTAATTGCACTGATTACTATTTAACTTTATAACATGGCACATTTTGTTATATGTAAACACTTTATTGTCCAAAAAACCAAAACTATGCAGATTATAATTTTTCAAGAGTTCCAGCCATAAAAAAACCCGATTAATTGAGGACCACGTCCGTTTTTTCAAGTCGGTTAAAAAGAGGATAAAAGCAAATCTTTCCGTTACCCTCTTTTAGTCGTATTGTTACCTTAAATATAAGCAGGTTCTAACGGACATATTTATAGTATAGACGAACAAGATACTGTTTTACCACTCTTCGACTCTATTTTTATGACGTTAAGGTCCAATAGTAGTATAGGACTTTTTTGGCCTATACATAAGCTGATTTATTCAGTAACAAAGTACAAAAATGCGGCATCGTGCCGAGGAATCTCTCATTGTTACCCTGCAGTCAACACTGCAATCATTTTAAGACAACAAAAATACGTAAAAGTAACATTTAAAAATACAATATACGAGTATACACTATTGCCTCAGGTAAATGAATAGGTAAATACCAATTGTACGGAGGCTGGCCAACAGGCCGCTCGATCTCTCTTGTTTAGCATATTTTGCCAGTTGAACACGTAACTCTCCTGGGCCTCTATTCTACCGGGTAAAACCATATCGCCTTTGACATGTTATCGTATTGTCAACATTACGATAGTTCTTATTTACTGGACAATAATCGAGAGAACCCAGTAGAATATAGGCCGATATTCAACGAGCGTATAACATTATGCAAGGTCCGGCTCGGAAACCTGTTTTTTTATAGCAACTCATCAGAAACGCAATATATTTTAAAAACTATTTTGTTTTCATCTTTTGGTCTTGAGATAGTTATTTTGAAAATGCAAACACGTGATTGTTTGCTTTTCCCATAAAAAAACCATCATCTTCAAAGTAAGCAAAAATAACTCTTCGTAATTGAATTAGTGACCACATTCCAAATCAATGCATGTAAGACTTTTTCGTTTATTCTCTTTTCATAGAGCTCAATAGAAGCATAATGTTTGAATGTCGAGCATTGTCTACTTTTTAAAACACGTTTTTAAAGAAATGCATCGTGTAGGCAGCCTTCATTGTCTGATAATCTCCGGGTAAGTGCCACCCACGGCATTCAAATAAATTTCACTGTTACTTGCTATGAGCGGTTTACGTAGGTTGAACAGCAAATTACTAAGCACTATTATTATTTTCTTAAGTCATTAAAGTGTAAAAAAAACTGGTCCAGTGCGAGTCTGACTCGCACATCGAGGGTTCCGCATTTAAGATAATATGGTCTGAAAATGCAAAAGATAATAGGTACCTACTCATTTTGCTTTGAAATTATATTTTTTATGCAAAAAGGTAAACTTTTACTAACCTTTTAATACAGAATTTTAAAGCTTTTGATATCTTTTCCAAAATTGTACAATTTGACAACATCATTTTAATTTTTCGCGTAAAATGTAAATAACTATCTTCGTTATAAAAACAAGAATTTTTAAATGTTTTTGGTCTATAAACTTCGGAAATAAGGGAGCACGGTAATTTTTTGTAGATTTTTGGCTATAGGTTAAAATTTTTTTTTTTGAAATTTGTGGATTTATATGACAACTCGTTTGCTCTAAGTAAATCACTTAAAATATTGTAATGCCCCCTTCTAGACCCCTTTTGTAATATTAAGAAAAAGAAGAAGAAGATGCGGGCAAGCAAATTATACAACTACGTATACATTTCAAGTTGATAAGTTGTATAGTTTCAGAGATAAACTGCTGTGACGTACAGACGGACAGACAGATAAATAAACACCGAAATATCAGCATAAGGGTTCCTTTTTTACCGTTTTGGTACGGAACCCTAAAAACGTAGGACGATCACTTGACTTGAAAGTGAGATTTTTATCAATGGTTGTAATATTTCACAGTAAGTATTGCAATGCGGTTATCTCTAGAGAAAATTACTTAATTGACTATTAAGAATTTGTCATTTTTATTAAAAAGTAAGTACATAGGTAATTTAGTCACATGTGTTTATGACATACATACATACATACATTAAATCACGCCTGTTTCCCAGAGAGGTAGGCAGAGACCACTTCTTTCCATTTGCTACGATCTTGACAAATTTCTTTCGCTTCTTCCACATTCATACATCGAATCATACACGCACGTCGGTTTCGGGTACTTAAGATTCGGCCCTTTTCCAGTGATTCTCCGATTTGACTCGAAAAATGTGTTTATTACTATTATTATCAAGTATTCTGTGAAACTGGCGCTAATGTCAGATTATTATTTATTTACCATTAAAACTAAATTGTTATGATTTGTTTTAGACGTAAAGCGTAAGGAAAATAACAATGACATTTTGTATTGTTTTCACCTGAATAAATAACCTTCTCATGATTGGACGAAGATAATACAACAACTTTATTCACGAAATAAGACGTAATAATGTTATGGAATAGTTTCCGCATTCGTGGTCAGATTGACTGCAAGAGATCCGTTAAAAGGATAAGTTTGACAAATGTCCATCGTTGGTGCTTATTCATCACTGGTTCCATCACATAAAATCTTTTTTTCCAAAAACAGTTGATTAGAATGTACTTGTTCTAAATTTCATAGAGTTTATTTTTAAATCGACCATATTATTTACAAATAACAATCAATAAATCTGACTGTTTGTTGTGGTTTATTGTATTGTATTTCCCCAAAAACTTGGAACAGGGAAAACCGAAGGTACTAGAGTCTGGCTAATGAAAGTAGACACTGAGATATTTTCGAAACTTTTGATATGGCAACAATAAAACAACTGTCAAAGCTTTGTCAAACAGAGGTCGCTCGTCACTCACTCATATTTGTTTGTGTTATATTTGCATTAATTCTAGCGTTCATCATGAATACCACGATTAAAAGTACTGTGCGGAAGTTACTTCATACTATAATAGACAAGTTTAATGAAAAACAAGAAGAGAAAAATGTTGAATTCGCTCAGAAAAAGGAATATTTACGTACGATAATGGACTTTTTAGGTTAGTAACTCATTGGTAATTTTGATCCTTGATTATTTTTATTATTAAGAATGAGCATGCGAATTATTTGTCATTTATATTCGTTAATATTTTTTTTTTGTTGCAGTTACTAAAATGGAAGACATAGAAGGAGTCAATGAAATAATAAAAGTCGTTGAAAAGTTAGTGGATTTGGAGCAACAAGCCATAATAAGGACACAAAATCAATATCTGGACGAAATTTCTTCACTCACGGGTATGTGCATCAAGTTCATATTTATTTATCGTAAGGCTTAATTCACTAATAATTTGAGTTAAGGTATTCTATGATTCTTCTATACCTACAAAATAAATCAAAAAAATTATCATGTATTGACTTTATTTTCTTTTTGTTTTGCAGAAGTAAGTGTCACAACACTTAAAAGAATTAAACGTGAGGGGAAAATTAATGGAGGTGTATGGAATACTCCAGGCAAGAAGCGTCCTCACAAGCCTACAGTGTCAAATTTGGACAGTTTTGATGTTGATGCGATTAGAAACAAAGTAAATGAATTTTATATTGTGAAGAAAGAGGTTCCTACCTTACGGAGTCTTTTGGGGGAATTACAATCAAGTATTGGGTTTGGTGGCTGCCGGGAAACCCTTAGGCAAATCTTGCTGTCTAATGGCTATGAATTCAAAAAAAATAAAAATGAGCGGTCATTGTTGATTGAGCGTCATGATATTGCTGCTTGGAGACATCGGTTCCTTCGCACAATAACTGAAAAACGTGCTGCAGGAAAACAAATTGTTTATCTGGATGAGACTTATGTGCATAAGAATTACAAACCCAAAAAATCATGGCAAGGACCATCAACAAGCGGAGCAGTTGAAAATATTTCCTCAGGAAAAAGGTACATTGTGGTTCATGCTGGACATGAGAACGGTTTTGTACCAAATGCACTGTTAGTTTTTAGTACTAAATCGAAAATGGCAGATTACCATCACGATATGAATTCCCAAAACTTCAACAAGTGGTTAGTTCAAAAACTTATACCCAATTTGGGGAAACCTAGTGTAGTTGTAATGGATAATGCCAGTTATCACACCGTTCGCAAAAATAAACCGCCAACAACGGTAAACCTGAAGGCAGACATACAAAAGTGGCTCAATGAAAATAATATACCCTTTGAAGAATATCTGTATAAATCAGAATTGTTGTGCTTGGTGGATAAATACAAACCGGACCCTATATATGAGGCAGATGAAATTTTAAGGGAAAATGGACATGAAGTTTTGCGTCTCCCTCCATATCATTGTGATCTGAACCCCATAGAACTAATATGGAGTCAAGCGAAGAGAAAGATAGCAAAGAAAAATATTGGATTGTCGGCAGCAGATACAGAAAAGCTAATACAAGAGTCATTTGCAAGCATAACTGCCGATGACTGGAAAACCATGACTGACCATGTCATTCATGTTGAAAATAAGTACAAGCAAAGAGACCATATAACAGAAGGTGTTGAGTTGGAACGTTTTATAATAAATGTGCGAGATGAATCAAGTAGTTCGGAAGAGTCATTATATGAATTTTTGGAATCAGACTTTAATTATGATTCATGATTTCAATTTTTTTTTGTTTTAATTCTGTGCCAATGTTTTTTTTTTAAAAACAAAATAAAATATTTTGGTCTTTTATATGTTTTTTTTTATTTACCTTGTTTTGATACTGTACATTCCTGTAGCAGTAATATCACATTTCTTTTTTTTAACTTCTACCACCATCATGATAGTCATGAATAAACAGCCAGCGATCAACTATTAATATTTGTGTCTCTTTTATTGACACGGGATCTATATTTTTTGTTTCGACAAATTAGTGGAAAGAGTATTCGCCGGCAGTGTAAACAGCCAACGATCAACTATTAATATACGTGTCCCTTTTACTGACACGGGATCTTTATTTTTTGTTCGTTTCTTGAGCGAGAAAATAGTCGATAGCTAATCGCTTGCTCGCCGGCGGTGGGACAAGTGCCTAACGAGACATATTCATAAAAAAGCCCTCAACCGAATAGCACGCCATGTCAATCAGTGTTTTAGTTTTTTGCAAAATATAGTATCACTGGCGACACCCCTAATAACTAGTAACTAAATTATAATTAAAATCCATCATCCATAAAGTATCCCTTTCTAACAATTTATATTCTACAAATTTATTTTATTGTTCAAGTATTATTATTGTTTTTTCGCACTATACGCGGTGTTGCAACACGCCGATTTTTTAAATTTGCCGCTATTTTCCAGTCTCAGCTTTCGTTGGCCAGACTCTACAAACGCAGCTACATTACGAATACGTTCAAATATAGACTGTGTAGCCAGTTTATAGAGCCGCGCAAGACACCTGCCATTCTCTTCCGTCGTCTACTGCACCAGGAGTTAAAAAGGGGGAGGTAGGTCTAATAGAACTGGTTTATTTTCCCCAGCGGCGCCAAGCTTCGATCGCATCGCTCAGAACTTCGCAAAATCCCCCTCACTGCTCGTCGCGAACGGACGTACTGGCCGGTTAGGCGGGAATTTCAAACGTCAAACGACATTTAAATTTCGAATATGATTCGCACTCTACTTTTTTTAATTTTCGCGGCTTCGGTTCCATGTTCCCAAGCGGCCAGTTTGATATTAGACGAAGAGTGTCTAAATTTTACAGTGTATCCAGTGCAGTACGAATTAACTATAAAACCATCAATATATACGACTGAACATTTTTACTATCACTGTGATTTAGTTATAACCGTAATAGCGAATGCTCCTGGAATAACTGTTATTGATTTAGATGCGAACGATTTAGAAATTAGTGATGTTAATGTGTTTCGGGATCGTACTAACATAATAAACAGAACTACCCCATTCAAATATGATTTTTTTAATGGCAAATTATATATTTACCTCAGTGAGCCATTATATGTGTATAAATTGACGAAAATTCAGTATCAAATAAAAATTGTTTTCAAAAAAATTGTGAAGTATGATTCGCCCGGTGTGTTCGCCGTGAAGTACGACGGCGATTCGACGCCTAAGTAAGTAATTAACGCAATACATCAAACACAAATTACTTTATAAAGCTTTTATTATTGTTTGTTTGTTCGCTAAGTTCTTTATGTTTTAAGGTATTGTTGCGATGTTTACCAAATTTTTGATAATGGCTTCCAAGACGTAGCTTCATGTGTATCACACAAATGTCGCTATTCGCTAGTTTTTTATTAAATACTTCACGAATTTGGGAAGCTCCTCCTTATACTTAATGTTAAGAAACTTGTAGTAAGTACTTTCTCATGAAAAGTTTTAAGTGTGAAGTATTTAATCTTATTCTTATTATTTTACTACCCCTTTTCCTTTTTTTACTAATCTTATTACTGATATAATAAATTGTGTTTGTTTGTTTGTCCCGCCTTCACGGTCTAACGCCTCAACTGATCGACGAGAAATTTGGTAGAGATAGTTTGAAGCCCAGTCACACACATAGGCTTATTTCAATCCTGGAAAACTGGACAATTTCCGAGAGAACAGCGATAAGAGACTTTTACGCGGACGAAGTCGCGGGAAAAAGCTAGCATCCTAAAATTATTTAGAATTGATTATGACTGATGATTGACATGATTAAGAGAGAACGTGAACTTATTTATGGATTACAAAAGTGTTGTTCCATGTTTAATAAATAATTTTTTTTAATCGTAATTACTCCTTTTGGACTCTCTCCTGACTCAGTTCTGATGGTAACGCTAACGCCGCCCAATGGGTGAAGGATTTTGATATTCGGCTATAACCATTACCTATATTAGTTTAACTAGCGACCCGCCTTAACTTCGCTTCGGTTTATGTGAGAGCCTTCCTCGATAAATGGGCTATCTTACACTGATAGAATATTTCAAATCGGACCAGTAGTTCCTGAGATTTGCGCGTTCGAGCAAACAAACAAACAAAGAAACTCTTCAGCTTTACAATATTAGTATAGATAATTATTATAAAAAAACTAGAACTCAAAGTCATGAACTATTTATAAATAGGTAACTATAAAAAGTTCAATGTATATAATACTTACACATCTTATTAAGTCAAGGGGCCGATTGGTTTATTAATAAGTTCTTATCAATATTGCGCAATGTTTTGAGAACATTCAATGACAAGATGTGTTTTGTCTCGATCTAATACCAATGTATAGGTAACAACTGTCTCTTTAATTGCAATAAGTAGTAAGTTAACGATCTGATTATTTTCTCTAATTTTTTTTGGTTAATTGGATTCGCTAAAGATAAGATAAGATTGCTCTCGGAATTATTTACAGAATATAAGATAACCTACATTAAGTAGAAAACGAAACCAGTTTAATATAAAGTATTCTGAACTTGAGAAATTGAACAGCATAGAACTTTAATACGGTTATAACAAAATGTATAAAAAGAGCAACTAATCCAATTCTATTCAAAAATGTGTAAACATACAGGCTGTTCATTTTTACCAGCACAATTTTTATTTTTAGAAATATTCTTTACGCATTGGTCACGATCACTAAAGAATTGCAAATAGAACTCTACGAAAGAGTGATTTCGCACGCAAACTGGGTCAAGTTTATGTTTGCGGGGTGATTCACGCTCTTCCGCTGAATCGAATGACTTTGAGTGACGTTATGTCATTTTAGTGGTCATAATTGTTGGCGGTTTATCTCATCAGTTGGATTAATTAAAGGTTAAATGGACAACAGTCGTATAGTTTATTTTATTGTGTTGAGTTTTTACGAGTTCGTATAGTATTTTTTTTAAACTAAGCATAAAATCAACTTTTATTGGGTGATTCTTCGAGGTCGTGATTTTTGTCTTATTCCTCTGTCGTATTTTTTTTTGCATATTTAAGTAATAAATATATTCTCCCACGAAAGTAGATTTATTTAGAAACATGAATATGGTTTTGACACTCATTTTTATGAATTCTTAAAGAAAATAATTAACTTTTTAACTTTTGTGCCCAGAGGAATAAGAAATTGACGACAGAGAAGTAAGAATAGGTTTAAAATATTAAAAATTATGTGATTTTCTCGGTATTTAAATTACATAAAAATAAAACATGTGCAATTATTATTGAAGTACCTAGGTATACAATAATTTATTATTTGTATTAATAAGCATCATAGAAAACTAATTTTAGGCGTGCTTAAGCAGTGTTATAGTTTTATTTTAAAAAATATACTTTTATACATAAAAAATACGAAATTGAAATTTCTTGAAATTGTACTGAGCGGTGTTTGATGAAACTTGCACTGTTCAACACTGTTCCCAATGTTGAAGTAAATTTAAGCTAATAAAAAATAATGGTCACAGTCCAACTGATAGTTTCGGGGAAATGCTTGAAAAAACACATAGGTACATACAAATTTACAAACAAACATACAAACATCAGCTATATTTTTTTGTTTAGTTGTTTGGGAGCCCTAATAGATTAACATATCGTCGGTGATACTGCAAAACAGCGCAGCTAACAAATTCAATAAGTTGTAAAATGTACCTTACTGACTTACATGATAAGGTGTATTTTGCATTTTATCTAAATTGTTCGTTACGCGGTATTGCAGTATCACCGACGATATGTGAATTAATTGCTTACCTAAATACGTGTCGGATTGATAACATAAGTTTTTGAAGCAGGTTAAAACGGCTGCATGAGTCTCTAATTAATAAATCACAACATCGAAAGTGAAAAAAAACTATGAAAACTGACGATTTTCTTATTCCGCTGTCCATAACTCCGAAGCAATAAGGGACAGAAGAGTAAGAAAAATATGAAAACAAGCTGATGGTTCATAATACAAACATATTGGAAGGCTACCGTTAATGCTACGGTAAGATAGCACGTAAAGCAGTTAAACAAGCACAAGTATTTTTTTTTAAATATTACACACTTATTAAAAAAACTAACAGAGTGATAAGAATATTACGTAAACCAAGGACAGAGTAATGATATATTTGCCTTCGTAACTCCGGAGCGATGAGCATCAGCCGACACGTCCACCACCTGGCACGTTCGGAACGCGACTAAAAACCGGCCCACGTGGGAGTTTTCGCTAGGTTTTTAAATGTCTTTATGATACAGCTGATTGAAGCCCGCTCCAGAGTAATAAGAATTTTACGGCGGACAAATGTTAAATCCTCAGTTAATAAGAATAATATTGCATGTAAAAAATATTTGTTGTTTTTTTTTAATTTAACAACTAATCTTCTTTTTATGTGGTCACTCAAGATATTGATAAAGTTGACTAAATTTAAGTTATTATCATATGATTTCAAGAAAATGGAGGACGGACACGACAGAGTAATAAGAATAATGGGTTTTTTTATTTTTTTTATCTATGTTTAGAATCAGTTACACGAAAATCGACCGGTGTCCCAGTTAAACATGAATATCAGTCACCTCTGAAAAAAAAAACAACCTTCTAAACTAAGAGTTCATTGGACTAAGCCCTCGGACGTCAAAAATCAGGGCCCCGAAGAATCACCCTATTCCTGTTAGAATGTACAATGATTGGTTTCAGAGCTGCATTTACGTTGAAATAAATTTGCAAGATTTGTTTTTATAATGCGTTGAAATTTTTTCGTTTTAGGGTGCTGTACGGACCCTAGTTCTTAGACTCCGACCGACTTTCAGTCCGTCGGTTTGTCTGTATCGTTTAAACTTTAATAGAACATGCACACTTAAATTTTTCACAGAATGAGTATTACTATTATGGCCACTATAAAAACAAATAATAATAATTTTAAAGTTAAAAACTATATAGGCTCTCCATACAAAAAATGAGTTTTTTTTTGACGTTTGGTACGCGATCTTAATATTGTACCTACTGTGATATGGAAACCTTCTTCTTCAAGTTCGACTGGCGCTTGACCAGTTTTAAACTTTTAATTGGCGCCACTGTCTACTCGGTAGAATACTACCAATAATAGAGCAATTATTTGTCATTGATAGAATAGAATTGAACCATTTAACGTAAACAAAGTTAACCCGATGGTCAAGACAGAGACTTGTCAGCCTTCCAACCCACACTAGTCTGGCCAGACCTTATATGATTAGAGCTATAACGATATCAAAGGCTAGTAATACATTAGAGTTTTTATGATTATGCATATACAGGTACCTACTTGATTGCTAATACAATTAAAACTACTGGTATTAAATAATAATAGCTATTATGTGATCGTGGCCGTTCAACAATAAATGAAAATGTGTTTCAAGACCGCCAAGAAATGAACAAAAAAATTGAAAAAAAACTGATGGTTAATTTTAGTATTTTTTAA
The DNA here is from genome assembly GCA_963966035.1 of Acleris laterana. NCBI lineage: Eukaryota > Metazoa > Arthropoda > Insecta > Lepidoptera > Tortricidae > Acleris > Acleris laterana. Next base: position 6,909,250 of record OZ014446.1, on the reverse strand, counting down.
ATAACTAGGTACTTAATAGTGAACACATTGTTTTGTATTTAGGAGGCTAGGGATAGAATAGGATCACCTGGATGACGTTGTGTAAATAAAAACGACTGGATAAATACTATGCTATTGTTTTACCTATTAAAAAAACGCTTATAAACGTAAAACAACACAAATCAAAATACTGACGCAACAACGGGAAAGTCCAGTAAACTTTTCAACAGCTGATTATTCTTGGAAACAAAACATTCACGTACGAGGAAATTTCCCATTTGGTGTTTATCTACGTTATAAACAATCCTTTGCCTCGTGTTATTCGACGATTGCAAATAAAATATTGTGATCAAAAACATAAGCAGTAGTAACTATTTCAATTTAATGAAATTTATTTAAACATTGCAGTTGAAATATAAATCAAGTTCATGTTTTTGCGCGTGTCGATATATCCGTCCGCCATTTTAAGTGGATTGGCTGACGGATACGGAGTTGACACTAGATTTAGACGTAATAATACCAAATGCTTACCAATATAATTACGAGGTGCCCTAAAAAAAGCCAGAACATAATTTACGTGTTAGATATTTAGTAAGTATATTTTAAAAATAATATTAAAGTCTTCCCTGAGTTGACGTGGGTCTTTGTAGCTTCCTGTAATTAACGAGAAATATATAAAAAAAAAAAAAACTGTTTATTTCCTTTGATTACATTACAATATTATAAACTTAACTACAAATCTTAAATATTAAAGATTTTATGTCACTGTCAGTTATCTATCTCAAGGTCAAATTTTCGTTCTCAAACAATTTTATCGTCCGAATATAAGTTAAATGGAAATGCATTTTTTTCGCTGTCGTTTGGTCTTAGCTTAGGTATCTTATGCTGAAAGTAATATTAAGATAACATTATTTTTTTGTTTAATTATCACATCCACGTAAAGCGCTCTGGGTATTTCAATGAAATTTGCAATATTGGGGTTTACGGGGGTGAAAAGTCGATCTGTCAAATGGTCATCTTCGAGAAAAAAAACATTTTCAGCCCGAGCAACGCTTCCGGGGACTGTTAAAAAAAGTAACAAATTGCATATGCTATTAATAATACAATAAAATTTATAATAGCGCAATAAAATGAACATGATTAATTACTATTATCTGTTTCAAATAACCTATTAAACTGACGTAGCTAATTGTCCATATAAAGTGCGTTTTCACGCTTCGTTAGTCGACTCAAATGGGGTCGTTTGGGCATTGTCTCCGCGGCCTTGCGACTTGTGATGTGTCGCCGGCGAGTTGCTTCGAGACCGGAAAATATAATATTTGTTGAACCATGAAAGGATGCGAAAATGTTTTGACAGTTGGTGGATTGGCGCGCAATTTTTTCTTTCTTTAGAAATCAGAGTTTTATTATCGAACGTTGCGAAGTTTTCGAAACTGCAAAGGTGTAAATTTTTAGTGTTCCGTACCCCAACGGAGCCCAACGGGACCCTTCTAATATGCCCACGCTGTCCGTCCGTCCGTCCGTCCGTTCTAAACGTATTTTTTGTTTTAGACCAAACCCCAATAAATAAAGTACCTGGGAAAAAAATCAAACACCTTTTTTCTTGCATTCCAGATACATGATCGTCACACGGCTTTCCAACAACCACGCCAAGTACTTCTTCCCGTGCTTCGACAATAACCGGTTCGAGGCGGTTTTCAAGTTCAAGGTCAACACGATTCCTGGCGAAAATGGCATGCAGTTCATCAACTCCAGCCTGGTCATTGCTGAGGAGCAGAGAAGACTGTAAGTTCAATTTTTGAGATTTTTGCAATAACTCCTTTCATTTAACATGGCGCACAATATACGTAGTGTGCAAAATATTGTTTGAATTTTTCTAAATTCATTTATTTACTTTACACGTTTGTCTTGGAGTAACCAATTTAGAGTTAGATTTAGATTTGGCTGGGTAGATATATTATTTCATCGAAACACCTTACAAGGAAATTATCACTACGCAGAATTTTCATTTCATAGAAAGGCATTTCTCGCCGCATGAGATGTTTTATTTTTGTGAACATTTGTCTAACCGAAACTACGTAATTAATGTTTAAAATATCCTGGGGTGTTATTCTCTCAAAAACAACGGACGGTCGGACGAACGAGCGAAATCGCAGCGGCGAGTTTAAGTAGTAGCGAACAAAACACATTTTAGCGCGCGCATTTTCAATTAAGCAGCCTTATAAGTTCGATCCATTGGCAAAAACCAGGCTGCTAAATTGAAAATGCACGCGATAAAATATGTTTTGTTCCAACTGACGGGACTACTTAAACTCACCGCTTGGACATTCACTCGTTCGTCCGTCCGACCGTCGTTGTTGAGAGAATCACTACCCTGAAAACATTATGGTATCAGCAGAAAACAGCGTTCAATAAAGTGAAATTCGATAAAATGTCTCTCAAATTGGAACAGAATAGTGCTAATTTTATAAATCGGGCAAACTTATTTTAAAAGAAAGACAATGTTAAAATTATGTGGTGCGTTTGATAATATGTTTTTAAAAATTGACCTCACCAAAGGTAATCTGAAGTTTTATTAATGAATTGCGGTAAAACTATAAAATAAAATGGGTTACACGAGCACCATTGCACCAGAGATAATATAATAATAGCTAAATAATCGAAGTATTATCTTGAGATTCACCTGTTAAGATTCTGTGAAGGTTCAGCTGAAAAAAAAACGTAGTACGAGTAGTCTACCCATGCAAATAATTTAATACAATTTTTCCATTGCTTTAATGCCCACAGAAATTATTTAAATAATGCTTACGGTTACCTATCTTGAGTCCGAAAATTGTTTGCCCGCTGTTTTGTTTGTCCTAATTTTCATAAGGTTGAATTATTATTATTTCTAAATCCGTGTAGCTTTTCTGGATTATCAAAAACCTACTGATTCGGATGCTTTAAAAAAAATGGAAAAGTTAATGAGTTAAGAAAAAATTTATTTTCTAACGAATGAAAATTGGGACAAACCAAACTGTTGGCAAACGTTTGGAGTTGTGATAAATTACTAATGGTTACTATGATAATGAGAGGAAAATATTCAATAATACTTTTTTGGCCAACAACGTGACCAATATTCTGGCCACTTTAGTTACTAGTTGACAGCATATTGCATTAACGAGGTAAGGTAACTGACCAAACTTTAGGCTCTACCAATAAGGCTTGGCTATTAAAATAAATAGTAGCGTCAACCCATTCAGCTCATCGTATGTAGATTTGAGATAAGTATTTCGAAGTTCTATGATACTCATACTCATTTATTTATAATATTATAAAATATTACATGTCAAAATAATTACAAAACTTTGGTTATGTCATAGTTAGTTGCATTATACTCGTACTACTCGTAGTAGGTACTTTAGATAGTATTCAAAATAAGTTATAGATTACACAATTAGAAATTAAAAGGTCATTTTATAATTAATTAGTCTAAGATGAATTCATTAAAATCGTAGAAGGAATTGTTTAAGACAGTCTCTGGAATTAGGGCAATCGTTTTAAATTGGTTGAAGATCTTAATTATTTTAGTAGGCGTTGGTGTGTTTAACAAGTGCAATCCAGGGAATCAGAAAAGTTATACTTTTGTAGATGAGGATACCTCGAGTTAAAATTTTGACATTTGCTGCATATAAAATGTTCCAAATTCAAATTTCAAGTAATCTTATCGGACATTTAACAACTTGTTTCTTAAACTGCCAACTTGATACAGAGTGGCGAAGTTAAATTGTCCCGTAAGATCGTATTATTGGTTTTGTAGTCCTAGTATTAAATTTTTTGGTCGCTTGTTTTTACCACAAAGACGTTTCATCTTAGTCCTTAAGGTCATTGCACTGGGTGTACATTTTTACATACAAACCTTGTTCTGCTCGGGTAGCAAAAGCTGTATTTTTTCGCTTGTCGCTCAGTGCGTCTCTATTGTCACAAACTAGATAGAAAGGGAGATTCGAGCGACAGCCGAGTTGCACCGCCGATAACAGAACACAACAAAAAAACAATTCGGTCGAGCCATTCTCGAGTTATGGCGTGAACAAAGGAAACAGGGTTTTTTATGTTTAGATTACGTTTATGCATCTCCGAAACCCACTTACAGAATTCCCAGCTTCATAATAGCTTTCGTCTGGATATCGCTTTCACGCCTCCATTCGCGACAGTCGCAACTGACAGTACATTTATCACACGTTTCTTATAAAAAAACGAATATTTACGACTTTAGTCTCGATGTGCAGAGACTAAAGTAACATTTTAAGAGCATGAGTAGTGAAAAGAATATGGCTCTAGATATGATGATTAAAACTGAGTTGCCGACGGTACGCCGCATGGACAGACCGCAATAATTGACACCATTCCCGGCCTTCCATCGACAAAAGTGACAACGATTGTGCGGCCACACTACAGGCGGACCAATAAATTAATGTATGGGTTGAAAGCGCAATGCGTTTTTGTACGAATGCCATTCATTTTATAAAATCACTAATAATGTCGTTATTCTATTACAAAGTTTAAACAATAATGACTGTTGCAGAGTAATTTAAGTTTCACGTAACTATACCTAGGAAAATTAACAACCGCTTAAAAAAGGTGTTTAGAGTACAAAAAACCGGACAAGTGCGCATTGCTCTCGCCCACTGAGGGTTCCGTACAAATTTCTAGATAATATCAGCCCAATGGAACCCTGACCCACCATAGAACGGTGTCACAGTGACATTACGAGTATAAAACAATTTGTTTGACACTTCTTACGATTTAAATCGTATCGTCACTGTGACACAGTTCCATTGGTCTAATAGAACGTATCATAAATCTAAAATTATACATCACAAAAATATTTAAAAATCTGTTTAAGCTTTTGCCAATGAAGCACTTTCATTTCATACGATACCATGACACGGAGTCCGACTTGCACTTGTCAGGTATTTTAACGTAAACTTAGAAGTTCCATTTTTTGACAGCTTCATGGAACTGTAGACTTGAGTCTATTTTGGTTTTAAATCCAACTATAAAAGGTCGTGACAGATAGACGGACGGACGGACGGACAGACGGACAACAAAGTGATCCTATAAGGGTTCCGTTTTTTCTTTTTGTGGTACGAAACCTTAAAAAATAATCTGTCAATATTTAAGGCAACAAGAAAGTCAATAACTATTGCAATAGATTAGATACGTAATAAAAAATGCATTGTCATGATTTAGCTTAGAGATTTTAATGTCTATTTTTAGGGTTCCGTAGTCAAACTAGGAACCCTTATAGTTTCGCCATGTCCGTCCGTCCGTCCGTCCGTCCGTCCGTCCCCAGTCTAGCTCAGAGACTCATAGTACTAGAAAGCTGTAATTTGGCATGAATATACATATTAGTCACGCCAACAAAGTGGTAAAATAAAATTTTGAAAAATGTTTTTTTTTAATGCACCTCCCTTACACGTAACGTGGGGATGCCTTTTTTTTTTTCTTGCCTACCCCATAGTGTGGGGTGTCGTTGGATAGGTCTTTCAAAAATATTGCAGGTTTATGTAGACAATTTTTCGATTAAGGGATCCGTTTATGAAATATTAAGCTTTAAAGCGCTATTTTTTGTTAGAGTCAAGTGTCCCCCCCCCCCTACAGCCAAAACTACAAATACTAAAAATCTGAAAAAAATCTTCAACGAAAGCGCATATAACGAATTTTAAAGGAAAACTATCACGGCTAAGTAGACAAGATTAGTTCCTGAGATACAGGCGACTAAAGTGTTTATACCTATCAAAATCGCCTATGATAACTTTGATAGAAAAATTTGCTAACGGGGCGTGCAGGACGCGCGGGGGGAGTCTGTCCAAGTAACAAATCGAGCGACAGCCGCGCTCATAAGCGCGAGCGCCTAGCTAGATGCTGTTCGGACGTGCCCCGGAATGCTACCTACAAGTTTAGAATGTTTACAAATAATCGATTAGATTATTGATTTGAGTCGAGAATCGTTTGGAAAACTTAAAATTCTATTTACTGGCCCTTGTTTTTTTTTCAATTTCTATTAATTACTTTATAAAAGATTAAACTTTTATTGTAATTTAAAGTCGGTTTGAAGCAGTTTAGATACCTAACTACCTACATAGGTATACTGATCTCACACTTAAAAGCTTGGCTCTTGTTTGAGATATTATATACGAATTTATAAGAAAAAGAATCATTGCTAACAATAAGTAGACTTAATTAGTTCCTGAGATACAGGCGACTAACGGGTTTATACCTACTAAAAATCATCTAAGACAGCGCCAAATAACTAAATAGAAAATTGGTTCATACATGTTGATTTTTGAGATAGTTTTTTTGTGTTTGTCGTTACGGCTTCGGAACCCTACACTGAGCATGGTCCGACATGCTCTTGCCCGGTTTTTTACTGTAATAACGCTTCTGATGCATCATTGCTTACATTTAGCTCTAAATAATGCATTCGAATAAATCATTTTGCTCTTTTAGATAGCGGACCGAGCAGTTATATTAATTTAAGATTAAACGTCTAGACTTATTTATCTTAATAATAAGCCATGTTCTTGAACTCGTATTTGTCATCGCCTATTTGCTTTGCGAACTTCTGCGATATCTCAAAAAGACGTGATGTCCTTTCCGTGTATAATTCAAATATCTAATTTTAAGTCAATGAAACCTAATCTACCCGCGCCGCCGTTTGAATATAGAGAACGGGAGTTCGTCGTCCTGGTTTCCAAAACAAATCACTTGAGTTTGCATTGCAGGAATAATACTATAATTCTCTTAAAACGACTCTGTCGAACAGTCGATCGACTGAACGAAGTCATAAAAGTTAGCTCACTGGAGGGGGAAAGCGGGTAAGTTGAGAATGCACGCCCATAAGTATATTTTTTAAGCTCTGACGGGACTACTTAAACTCGCTTGTTAATATAAGCTGCATCGAGTAGAAAAGTGATACGTTTAAGATGCACTACGCTAACTAGCGTTTCTATTCGCTTCGTTTTTAAACCAATTGCGTCACTGGTAGATCACGTGACTTTTAGTATCACGTCATCTACTACTAAGGCGATTGGTTTAAAAACGAAATAAATAGAAACGCTAGTTAGCGTAGTGCATCTTGGCAAGGGCCTCTGCCTTGCTTACCAAAACGCTTTCGAAATAACTGCCCAAGTAACACAAAAAGCCGTAATAAGAGCTGTTTATTAGAATTGTCTACGCTTAAAGCTGAATAACTTAGCTGAATAAGGGCTGAAAAAGCGCTTTTTCAGCCGTTATTCATCTTAATTGGGCACAAATTATTCAGCCTAAAGTTCACATGGCTGTTTAATTGCTTTATAGTGGCTGAATAATGGCTGTATTAAGGGTCACAGAGTTATAAGGGCTGAATAACGGCTGTTTAAAAGAGCACAAGGGCGTGTTTATTCAGACTAAAGTTCACATGTGAACCCTTATTACTATCTTAAACCTCCACAAGTTCACCTTTTGCTGGACAAGCAAGAAAGTCGCTACATCAAACGTCAAGTTACAAATCTATATAATTAATTGAATACCTGTTGAAGTGTTTTGATTTTTCATTGAGATGACCCTACGACTAGATTTGCTTCAACGGGAAATGGCGGAATATTAAATAGTAATTAAGTATACTTGAATTTTTGTTATATCAGTGAAAATGATTGCGGTCTCGATTTTACTGTGTATATATATATATATTATTTAAGAAAATTTTCACGCGCTCCATAAATAATGCGTTTTTTTACAAAATAAACAGTAAATATACGCCGAAGAAAGTATACCAAATCCGTTTTCTTTCTTTTTTTATCAAAAATATACCATAAACTGATGTTACTGGTCTAAGAAGAGACAATAATTTTAATTTAATAATAGTTTATGGTTAAAATATCCTCAAAAGTAAATAAAGTACGATAATTTAAAGGTTATAGAATAAAAAATGGTGAATGAGTTTTCTGCACCAATGTGAACTACTTTTATTCCATATTTCAGCTATAGGCTGCGTAATGATTAACGAGAGTCCCTTTATTCAGCCTAAACCAGTAATAAGTGTAACTCGTGACCGCAAATTCAGCAGTAGCCGTTAATTTGATTCACTAATATTCTTCTAAACAGCTATTAGCGTTTTGCTGAACTTCTAAACAGCCGCTATGCAGATTGTATCAGTAGGCTGAATAAAGGCTGACTAGCAGGGAAAAAATCAGCCCTAAGCATTAGTAATATTCACTTGTAGTTCACTATACCTCTATTGACGTTATAATAGTTCACAAGTGGTATCTTAAAAAGTCAACGTAATAAATATTCACATGTGCTATCATACACAGCACTTAGCATAAAGTTCTCCACTAAGTTGCCCTTAAACAGCTAATAGTGTTTAAAAATACTTAGAGCTGAATAAGGACGTAAATGTGTACCCTTTCTATACCGTAATACAGCTTTTATTCAGACTGAGCTGTTTAATTGACACTAAATGCTATTATGCAGCTGTAAGTTCACGGATGAACTTTTGTAAGTGTTTATATCAGCATAGAACTGTATATAAGACCACGAGTGAGTAGTTATATTGCTTACTGTGTTACTTGGGTGGCGCCTATTAAAAGATGCCTATGTGTATACCTATTTACCGCCGTAACCTAAAAGCATCAATTGCATATAGGTGTAATTACGTATTGCCTTGTTCTTTATGGACGATAGTATAAGTAGTAGGTAGACTGCCGTGGCTTTACGATAATCTATCGATAAAAAAAAATGCTTACCTTCACTTACGGGTAGGTTATAACCTAACCTAATCTAACCTACCTACTAACAACATAACACGATACAATGATTAACAAAAAAATAGGTGTATATCGTTTTACTCGTAAACTATGTAATAAAGTCTTCACACGTGCTATAACTATAAATCGGTACGTAATCAGGTAATAAAGAGAACGTTTACCTTGACGTTTTGACTGTGTTACAACAGCCGTGGTCACGAAAAGACTCGAAGTTTTATAAAACCCTAGACATAGTGACATTTGTGTACAGAAACGTGTACAGTCAACAAATAGATGTACTTATCCACTTTTTCACCTTAATGCATTTTACAAGGTTTAAAAGTGGATACATCTCTTGGTAGTCGAATGTACCTACTTGTAAAGGAAACAGGAAGTAACATGGTTAATTTTACGTTTTTATGACATTGATAGATATTACCATATGCAAAAAAAATGTTGTCATAACATTATTCACACGCGTAGGTTCTAAGCAGATTTTTATTACTGTCATAACGCATTAAATGCCCGGCGCTTAGGTTTCCATACAAAAGCAGACTAATGCCGTGTTTGTAGTTCTCAATATGTTAACATTGATGCATCCTACACTTAGCTATTCCTAGATGGCCATCACGGTCACGTCTTATTCGACCGATGTTTATTAATAGCAAAGTCAAAGAAAAAACTTTGATTTCCATTCAATTTTATCAATGTGAACCAATTTTTTTAAGGTCTAACAGTACGTAACTCACATTTTAATTCTACTTTCATATAAGTTATAGCAAAGTAAAAATACTTACAAAGACAATAAGTACATAATACCTATAATACAAACTAAAACACCAATTCTGACTGGTTTCATGATGTATCGTGTAAATCATTGCTTGGGGGCCTAATATGGCTGCGTTTATCGCGTGATCAATTTTGAATCCGTCACCTTCTGACAAGTAAATAAGTACACGTGTCAAAAAGTGACGGATGCTTTATCCACAGTTGACACGCGATATAGACGCAGCCATACTAGGCCCGCTGGGCCACATTATAAGGTATGAAAAGATGAGACCTAAATTGTATAATGACTTTTAAAATAAATAGAACGTGGAATTGTCAAATACAGGGGCTCCGTTCCACTCGGTAAAATCACATTGATTTTACCATGTTATCGTAATCGTGTATCGTTTTTAACCAGCGGGCCTAGTATGGCTGCGTCTATATCGCGTGCCAAATGTGGATAAAGCATCCGTCACTCTCGTACTTATTTAGGTGTCAGAAGGTGACTGATGCCTTATCTAAACTTTGTCATGCGGTAATCGCAGCCATATTTGGGCCCCAGGCCAACATTACTGCCAAGTAAATAAGAGCTACGTTGACAATACTATCTCATGTAAAAAGCGATTACGTTAACCCCACCAGAATAAAGCCTCAGATGGACAAACGATTTCATACATAAAAATCGTGCATCATAAGAGTTTGTATTATTCCTATGACAACATTTACAAGAGGTTATGGGTTGAAAATTAATATTCAAACGGGTTGGGCAGAGTCTTACTTAAATAAATTAAAATACAATTCATTCATAAAAGACATCCATATTGATTAGCTGTCGTATTAATGTGTATTGACTATTGTTTATATATATTCATTTGAGTGTCAGTTAAAATACTAATGCGCGTTTCAAAGATTAAATGAATTAAAGTGATCTTAAGTAAAGATAAAGAGACATTTATTCGCAACAATATAAAATTACATTACATAGATACAAAAAGAAGAAGACACAGAAATTGTCGCGAAACGGTCCCGGCTCAGCATTCGCTAACCGTGAAGCCAGAGGGCCCAAACAAGATGCACTACGCTAGTTAGCGTTTCTCTTCGTTTAGTTTTTAAACCAATCGCGTCACTGGTAGATGACGTGACACGAAAAGTCACGTGACGTGCCAGTGACGCGATTGGTTTAAAAACTAAACGAATAGAAACGATAGTTAGCGTAATGCATCTTGTCTGGGCCCTCTGCACTAGTCTTCCGTTGGAACCGCTTGGTGAAGAGACGGAAAGTGACACAAAACAACAAGTCATAATCATTTGTAGGAAAAAATCATATTCCAGAATGGGTTTTAGGGTTCTATTAACTTTATAATTAAGGGGGTCCCCTTACTAGAACCGATTTTTTCGTGAACAAGCGTCCAATTTAGTAAGATTTATAGTACAAACCCTTAAAAAAATTGGTCCAGTACGAGTTGGGCTTGCGGTGGTTCCATTCGAAATGGACTTCAAATCGTAATGTAATAATACCTATTGTGCGGCGGTGCGGAACCCTAACCTTACCTAACCTAACGCACTCGCAATCTCAATTGGCTTCAAAGCGGAACGATTGTTTTCATTTCCTATGCAGACAAGCCTTCGATTTTCAAAATGAAAACAATTGCGATTGCGAGTGCGTTAAGCAATAGCCCCTCTGAATGCACGATAGCATTGGCTTGTTTAAAAACCTTTAACGTGATGAAATAAACCAACGATTTATAAACTACTTGTGCTTGACCGTGGGAGATATTTCATTTAGCAAGGGAAAGCCGCTATTTTCTTTTACCGACGGGTACTACCATATGGGATCAAAACTCTAGATATCGATTTAAAAGTTGTTTGACGACCCGTTCTTAAGTTAGCGCGGCAGTGGTCATCGTTAGTGCACTGTTTAGTGTTTATTATTTTCTCCAACACATGTCATGTGTACTACAGTTTCACTTCCAATTGTTTAGTTATTCGTATCACCTTTAAATGGTTTTCTATAATGTACTGTATCGCTTCCAAAATTCTCTCGTGCAGAGCGATAGAAAATAGCCTAAATTAAATATAATTTTCGTTATAACAACAATAAAAATATAAATGCAAATATTTGTTACTCCTTGTATTAGCTGATACGACTGGTCGGATTTGGATGTAGAATTGACATAGCTTATTTATACCCTAACACAGTAAGGTAGTAAATACGGACGAAGTGGAAAAATGAAAGTATTTAAGTTTTTTATCTTTTGATTCCAACTGAAGATAAATTATATAACAAACAAAATATAATCGGATTTTGATTCTAAGATGAATCAAAGAATTGAAAAATCAATAGGTGACAGGTGTCGTTACGAAAAAATTCGATCACGTCACATAGATTCATCTCAAGCAAATCATTGTCGCTTACTTTTTTTTTAAATTACTGATTTTTGTTACAGAAAACAAAATAACTACGTGTTCATCGAGTATTTGCCGTCTCCGCAAGTATCTCTGAATGAGATTGGTTTCGTCTACTCTCAATTCTCCAGAACTTCGATCCGAGCCACAAACACCAACGACACTATAGTGATATGGGCGCCAGCACCCACTTTAGGCTATTACCGCTTTATTCTGAAGTTTGGACAATCTATGATGAATTTAATACATGAATACGCAAAGTCAAATCGACGAATTACCGAGGGTCCTATCAACATTGTTTCTGTACCGTCACATGTGGATACTTATGAGACTGACAGCTGGAATCTCTGGACAAATGGGTAAGAAATGATTTTTGCTTAATTCAAAATAAGATTCATAAAAAACCGCTGACAAACTCTTTTTCTCTGAACACACTTTTGAGGACACACTGTCTATCGGATTTTTACGATATGCTCTAGACTGTTGAACTCAGAAGTAGCTGTACATTCTAGTACCTTGTCTCAGCTATCTATTCATAATAAATATACTTAATTAAACCGATCTCACTTTGATGCCTTACTGATACAAGGTGCTAACATATACAGATACTCGTACTTCTTAGTTCGACTGTACAGTGCGATGGCTCAAAAAGTCCTTCGGGTTCGAGTATAGTCGGTTTAGACTCGTAGGATCACGTGAAAGCAAGTGGGAGCGTTAAAGGTAGTTTTAAGATTAAATTACGCTATACATTGCTGTACATAGATTAGAGGACAATTAGCTATAGTTAGCTAATACGTCTTTGTTACCGCCCATAATGTTAAGAGGCCACGACAACAATGGTCTTCTTACTTTAACCAATATTTAATTGAAATAAATGTTTACATCGATCAAATTAAAAAAGTAGCTTTTAATTTCACGCTAAACAAAATTTAACAGCACTTCGCAAGACTCTCTAAGCGTGTTCATTATACTCGCGTGCGTGAGCGTGATCCTAGAGGATCAGTTTCATCGGTCGACAGCCCGTAGGTACGCTTGTAGCAATCCTTTAACGGGTTGTTTTAACATTTTTGAGCCGAGAACTATGCAGTGACGCAATGTATCACGAAAAGTATGCAAGCTATCGTGCATTGAAACTGAACCTTCAAATCCTTGTTACAAACAGTTTAAATTTCCTTCCAGAGATCACAGACTAGCGTACGTACCAGAGCTGTCAAGTATAAGGCAGTTGGAGAAGATGACGTTTGACTTCACGCAGCAGTTGAACAGGGTCTGGCTGGGGAACCCTGGCGAGCACCCGCGGACCAACTGGAAGGAGGAGTGGTTTAAGGAGGGCGTTGCTACTTACTTCGCATATTACTTCTTAGGAAAGGTAAATCTTATATTTAACGTTAGCTGTAGTTCTATTTAAAGCTAAGCTGAATAGGCATCTTCTAGGTGAGCTCGCTTCATCGTTGTAGTATAGAATAGAATAGAACAGAAATCGTTTATTCGGTGTTAAATAAAATGAACAAAAAATGGCAAAAAAAAATAATAATAATAATAATACAAACTTAGAATAGGTACTTAATCTAAAATTAACACCGAAAAGGTTGCCACTCAGCATGGTGTCAGGCTTATTAGTTCAGGGCCACCGGATTGAAGAGAGAGGAGAGCGCTCCCAATCCATCTAACTACTATTTTTTAGGAGTACCTACTTAATGCTTAAACGAAATTATTTACAATTGTTTATTCTAGACTTCTGAATTAATGCGTGTATGTGTGTGTGTATTTGGTTGAGTGTTTGTGTGTGCGTGCGCGCGAGTGAGTTTTATATTATATTATTTTTAAATAGTAACTAAATAACTTGTAAAACAAAGAGAGAAATAGAAAATGCACATGTTACAGGACGTCTGCTAAGTTTTGGCCAATTGGATATTTAGTAAATATTGTTTCATTTTATGTTTTAAGTACGTAACGTTTTTAGTAGTAGTAGTAGTAGTAGTTTTAGTAATCAAAAACGGTCTGCTAGAATGAAATAAAGTTGTATAGCAGTTGTAAAATATAAAGTTAATGTTTTACAAAAACCAACTGATTTTCAGTATCATCATAATGGACAAAATAACAAGTCTGCATGGCCCTACGGTTTCTATGGTTTAGAGATGAGGCATAGAGCTATGCAGGTAGACTGGCAGCAGAGCTCTCCTGCCCTGATAAACTTCAACACGTCCCTCACGGTGGAAATACCCTCTAGATACAAGGAGCTGGTAACGATGAAGACTGCTTCTTTACTGTGGATGGTTGAGAACTGGATAGGGACAGAGAAATTCCATGCAGCTCTGGTGAAATATATTGACATGAAGTAAGTATCTAGTTTCTTGGTGTATGATTAATGGATATTATGTATGAGTATGTATGGGTATGAGTAAAAGTTCCTTGCACGTGTGTTAGGGTCTAGACCACAAATGAAAAAGTCAAATATATTTTCATATTTAGTTATTTTTTCACGACTTGTCGACCTTGCTAGATCGTCAATAATATTATTGTAAAAAACATAATAATGGAATTATAGACAATTCGCACAAAGGACATCATCCGGGTTTCATACATTTTTGGTCCAAACGTAAAAGTGCCGGCCAAAAAAAAAAGAAGCTATATTCTGTTAGATATTGTTCGCCTCAGCATTTGTCATTATGGCACCAAAGCTGTAGTACCAATATCCATAGTTTTATTCTAGTTAGAAAATTAAATATTTCGGTAAATTGAACTAACAAAAACGAATGAATTATTCTACCATACTTTACATTTGAACATATTTTGGTAAGATACGGTGGTTTGGTGCCATAGTAAGAAATGCTTAGGCGGGTTAATTGTATCAGAATAAACCAATTTTTTTTGGCCGGCACTTTCAGTTTTGGACCAAAATGGATGATGTCCTTTGTTCGCAATGTTTTTGAGAGTGACATAGCGTATATATTTGAGATACTCGTCTCGTATTAGATCTGTACCCTGCTGAATGAAGTAAATACTACTCCTTCTATAGATATTGTTGTACTTCATGTTAATATACTACTACAACCATCACCATAAACAACCTTGATCTGCATTTTTTTCAGGAGAGGATCCTACATTTCCTTGCAAGACTTCTTAATTCATTTGGATAGAGAAACTGTAGAATGCGTCAATCAGTTCTTTAACGGTGTCACGTCTTCCCGCATTTTGGAGTCTTGGATGCACCAGTCAGGGTATCCGGTCATCTCCGTTGAGGTGTTTAGGGACAGGACTCCAAATGCGATTTATTTGAAACAGGTCAGTATTGCCTCATTTTAGTTTTGAGTTGATATCTGAGCAGCTATGTAGTACCTACGTGATTGGAACCATAGCCAATGTTATCTTAGGGTTCGGACTTTTGGTGGCATATCGTGATTTTGAAATATATGGATTCGTAATTTCCTTACTATTATATACATAATACCTTGATTATATTATTTCAAAATGCATTCATTCTTTAAATCGCTGAACCTTCATTTAATTTAATTAAGTTTGGTAAAGATGATGTCTCCGCTGTGAAAGCGTTACGAACAAACAAATGTATTTAGTTTATTTTGAAATATATATGTGTCTATGTATTCCTGATAATAAATTTAATAGTCTCAATTTGTTGTCACTGTACTTTTCTAAGAATGGTCGTGTTACTTAAAAAACTTTTATGTTTTTTCCAGAAACAATTCACTTTCTACCCTGATTATCACCATGAAACGAAATACATCATCCCAATCTCGTACGTGGTCCAGCACAATCAGAACTGCTACAACTGTCACCAGCCTAGGTTTACCATTAGTACACCTTCTTCCTCTTTCGGAGAGAACCTGAATGGAGGATGGATCATACTCAATCGACGAGCGTCAGGTATTTTTTTGTTCCATCCAATTTTCCAATCAGCCTGTATCCACCCACGCCACTCTTTCGGTCCTGCGATAGTCGCATTCATTGTCACCCTGCCGTTTTACGAATATCGTCCACCCATCAGCAGATGGTCTATCCTTGGTAACCAACTTCGTCCTTCTGCCATCCATCCATTTTTTATAACAATTCAATAAATATAATATGTATTTCTTACTGTGATAATGTCCTACAAACGTCGATAAAATAATATGACCAATATTTCCAATAGATAAACAACTTTTTATAATTTAAATTTGAAAACTTTGATCTGAAAAACGCATGGCTGCGCTCAAACTTTCGGTTTTGGGTAAATTTGTTGAGCCTCGTATTGGGAGCGTGTGAGAGAGTATGAGAGAAGTACAAATCCAAAGGCCTGTATAAGAGCGATGGCACTGTGTCATTAAGTGTCATTTACAAATGATTGCTAGTATAAAGTCACAAGGCGCTTATAACTCACACCAATTGACCTAGTCCCAAACTAAGCTCTAGGCTTGTACTATGGGTACTAAATAACGATATAAATACTTTTAAATAAAAATAAATAAATACTTACTGAAACATCCAAGACTCACACTTATGCCCATCGAACCCGCGACTGTTAGCTCTGTAGGCAGGGTCACTACCAACTAGGCCAACGCGTCGTCAAATGTAATAAAAAAATCTAATATACTTAGAGAATTACCGGAATGTGTTTGGGCTTATTAGGATGTAATTTCTAGTAGTAGCCTAAACTACACTGTCCCAAGTACCCACGGCATCTCACGGACGTTAAATCAATTTGCGACCAGGCACTACATTAATCTTCCTGATATATTACTGAAGTCCTGGTCGCAAAATTTTAATTAAACACCACTTGCTGTCGTCTGCTACTCCGTTCCGCGTAGAAGTTTTTTATCGCTACTCGGGGTAAAAAATACCCTATATCCTTCGTTATCAAAGCTACCTCCATACCAAATATCATCGAGATCGGTTCACCGGTTTAACTGTGAAAGCGTAGCCAACGAAGTAACCTTCTCATTTATAGCATTAAAATTATTTTTAAAATAATGTGCTATCCGGAAATAAAGTACTATAATAAAGTTTTCATGCCATTTCGTGCTCGACCTAGACTCAGTTACTAAAACAAACGAACACTATAAACATTGCCAAGGCCTAGGCCGTCGCTATAATAGTCTATTTTAGCGCGACTGCTCATGCGCAGAGTTATAAAGTAGAGCTAGAAATTTTCGTATATGAGTTACGAATTATTTAAAACACTAGAAACAGAATTGCCGTTGCTTCTGCTAAGGTTATTTTAAAATGTTAGTTATTATGGATTACTTCTAATGAGCCTATGTTCAAAAAACTCTTCATGTCAGCCGAAAGACGTCCACAGCTGGACATAGGCCTCCACTTAGACCGGTCTTGTGCTTTTCGCATCAATGTTCAAAAAAGTGATGCTATTAAATTTATGTGCATACCTTGAGGAATCCTGTCCAGCAGTATACGTCTTTGGGTGAAATGATGATGATAATGATAATGACGATGATGGTGATGATGATTATGATGATGACGACGATCTTCAATATTCATTTCCAGGATATTATCGAGTCAACTATGATGTGGAATCGTGGAAACTCATTGCTAAGACGTTGAAGGATGAACACCAGACTATTGACGAACTTAATAGAGCTCAAGTAAGTTGAATTCTATAACTTAAAGAAGCTTATTCTAAAAATAACAGTCAATGGAGGATTTTTATCAATGAGCAGAAATGGGTTGCCCTAAAATAATTAGGTACCTTGTATTTATAATAATTTTAGTCTCTGTTTCTAAATACCAGGTAACATTACGGCGTATAGTCAAAAACCCGACGCACGGTATTTTGCTTGTCATATCACAAAAAAGAACTAGACTTGTGATTGAGTGACGAGTAATTTATTAATATATTTTGATGCAGAAACCTTTGATCAGCTGTCATCATGTTGACAAACATTCTCTTACACAGGCTCTTAATTTAATCATTAATTAAATTGACTTATTGTAGATAAACCGAACGGCACGGGAATTCACGGAATCGATTATTGTACTGATCCTTAGAAAGAAAGATCATGTTTCGATTGTCAATAATATTTTAATTTCAGATTGTAAATGACGTTTTTGCTCTGTACACCGTTGGGAGTCTGGATTACACGTTAGCAACAGAAATACTAGACTACTTGGAGAAGGAACAAAGCTACGCGGTATGGGAGTCAGCCATCGCTGGTTTCGAGCTGCTGAAGATTGAAGATGCTCGTTGTAACTTAACAAAGGCTTTATACGCCGAATGGCAGGTAAGTTAATAAATTGTTGATGACATTATTTATGTCAAATACATCAAAAATGGCAAAGGATTAAAAACATTCCTACTAGATTTTAATATTTGGCAATGTGACTGTGTTGTAACTCAGTATTTGCGGGTGGTAGGACCTTGTGCAGGGTCTGTCTGGATTACTACCATCGTCTTACCTACCGCCAAACAGCAGTGTTCGCATTGTTGTGTTCCAGTTTGGGGATAAGACAGCCGGTGAAATGACTAGCATACATAGAGGCATTCCATGTTAGTCCTCAGGGTTGGAAACGCATTTTTGCAGTCCTAGGATTGCATTGCAGTGTTGTGAATGCGGATGTCTATGGTTCACAGTTTCCACTTACCATCAGGTGGCCTGTGTGCTCGTTTGTCTTCTCTATGCCATATTTTTTTTGCAAAATATCAAAATAGTTTAGAGATATTCTTGATCGTTGGGTATTGTTAACGTGTGTTTTTAATGTTGACTCACGACAACAGAGTAACACGAACAACAGACACAAAGAGCGTGTAATTCATTATTATAGTAAAGAGGATTAGTAAGCATCTTCTCCACGTTACTATTTAATTATGCGAGATATAATAACGTTAACTCATACATTTACCTTTATCGTCGTTAACAAGGTTATGACGAAGCGTGTGTACAAGACGCTGTGTAAAAGGATTAAAATATGGATGTTGCTTTAAGTATTTTTTTTTTATCAATATCTGAAAGACTGTCCGCGTAGATTTCGATTATCGTTATTCTCCTGCTAAACTTTTATATATCCCGGGATGAAAAGTTACAGCGTGAAGGAGTACCAAACCAACACACATTTTTTCTCATTATAATATTAGTTGGATTACTTCGCAGTCATCAACATATTGTCTCCCCATACGAAAACCTTTATAAGGTTAAATTTGACGTGGAAACTGATACGTTATCAATTTAGTTTCCTTTAAGTTATTTATTTATTTATTTTACAGCACAATAACAAATTAAAAAGCGGTAAATGGTAAAATATACACCATATTCAAAGACTGATAAAAATGAAGCACTAAATGGTTGCATCAATAAGCTTCGTTCTTCAAATCTAGCTGATCTAACCATAATGTTTCCTATTCCAGCAATTCATGCGCAAGAACATCGAGCCTGTGTACTTCATGTTGATCGAAAACCTGGAGCAGCAGCCGCAGACCCGCCTCTTCCGCAGCAACATCATCACGTTCGCATGCGCCATGCACTTCCAGCCCTGCTTGGAGCGCGTGCAACGCATGCTTGCGCAGACGTCTGGGACATCAGCTGGGTGAGACTAGCGAATGTACAAGTTAGAGAACATTTCCAGAAGTTTGGAAATGTCAAAAAATTACGAGAGCTTCTCAGAAACCATACAATAATTAAATTAACCCTTTAAAGGGCAATTTTAAAACCTGGTACTAATTATGACCACTTACTAATAATACTTTTTGTATTTTTTATTGAAAGGATTTTGTGTGGATAGGAGGAATCTAATGAGGCTAGAATTCAGGTTCATTTTTAGTTTTGCCCTATAAAGGGTTAATGGATAAATATTAGGGGCTAATCTTTCGATATGATAACAAACAGACAAACTGACTGACAAGCCACATCTATAAGGAATCCATGTTTAACCACGGTATTAAAGCATAAATAAGTAGGACATGTTTGTAAAAAAAGGTTAAATAACCTCTTACGAAACCTCGACCAGCGTCCTTCTTTACTTCTCTTAAGGCTTAGTTTCATTGGTCGATGGCCAGTATGCTTGTGCCAATCCATTGACCGGTTTGTTTTACATTTTTAATCCGAAAGCTATTGCTGCGACGCAATGTATCACGAAACTAAGCCTTAAGCATCAGCAAGTTGAAAATAAAATACATCATCGGATTGGCAAAAAATGTGTAATGTTTACTGCCGATTCCTTACCATCTCTGAACAAAAGGCTTTCGGTTCCACGGTAACGGGGTAAATCCATTTAATGGTTTTATTTCAGACTTGATCCCGACTCTCGGCAAGCGTGCTACTACACCGTCATCAGTAACAATCAGTACACATCAAGTTTGATCAGTAACCTGACCAGGTTTGAGGAGGAAGACAAAAAAATAGCAACCCATAGAATGTAAGTAAACTATTTTCATATTCTATAGCTAATAAATAGTTAAACAATAATAGCTATGACTCTTAATATTGTTTTTCAATTGTTAAAATTTAGAAGACCTTACTTAATTCCGAGAGTACTAAGTACTTCACCAGACAATCTTATTTTAAAAAGTATTTGATCTTTTGTTCCTTTGATAGCTAATAAAACGTGTTTTATTTTCACACAGTTGCATTATACGCACTCGTATACTTACTAACGTCCGATTAAGGACACTTCCTGTCACTTTATAAATCGCCAAATTAACAAGTGTTCGCACGCAACTTAACGAAATTTTTATTACGTTTCGCAATTGGCCTTTTACTGTTTATTTCGTAATTTTAAGCCTGCTATAATTGCACCCACATCATCGTTTATTGCAAGAATAAATATGTATTTAGAACCAATAAAATTCAGTTACCTTTTTGCAAAGATAAACTCCCTAGTTCATAAAAGCACAATATACCTATTTTAGTTTAAGTATTCATTGCCCCTTTCCGTCAAGTTTAAATTGATATTATCATAATGAAGGATAAGGACCGAGCATATATTAAGCACACTTTAGCTATTGCAAGTTTATAAATAAGAGAGAAATAATTTCATTAAATTTCAAAACTGACCCTAAGTTTTAATTCTAGAAATATTTTCCATGTGTCATATTCCTGTACAAGATTTAAACAGTATACATCCAGGGGACAACTCTGCCCTCCTAAGCTGATAAGCAGTACTGTATCTCCAATCCAATAAACAAAGCAGTTTTAATTATCTGCAAAACCTTAGAAGGGCAGACTAGATTTAGAAAACTACAAGTTCTGGTGTTTCTTTCAGGAGAGAAGAAAGCAAACTTCTGTACAGACTGCGTCCTGGAAAACCGATTGAAATTATAAGGGTTACCCCTACTCCACATACTCAAGTAAGTATCAATCACAAACAGTTACTTTCAATAAACCAAAATGATAGTGGCGACACTGGTGACCTAGCGACATCTAGCGCTTGCATCAACCGACTCGTCAGCTCCACCAGCGTCCGATATCGCAACAAAAAGTGTTCTACATCCTGCAAACGAAGTTTCTTCAGTCAGTTGACGAATGTACAACTTCCAACTTCATCCCAATGGACTTCGGTCTCCAGGCATAAGACCTGCCTGGAGAGAGAATTCTCCATTGTCCTCTCTTCCTACATTGGACCCTCGACAATGGCCAATTACGTAACCTGACGACATTCAAGCATGTCATTATCTTCTACAAGATCATTGAAGTAGGTAAAAGCACACCTCTTAAGGCACTTTAGTGTAATGTCATTATGACACCTCATATTATTACGTCTTGTTTTACTTGACCAACCCTAACCCATATCCAACGTGTTAAAATAAAATGCCTTTAACGTGTTATCGTATTGTTTTTTACTCGGACGCTTTACTGCCAAGTAAATAAAAGCTATCAAAGCGTTGACAATACGGAAACACAAACAATAAGGTTTTACCGTATAGAATCTCAGCCCTGCGTTTTAAAAACAATACTCGTAGAAAGTCAACAAACGGGGTTAAAAACACAATAACATACATATTTTTGAGATATCAAAATTTTCTCATTGAAATGCTTGAAATTATAATAATTATCATAGTAGATTTTACGTTGCTGTTGTATTTCAGCAATTAAACTGAAATAGACTGAGCGTTTCTTAATAAAAGTGTATCACTGATTACACACAAGCATTAACAAGCAATGTATCATCCTTACCACTGACCTTTAAACCAATAAAATGCTGAGCAGAGCCCCTAGCCAAGATGCATTACGCTAACTAGCGTTTCTATTCGTTTCGTTTAAACCAATCGCGTCACTGGTAGATCACGTGACTTTTCGTATCACGTCATCTACCAGTGACGCGATTGGTTTAACACGAAACGAATATAAACGCTTATTAGTGTAATGCATCTTTGGTAAGGGCCTCAGGAACTATATTTTGCTCCGTCTGGCACTAGTTCAGTAATTCGTTCTTCTGTACTTGTGTTAGACGCAGAAAATAAACGTTTTTTTTGTTTCATTTATGTACTTTGATTACTAAATCCTTAATGATTTGGATGGAACTTTGCTACTATGTACGAGCATGACTGGACTATACTGTAAATAAAATATGTTTTTTGTTTCAGCTGCCAAAACCTACAAAGTTAGCATCACTCAAGCAAGTGCCAGGTGCTAGTACAGCTATTCAATCGTCTATAGCTTGTTTATTAGTAGCTTATTTATGTATTCTCGTCTACTAAGTTTTATTAAAAGAAGTTTATCTGTTACATGATTGCACATTCCAAAATTGACCGTTAAAACATTGAGATAAAAATGTTAAACATCATCTTTTTATTACTTTTAGTGCCATTTTAAAACTTACTTACTTAATTGTTTTTCTTTATCAAATGTTTAGCACTGTTATCGGTAAATTGAACGATAAATTAAAATCATAATAGTACTTATTTAAACCTATTATATGTTGGAGATTATAAATATAAGCTGTAACCTATCTAAGATGTGTAATACTTCTACGGTTAAAAGTTGTCTTCTGTTTAGTCTTTTATTTTCTGCGGGCCTAGTATGACCGCGTCTAAATCGCGTGTCAAATGTAGATAAAGCATGCGTCACTCATGTACTTATTTACGAGTCAGAAGGGGACGGATGCCTTATCCAAACTTTGTCACGCGATATACGCAGCCATTAGAAAGTTAGAATTTTATCAAACAATCGTGCTAATTATCTAGTCATTGATAATTTAATGTTCATCGTTTAGGTAATTGTCATTGTAATAAAACAAAACATATCTTATGCTAATATAATGTATTTTTATTGAATTATATACTTATAACTTATAACACTAAAGGCGCCGTCAATAGAACTTGTGAACGATGTAAACAAATGAGTACTGTTCGACATAACCTCAAATATTCACCAAGCGTGCTATTATTAAAAATAATGTATAATGAATAGTTATTTCATCTTAAACTTAATATGAAAATGATGATTTAGTGTCTAAATCATTGCAAAGACCTCACTTGATCTTTAAAAGTACGTGATAATCGAGTAATCATGTTGAATTGGTTCGTTTGGTTTTGTTTACACCTTTTGCAAGTTCTATTGAAGGCGTCTTTAAAATACTCACTTAATCGTTACTTAAATTTGTAACTTAAAACAAAGTAATGTGCCTTAAACTATTAATTTTAGTAGCTATATTTTATTTATTAAAAACAATATTATATTGAAGTATGCATAATGATTAAAACTAAATATGAAGCAAGAGGACGCGTTTGCTTCAAATTTAGTTGTTTAGTACAATTAGATTATTAATAAATTATGCTATATTATTTTTAAATGACTATATAAATTATTACCTACCTTACAAATTATATTATACAAAAACTGTGAGTGAAAATGCAGTAAAAAACCTACTCTTTAACGTAATGTCTAAATAATGATAAACCTTAACTTATTTCACTTTGTGCAATTCTGACATTATAATACACTTAATTTTAATAATACAGTTAAATGATAATATCATACATTCCCATTACAAACAATGTAGCGAGATGATTTCATTACTTGCTCAGATATCTGCCCGTGTTGTTTTTAAAACTATGCAATTCTGTAACATCGTAATTGAACGTTGCCACTGTCGTGCAATATACACTGTCCATAGATCTTCAACCTGTAGCTAATAGACGCAAAATTAGCTACAAGTACAAACAATCATTAGAACTTTTTTATTGTTCATAATGTCTCTTATCTGAACTAGACTATTGAAACTTCAATTACTATCCCGCAGGATAACAAAGAGTTTCCATGACCCAATCACAACACAATACGTTATCCTTACTAAAATAAATCTACATACTTAAATTTGTACAATTAAATGCCAATAAATCTAAAATAATACATTAATAAAAGTGATAATTCTAATTAACTTAATTTCTTAAGATCAAAGCTACTCCAAATTGAAACATTAACGATGGAACATAGACAGTAAACAAGACCCTAGTATTAAGAACAGAGAAGCGACAAGAGTAGGTGCATCGTTGTCATCGATCCATTCGTACACGTATTCTAAGTGCACGTTGTCCCAAACTACGTTCTCTTGGACTAACCGGTTGGCACGTCGGGCAGTATCCTCGGAATTCCCAAGTTGGCTGTTGGTGCTCATTACCCAGATGTTGAACTAGAAGAAAATGCATTTAATTGATCAATATTCGAATGAATATTCAGTTGTATGACTGTTTTTTTTTAGTAAGTATATGTAGTTGATGAAATACAATCTGGGCTCCTAAATAGATAGCCCAAGATGCAAACGCTACTGACGTTTTTCTTTTCTATCGCTCTTAATGTATGAGTTGACATTTTCGTTCATTACCGTTAACCACATGGTCAACAGTTATCTAAGAGTGATGGAAAAGAAAACCGTTAGTAGCCTTTGCATCTTGGCGACGAGCCTTGGTTGACGTAACGCTTCGCTCTAATATAATAATAATAAATGTCTAATGTAATAATTCGAAATAAATATTATTTTTGACATTTGTGATAACGTATCTGGATTTTCTATTTTTATTACTGAATGGCTAATCGTGCTCAATGCCATTTGAGCGTTAGTAACATTACAAAAACGGTAAACAAATAGTTTTATGGCAATGGGAGCATTTAATATTACTAGATTTTATAAACAAACACGTTATCTTATAGGTTTGAAATAATTGTTCCATCTTGTGCTACTGGAACGTTATTCACGTACGCAAGACGCCAATATAACTGGCCGCTTAAGTACGAAGTATCAGCTATAGTTGTTTAAGAGGATTGTGAAGCTGAAACATTCAATACAAAATGTTTCAGCTTTTTTATTTTCCTAGTTTTTTATCATAGTATCTACGACATATTCACAAATCGTAAAAAAATACTACATTTCAACGGTTTTTTTCTGACACCTACGCAATTTCAGCTTCGGTTCACAATCTTCTTATGTAAGTATTTTTATTTTTTATATACTTACATCTGTACTTAATGAGTCATCAGCCATGTTTTCAGCCAACATCCAAATAAGCTCTTCCAATTTTTCAGTGCCTCCGTACCTAAAATTATTATTGAAAATGTCAACATTTGATAAACAAATTTGAAAAATTATAGGAAGGATGACGCACACACATCTCTTTAGGATACACTATTATGTGTTATTACATTGTAGGTAATGTTAGTTAGGTAGCAAAGTATTTGGGGTATTTAGGTTCTCATAATTATATTAAAATATATGAGTTACCTAACTGTCGTTACAAGTAGAAACGGACGAGTGATTACATTGGGTAACTTATACCTACTAGTATACCTGGAAAATAGCCACTTTTGGGTATTTGCCCATAATGCCTATCAAAGACAAAGCGATAGCTCCTAAAAATGATGTTTTACGTATTCGTGTAATTATTTCCGAGACTTAGATTTTATTTTGCAGTACGTAAGTATGAGTTTAAGAAACCATGAGTACTTACGCTCTTCGGATAGCATCCGTACGTGATGACATGAAGTTCATAGCCATTTGCGCGTTTTCATAGCTGCTCTCCGCAACAGCTGTTACTATCCTACTCCTTTCCTCTGCACTCCAAGGACTGTTAGAAGCTAACGTTTCTTCTAGTAATCTGAAACGTAAAATACATAGAAAAGTGTTTTATACTTGGGTAAAAGTAAAAAGTACAAAAAGATCAGATTGAGTGACTGAAAGACACGGAACAGCCTAAATTGCTAAACTTACCAAGATGAATCTTAAAGGTGCGTATTACAAGCGTCATTTTTTTTAATTTAATTCATGACGAGAATACAATAATATAACAGTTTTTGTTATAGTTATAGTATCATAGTGCAAAACAGTAATTTAAAAATAAACTTAACGAAAGTAATGAAAATAAATAAATGAAAAAGAAGACTCCACTTTTAAAATCAAATTCAGTAAGCATACATTGCTCCGCTGGCAAATAAAATGGATTTGGTTTCAAGTTTTTGGCTCTGGTTCTGGATACTTACGTTCTGATGAAGTTATTGTCTGTCGAGCAACCCAAGGACTCGATGATAACTACGCGTTCATACATCACTGGCTCAATCTCGAGCCGAGCGTACAAAGCGTCGAGGGCCTGACCGCCGCCTTCTCTAACCATGGTACAATAAACAGCTGGTCTGATTTCATGAGGAATATTGGGGTTTCTGAAAACAACCAGTTAATTTTAGCCAGTACCGTTAAGCTGAACAAAAGAAGGATAACAAAGCAGGATTACCGAAAAGCAATTAGTTAGTTACGGTAAACAAAAACAAACAACAGGAGAGGATAAAAATACGAGGGTTACGTATTACAAGGCCAAATTTTAGTCACCAACTGTTTCGTTTGTCTGAATTTTCATCAGTTATTTTTTTATTTTATTGAGTCTGTTTAACTTTTCAGGATTGGTGTCAAACCAATCTAACCGAACCTACAGGTTGCCCTATCCTATCTCATTTTATTGGTAGGTCCTTACGGATACATTTTGACCCTATGGGATCTTTTTATTAAAAACTAAATCAGTGCAGTCTCTACCCCTTTCAGAAAGCTGATAGTGGAGTGCAATATCAGATCCTTGAAATTGTTTGGTTCTGGGTAGCTACAGCGAAGGATATATATATTAGTAAGTTATAGTCTAAAGTATATAGGCTCTATTCGTGTTGGTAAAATCATAATGCTCTTGACATGACCTTATCGTATTGTTTTTAACTCGGCCGCCATTACAGTCTCGTAAATAAGAGCTATCATAAACCAATATGGTTTTGCCAAGTGGAATGGAATCCGTGGTTTAATTTTAATGGAAATCTAATTACGCATGGTGAGTAATAAAATGAGAACCCGTAGTACGTTGACTCGCAACGCCGGTCGCTGACGGCTTCATACTTTGAAAAATTGTTTTTCAATCGATTTAATTAAGTACCTATACATATAGAAATATTACCGTGTGAACAGGACATCATGTTCACACGGTAAGAGTCTTATTGCCCCCACCTTTTTCGTTGCACATTCTACATTGTATTTTGTCATAAAGGCTCATGTTTGCTAGATGATATCTTACCCCAAAGTGCCCAGTAAACTCCACGATTATGAATCGGAATTGTCTTTTGTTGAGTTTCCTAAGGTTCCCGGCTCTGATCAACTCTTTTATATAAATGAAATAAAATAGTTTGGAAACAAAACTTCGGACTTGTAAATATGTAGGATACTAGAATCTATATAATAAATTTTAAAAGTCACATCTTTGATAGAAAAAAATAGGATGTGGTATGGGCACAAAGACATATAAATCAAAAGTGGTTAAGTTTTAGATCAACCTCTTAAAAGGTTTGAAGGCATTGGGATTAAAGGTTTTAGTTTACTTGTTACAATTACATAAATACTACTTTTTCCACTTATAAGTGACAATATCAATTCCATTTTAAAATCTATTATGTTTAAACAAGAAGTATACGTACACGACGTCTCTGTTATCGGGATCGTAGAACCAGTCTAGTGCAGCAGCGATGCACGGTTGGTAACCGGCCCTGCAAGCGTGGTCCATCACTAGACCTCGGGTCATGGACTCCATAGCGGGTTCCGTACCTAGGATATCAGGGTAGAAACCTAACTCCCTCTCTACCCTGCCAACGGTTCTTCGTACCATTCTCTAAAAAAGAGCAAGCTTTAAAAACAAAAATCAAATCATTATGAATCCTAAATAATCATTAAAAATGATCAACGGTGTTACAAAACGCCTAAAACCTAATTTTCAACTAATTCGTGCTTGAACCACATGATTATTAGAGCAAATTCAACGAGTGTTCTAGATTTTAACTTTAAAATAAAAAGTTTCGATAGTTCGAAAGTTTTATAATATTTATTCCTACTAAACAAGCATCTATAAGATTCGGTTCGGTTTTTTTAGCATGTGTTAGTTATAGGAAAGATTATGAAATTATACGAGAAGCATTAGGATTGATTTCGTACCAAATGAGGGTACGAGGGTACAGCTTTTTCTAGAGCTACCAATGGATCACCAAAATACAATAACACTGGCTGGCTGTACTAGTACTACCTTACAATAATGAAACGAATGTATCTTAATATCCTTGTAAAATAGTCAAAATCAGGACCGTTTATCCAAAATTTAAGAATTCTTTCATCAGTAACTTATATGCTTTGTTTTTTGTTTGCTGGCTGTTTTAAAATTCTGATTATCTGGGAAGAAACAGGGGAATACATTTATATAGACTGTCCCCATATCCTCTTATCTTAATACAATGTAAACAAAATCTTCTCACCAAGTAAATATCCTGGTCAAAGTCGTCGTCATCGTCAATATAGGCCAACAGTCGCTTCCTCAAAAAGTCCATGTTTCTGACAAAAGCCTTCCACACAGGGTACTCGATCTCGTGTTCCATCGTTAAGACTACCAGGAATGCAATCTCGTAGTCTAACATTCCGGCTCTCGCAAGATTAAGAGCGTCATCGACGAGCTGTGTGAAAACAAACAAAAAGAGTACATAAATACGTAAAACGACTTCGTTCCCAGAATGGGGTAGGCAGAACTACAGAATTATCTACGACTCTAAAATTTGTTGATAATTCTTTAACCACATTTTGCAAAATTAGGCTAAGATGTTTACCAGTGTATTAGTTGCATGGCCATCGCCTAACAATACTAGAACCCTTTATTCCCTTAATCGCGGACAGCGGCAACAAAAATATAAAACTCAAAATTATTGTTTGATGTAAGTATTTAAATTTACTTAACAAGATAAGAATAAGTTTGTTACAGAAGTATGTCAAAAAAGCAATGTGTAAGTTTTAAGAGTGTCATGATTATTAATTTGACAGTGATTAATAACGCGTACCCACCCATAGGGCTGCGGCTCCACTGAGGCTGAGCGGAGCGGAGCTGTGCCAATATTAACCAATAGTAAGCGCATGCGGTCCCGTCGAGCGCGCCTTGCGCTCGTTAGTTTAGATTCTATTGATTAATATGGCACAGCTACGCTCCACTCCGCTCATCTCCGCCTCAGTGGAGCCGCAGCCTAAGAATAATTATTTCAGAGGTTCGTGAAATTTAGATTATTTTAAATAATTACTAGAATTATCATTTATATTCAAGGTAACAAAGCAAGGCACGGTAATTTTTGGTCATGAACATAACAGTCTATTATTTTCATTTTCTTCACGAAAACCTAAATATATAGATCTATCTGGTATCGGAGGCCAGTTTATATCCGTTCTCAATAGTAAAACCGCGGATAGATTAGATTAAATAATATTCAAATTTTTACCCTTTTTAAACGTGGTAATACGTCAAATTAGTTACCTAGGAACCTAATCTGTTCACGGTATGAACATCGAGAACAGGAAAATTTGTTATTTTCTAAGCAACGTTCTTGTAATATCAACTTAAACGTGTATAGGTGTAGGTATGAATAAGAACAATTCTATTATTTTTGTTAAAAGTGAAACTACGGTATCAGTACTCAAGTTTTAGATTATCAATGAGAGTTTGACATGTTGCTAAAACTTCTTATCGATGACAGCTCTGTGATCTGATAAATGATAGAATACGTATTGAGATCATGACGTCGTGTATTCGAGTGGATGATAACGACACAAACTTACGAGTACTAACTTTTTAGCTTTGAATTTTTTTTCAACCAATTTTGATACTTACAAGATATTAAAAGAATCCTAAACATTAATTTTATGCTTCTTTTTCAAAAACTGTACACTTTTACATCATTTGGGAGCCAAAATAATGTGGTGTGATAAAGTTAAAATAAGGCTAAAAAAACAGTGCCGAGATTCCATTTAGGCGGTAAAAACCATATCGTTTTTGACCTATTTACATGACAATAATGGCGGCCGAGTTAAAAAAATACCATAACAGGTCAAAGACGATATGGTTTTTACCACCTAGATTAGAGGCCCAGGATTTTGTACCTATTATAACAGTCACCATATTTTTAGGACTCGGTTTAAAATTTGGCTCTTCACGGATCTAACATTTTTACAATTCCAATTTCAAATTATACATTTTGCATAGAATTTACCCCATAATGTTCTCCGATAACGGGCCTCCAATAATACACAATTGAATGACACCAGCTAAGACAGTCTTGATTGATGGTAGGATTATAATTCCATTAGGTTTAAGACTCACAGTGGCGCGGTTGAGAGGGTGGATCCGCTCGCGTTGGTCCGGGTCCTCGAGGGCCTCGATGATCCTTTCCCACAGAGCACTGTCGTAGTTCACGCGATAGTAACCTTGAAACAACAATAAAACATAGTATATCACGAACTTGATCGCTTAACCAAACTAAAGAAGAAAAAAATTCTTCCTCATGAATCACGTCATAATAATCTGCGACAAGTTTGTATCTATGGTGGGTAAATTTATAGTAATAGATTCCCAGACTGTTCATGAAGTGCAATAAATAAAGGTTGTTTTTTTTCCATGTGTATGTAAATTAAGTTGGCAAATTTTATCAAGGTTCCTTAAAACTATTTTACAAAAAGTCTGTGCATACTCGATGTGTCTGCGCAATTTATATATTGAACTATCTTTTATAGGGCTCTTTAAGATCAACATTAAATATCTGAACAACTTTATTAAGCGACATGCACATTTCATGAAATACGTATTGATGTTACAAGGGTTCCAAAACTTGAGTGCCACTATGTGATGATGATAACTGACGTGCGTTTGAAGTTAAAGATATTTTTGACTTTTATAAAGACGCCTTTATTTTTATATTTTTTACTTTATTCCGAATGAGGTAAGGTTTACCATGACATTACTAAAGCAGATCAGTTTAGGTTGAGAGAAAGGGACAGAGCTGTATAACTGCTAAAGCTCTGTCCCTCTGGGCCCGTATTATGGTCACTAGCTTTATCACGATGTATAAAACATCCGTCACTCTCGCACTTTCATACTGGTCCGAAAGTGACAAATGGTTATCTATTTATCCACATCGATAAACCATAACAACAATACTTCCACTAACAGGTGAAAGTTTAAAGTTACTGAATTATATATGTGTCACATGCGTAAGACTTTTTTTTTGGTGGCAACACAAACATTGCTAACCAATGAAAGAGTGGCAGAAATACAATAGCCAGTTGTTCCTACTTATACTACTGATTCTACCTCAGCCTGCAGTCACACAATGCCACCTTAAAACGTCGCTGTGTGCTGTATTCTCTGTGAGCCTTCTTTAACCAGTTTTTACAGACTGGATTTCAACTAATTATCTTCTAATGATGAAAGATAAGAAATCACCAACCTTGTCCTTGGATGTTAAACAATACGAAGTCTTCATCGTTAAGGGCTACGTTGATGGTCATAGTATTTTCCATCATTGTCTCAGGTCTGATATTATTGAGTTCAAAGTTGGGGTTGATACTCGACGTCCATGTGATGGGGATACGGTAGGTGACTTGTGGCTTCGGGGAGAACCCAAAGCTTTCCTGTTAAATAATTGCTTGTCATTATTCAGTCACATCATTTTTGACACAGAAATAAACGTTTCCTATCTTATTGGATTTTTATCTTAAAACGCAATGTCGCAAAATTAAAAAAAATTAAGATGCTTGTTTTTTTATTCTTCACCTCAGCACCTCAAAAACGCAGGTTCTGCTGCCTTAAGACAGGAAGCGTAATTTAATGAGACAAAGTAAGTTTTTAATTATTTTTCCACGGTGTAAAGTGATAGTAGTTGTGTCTGGCTGGGTGGCAAACATAAATTTTATAAATTTACATTAATAATACTAAGATAATTAAAAAGAAAATAAGGTAAGTTAAGTTTTTTACCTGAGTGACCAGCACACCTCCTTGCCTCAAGCCCACGTGAATAGTGGGATATCCATTGTTTTGGATCCATGGTTCAAGAAACTCTCCTACATCCTCAACTTTGCCATTGCCGTTAGTGTCCCAATCACTTTTGATGGCATCCACGAAAAACAAGGAATTGACGATTTCCAGGGATCTAAATAAAATTTCAACAGAAGATACATAATGTGAAAAATCACTGACCCACACTTCAACTATGATGATAACAAATTCATTGAAGCAAGTCAGTTAATAAGTATAATACCTGCTATTGATAAGTACATTTCCCGCCGATTTAATAAAGTCTTGATTCTCATCACCGAGTACCAGATTCATCATCCACATTATGGCTGGTGATTTATATTTCAGAAGTTTGAGACCATAAATATGGTCATTTATGTCACTTTCTTCAAAGATATCTTCAGCAGGCTCTAGAGGTTGTGCAGCTGCGTATGCGTCTCTGTACAAACTTTCTTGGATAACGTGAGATACAAATATCGTGTTGTAATCTAAGAGCGTGACGTCAAGGCTTAATTCGTTTCCTTGGAACTGAAAATCGAATTAATTCTATAAGGGTGTCATCAAGGTCATCATCAAGAGATACAACAAGTATTCTTTAGAATCACGAAAAATCACGTAATTATTTTTTACCACGAAGTCATTTGTGTATGTTGCGATGAAGCTTACTAACTAAGGTACTTTAAATGTACAATTTTACAACTGAAAGTAGGTTAAGTAAGGTTATGTTTCAATAAACATGGTTAATATCTGTGTTATTAGCCAGCTATCGGTAATATCAAAGACATCATTCTAAAAAGGAAAATTCGGGATTTAAATCAATTCGGAATTGTGACTCTCTATCACAGAGAAATACGAAGTCTAATTTTTTTGCGAATATGGTAGTATTCAGTAAATGTTGTGTATAAAGAGCTTGCTCGTTACTTCAGCACGATAACACATTCACGACGTGCAGTATGGTAAGTAATGGTATTCAAATAGATTTGCTACTGTGATAATGCAAAAAAATGCGTAAAGCAATAAACGAAAACTTTAAACATTATGACGGTAGAATAAAATATCTAAATTATCTAAGCTGTAACAAAGACTAATCTTAGGTACGGCTAAAAAAAGGTATGCCAACTTGAAAAAGATAACTGTGTTTTGACCGAAGTTTCACTGTCAAAGAAACAGTGTTTTTACCGGCTTATCCTACTTACTTCTCGGTTTAGTTCATAGGCGTAGTATGACGCGAGACCCGTGACCACCCATTGGAATCGCCAGTTTTCTGGATAGATGACGTATCCAAACCACTGCCTTGAAATGGCCTCAGCTATTTCAGTCAAAGCTATCGCTCTTTGTTTCGATGAATGTATTCTCTCCATAAGAATATATGGTTCCCTGTAAAAAAATATTTTTTAATTTCGTATAATCAAAATCGAGGAAATAAACAAAATATTGGCAGGGTAGCTGCTTTAGCTCTTCTTGACTTGGAAAGTGCAATCATATGGGTAACTGCTTAATATGGATCCTAGGATGACCGTAACGTCCACCTTCAGTGGTGTGTAAGCTTTCTAGGATGATAAAGACACGAATGAGTGTACACCACAATTTGGCTACATGATAGCGACACCTCCTAAGTATACTGATGCAAGTGCAAAATCACGATTTCACAGGAGAGCTGTGCAAAGGTAAATATATGCATAACTTTTTTTCCTTTAAAGATAATGTAATGAAATTTTAGATTTATTTTAATTAAAGTACTACGTTTTCTTCTACATATTTAGAATTTAAAAAACTATAGCGGTTTTTGAGAAAAGCGCAGATAAACTAGTATACGCGTATTACATGTGTTTCAATTTATAGTAAATATACTGAGCTAACTACCACTTGATCCAGTATACACTGTTTGTGGCTATCATTACAATTCAGCTTCTATTTATTATTTTTATAGGTAATTAAGTGATTATGGGTGATATCATTTATAAATAAAGATATTGCTTTGCTCTGTTACCCCTTATTATTATTATTTGGGCATAATAATCACTAGTACCAGTATACAATAAAAGTCATGTCACTTAAACCAGTACACTTTTGTAATATTGTCATGTTCTTTATATTAAAATAATAAGGGTTCACTTTTAAAAATATGACTAAACCCGTGTTCTTAAAATGAAAAGATAGTAACTTGCCAAATAACGGTGTTATTTTGGTAAAAACTTACTTACATTTTTATAACAGCCATAATTATTTTATGTTCCTAATGGAAACTTTCATAACAAACGCTTTTACCTCTTCAATTAATTAGTAGTAATGGAAATTTAGAAACTTAATTGAATTATCTTAAAGTAACGTTTTTAATCATTTTGCTATTTATCATTCGAACACCTTTACTAACCCAAATAATAAGATATTGTTTTTAAAGCAATCTTATTTGAGATAACTTCTTACTTAGTATCTTACAAGATTCAGTCTTTATTCATTTTCATAATTGGGATACACCAGAAAGATAACTGTCTGCTTTTACATTTTTACTCGATAGTTTAGCCTTTTATAAGGATTTCATTTGAAGCTTTTCATGATTAAGAGTGTTTTTCTGGTTTCAAATAAATTATTTCATAAAATTAACCTCATCTGCGTACTGTGCAAAAATGGCGGAGTTATTTAGAAAGACGTTTTTTTTAAATTATTTGTGTTTTCGTTTTAAAACACGTCTATTCAAACATTATGTAAAGAAACAATCGCAACACAATTTATTAATAGTTTCAGAGAATTATTAGTATTCTGCCATTGCTTATTACCTAAATTCAAATAAATACAGCGTTTCCTGCATAAAATCTTTCTAGAGCAGATTTACTGAACACAATCACATCTACAATACTTTATCACGAGCAATTATTGTGTAAGTTTATAATATAACCTTAATCTCGGAAACAGCTCCAAAGATTTTCATGAAATTTTGTATGCAGGGGGTTTCGGGAGCAATAATTCGATCTAGCTAGGTTTCATCTTTAGAAAACCCCCAAAAAAAACCGGTCATTAATTATTATTCATCATTAGTTATTATAGAACTGTTATAACCATAATAGAATTGTTTTTCCGCTTCAGTCACGCTATTGGTGGTATTCTGATACCATTAACGATTATCAATATTAGCGGTACGGTACGAGAGTAGAAAAAGAATATGGATAAGAGATTCCATACCTCTAATCATTCGTTTCTATAATAAATGTTGGTGCCGATGCCGTCGTATTGAACCTCTTGGAAAAACTCATCACATAAATTAATTACATTTATCACACACAACTTAAAAGAGAAATGGCTTTAATAATATACTAATTTAATCATAAGAATTAATAGTCAATTTTTAAAAAAACATTTTTTTGTGACAACAGCTGTCTTCGAACGTAGGTGTCAGCTAGGTATCTAAATTGTAGTAATGAGGTAAAATATTGAAATCTGCTGGTAACCATCGGGGAGGGAAGATGTCCGGCTTTTACTTTTAATTTATTCTGTTTACTCAACTCACTTGACACTGGCAAAATCACTGCAGAATACCGCGGTGGACCGCCATTGATAAAAAAGAAAAAAAAGTACCTAAGTTAAACATTGGATAGGTTTTATATGTTTCATATAAAACCACAAAAAGGTTGATATAGCGCCATTCGGACCGCATTTAGGGGTCAAATGAAGGTCATTTCTTTATAACTATATAATTAATTCACTGTAACATGTATTTTCAATTGAATGGCAGAGATTAGTTTGAGGAACCTACGAGCCCCAATGCATAATAGATCGTCTAGTCGCCCTTCAAAATACAATATTTAATTGTAAGACAGATATTTAATCCCGGATTGACTTTGATGATTAATGGAATACGCTACACACGAGGTCATTACACCTAGTTTAATCTTATGATGTACAAAGTGTGATCATTTTAACGATCTTAATGTAATTATATCATAAAGTTATCATCTTGTAAGCAAAACATTACGTCTAGTTCATATTTGACGCAAAACAGGTCGTCTATTTAAAATTAAAACTGCTTTTTAAGTGGTATGATGTAAAATAATAGTTCAAATTGAATAAATAGTATTCTCTGTCATCTAATAGGTCAACGGGCTATATAAAAAGCCAAATTACAAGCAAATTATCATTACTTCTTAATCATTATTTTATAAAAATGGCACGAGGTAAACCAGTGGCCGAAGAAGTGCGGAAAATTATCATTTCTCATAACAATAAGGGCAAATCGACGTACCAAATATCCAAGGACCTGTCGTTGCCACGATCTACAATTCAAACGATCATCGATCATCATCGAAAACACGGAACCGTCTCCTGTTTAAAGAAAACTGGCCGTCCACGAATAACTAGCAAAGCAGAAAACAGGATTCTGATGAAGATCATAAAGAAAAATCGTCGTGCAAGAGCAAGAGAACTTACCGTACTATGGCGTGACGCTATTAAAAATAATATATCAGTCGACACCTGCAAGAGAGTGCTGAAGAAAATGGGCTACGGTTTTTACACAGCTAAAGAGAAACCGTTACTTACTCAAAAACAGAAAACAACAGGTTGAAATTCGCTAAAGAACACAGAAACTGGACTGCCGATCAATGGCGAAGAATAATATGGAGCGACGAATCGAAATTCGACGTCACAGTTGGTGATGAACGAAGTAAAGTCATTCGAGAAAAAGGAGAGGCATTTCATAATGACTGTCTTAAGCGAAAGGTGAAGTTTCCGGCATCTTTGATGATTTGGGGCTGTATGTCGGCACAGGGTGTAGGCCGTCTGCAATTTATAGATGGAACCGTCAATGAAAAGCATCTTGGAAGAGAGTTTGCTGCCGTCTATACCGAAGTTGAAACTTAGAAATGCATTTACTTTTCAACAAGACGGTGCCTCATGCCATACCGCCAAGACAAAGATGGCGTGGTTGAAGTCCAAAAAAATCCCTACCATGTCATGGCCGTCCAGCAGCCCTGACTTATCTCCCATAGAAACTTCGTGGTGGAAAATGAAGAAGAAGTTGCGAAAGGACCCTTCTAGGTCAAAAGCTGATCTTAAGGGGAAACTAAGCTGTGTCTGGAATGGAATAACCCCTGAAGAGTGTCGAGGGTTAGTAGATTCAATGCCGTTCCGGATCAAAGCCGTTTTAGATGCAAAAGGTGACGCCACCAAATGGTAGACGTTCTATTCTGCGTCGGTTGAACTGAAGACGAACTTTTTTGCGGGTGTTACATTTTGCGAAATAATGTTTTTTTTTTAATTACCGTGGAATGTTATTTTTTTTTTTGTTGGAAAATAAAATATATTTTATAATCTATATGGTTTTTATGTTAGATTTTCTACTAAACATCTAGGTCTCCCTGAGTTTTATGTTGAAATTAGATTAATATTTTATTTCCTGGCGGACGAACTCATTTGAATTGGGGCTCGTATTCCTCGAAATGGTTTTGAAATTTTCATACATTGTTAAAATGGGCGTACCCCAATTAATGATTCTAACACGTTTATTAACGTATATCGCGTCGACACAGAAGCGAGTATACTGAGCCAACGTCTGCTAGCATTAATGGTTTACGAGCATACTGAGCCAACTGTCAGTTGTACCGCTCACACTCAGCCCCTCCACGGAATCGGTCCCGCGTACTGTGGTGCAAGCGACTTGACTCAGTTTACAACCTACCGATTTACAAAAAGTGTTACTTGCATTTGTATACGTCACTTTATTTCAGAAAGTAGCAGGAATTTCCGCATGAAATTTTTGTGGGAGGTAAATATAAGTATTATAGGCATAAAAATGCAAAAAAACGAAAATCGCAAAAAGGTCACTTGCACCAGTATACTTAGGAGGTGTCGATAGGCTGGCTGGTTTGGCTAGCTTTGACGACGTTAACTTTAGTGCATTGGTTAGGTGACTACCCTCTTATTTCTTCCTACAATGTTATAGTCAGGTAGGTATATTATGTACTGAATTTTGCTAACTAGGTTTACCCACGACTTCATTCGCGTAAAGTTAGGCATCATCCTTCGGGAGTAGTGCTTTTTTATCCAAAACAAAACGTAGCCCTTATATTATTTCAAATCCTTTTAGCTGTAATAACTCACACACACAAACTTTATCATTTTTTAAATTAGTAATATAGTTTGATTGTACTTAAGAAACCAATACCAAACGAACTTACCAAATGCACACAGTGGATAGAGCGTACCAATCCTTGTGAACATCAGGTAAAGCAAAGACCAGCATTCTTCCGTCCTGATCAATCACGATCTCGGTGTATGACTTCCCGGTCCACTCCTCAAGGGTGTTGAAATAGTTATTAATGGCCACCGAAGCCTGGTTCTCTTGGTTGATGACTCCAGGTCTTGCGTGTAGTTGCACGTTGGCAGTGGGATTGTTGATGTTATTGAAGCTGTGAGCCACCATTCCCCACATTGATGTCGGGCTTTGTAGTGGTCTAAATTGAAATCTAAAAATATATGTATTTATAGTATAAAATGAATGTTTTTATTGTGGCACGTGGCAATTTTACTAGCCTAAATTTATGAAAGCAGTTCTAAAAGACCGATAAGACGCGCTGTAAGAAACACAAAAGTACGTTTTTTAAATCACGTATTGAAATAATAAAACGTTAAGATTGCATGAGTAATAAAGATATAACATTTCTGCATTTTGGGATTTCCGATGAGTAAGTACCATATCAACCAAATTAATCGTCTGACAACTTTTTCTTTTTCCATGTGGTTGCCGGCTTAGAATAGTACCACTCTGTGTCTTCCCGTGGAAGTCGTAAGAGGCGACTATAGAGGCTTGTAGCATTGTTGGGCGATGGGCTTGCAACCTGTCACTAATAGGATGGTAATTTATCGTAGCCTGTTTGTGCAAAATGAGGTGATAGAATAATTATCACCAAGTTTTAAGAGTAGTTGGTAGTTCAGTAGCTCTGCCTACCCCACTCTGCCGCTTGAATCGGTTCATTATATTTATTATTGCGCTGCGATGATACAAAGACCCAAAGAGGTGAAACTCACAACACCATTGTTTTTTAGTCGTAGGATTTATTACTAGAAAATTGAGAATTTAAAAAGCCTTCGAAGAGAACCTTCATGTGGTCGTTTCATTCAGAGCAGATAAAAATTAAATAAATAAATAAAAGACGATCTTACACAAGTTGACTTAATCCCAAAATAAACTGTAAACTGTACTATAGGTATTTAAGATGACGATATAGATTAAACTTATCTTAAAATACTCATTAATACATAGAAAGCATCCATGATTAAGCATTTGTGCTCATCTCAGAAATATTTGGCCATTCCGGGAAGTGAACCCGGGATCGTTAGCTTTGTAAGCGGGGTCACTACCAACTAGGCTAACGCGTCGTCAAACTTGTCAATCTGCCCTAAAATCGTATTTTGAAGTGAAAAAGAAACCGCATTGTAATTCAGAGCCTTTCACTCTAACGTTTTGAACTTGAATTTAAAATTAAAATATATTGCGGAGGTCAAATTTTTTAACGTTGTTTACTATTATGTCAAAGTTATTATAAGAATACTTACAAATTGTTGTC
Source organism: Acleris laterana (assembly GCA_963966035.1). Taxonomy (NCBI): domain Eukaryota; kingdom Metazoa; phylum Arthropoda; class Insecta; order Lepidoptera; family Tortricidae; genus Acleris; species Acleris laterana. Next base: position 6,869,495 of record OZ014446.1, on the reverse strand, counting down.
CTCTTGGACGGAATTCATCACGATGTTGCCATATGGAATATTGTTGAAAGTGAAAGAGATAGTGGATGCTTCTGTAAGCTCATCCATGCACGGGAAAACACGCCGTGCGTTTGTTGCATGCAAATTCATTGCTAAGTAGTTTCTGAAAATTAAATTTACAAATATTTTTTGTTTTTTTCCATGAGTCAAATAGAGATAGGCCAAAATAATTCGAGGTAAGACTGAATTTGCATCAATGGAAAGTGATGGTCGAATCTTAGATTTTATTTATTGCCCTTTAGTTATACGCTTCAGATGACAGTTAAATATTGGCAATAAATGGTCTTACTGCCGCACTCAGAGACGTCAATTAAATTTAATGCGTGATTAAAGTTGCTGCTGTCACTATCTTTGCTATAGCAATAGAATAAGACAACACGTCACTAAACAAGCATTAAATTTAATTGATGTCTCTGAGTGCGGCAGTTAGTTTTTCTTAGGAAGACACACAAGTGACTGAAATATATTTGCGCTATTATCACGGTTTTTTTTTACAAAATAAATATTGCATTACACTCCATTGAATTCGCCTTCATAAATTCCACCAAAATTATTCATACTGCCGGTATATTCTATGACAATAATATAGTTTGAAGCTTCTTGCCGGGGCTCTATTTCCAGTAAGCCATCATCAACGTCAAAATATGCCTCAATTGCGTTGATTTCGGTGAAAATTCCAGTGCGCACTGATAGGACATTCAAATCTTCTACGTGGAAGATTATAGCGTCCTCTCTCGTTGCTTCTGTTAACTGCACTTGTATGACCGCACGACCGTTAAACGATGACCCTGAATTCACGGTTATTTCTATACTGTATTGTCTTGCATCCTGGCCTGGTCGTACATTTCTAAGAAGCGTTGACAGGTTAGTTGACAAAGATGTTGTATTAGAATCTATTTCATTATCTTCATCAGCATTCAAAGGAGTTATAGCTTCTGTCGTTGCTTCTGAATCAATTGGAACTTGATTGCTTATAGTGGCTACCGGTAATTCAGTGAACACAGTTTCCGCAAATGAAGAATCCACTACAACTAACGGCTTCGAGTTTGTCTCAATGGGTAAGGATTTTGTAAAAACACTAAATACTAATATGTTAAAAATCAAAACGAACTTCCACTTGGTTCTTGTCCGGACCATTTTTGCAACTTCAAAATGGCCGGTTGCATTAAATTATCCTTTTCATGCGACCACTACACTACACGTACAGCTAACACGGGAGAGAACGTTCGTTAAATGATTTATCTGGAGTATTGGTACCGCACTGACATATGTTACTCTGAATCTGATAATAGATAGTTATCGAATTCTTTCCCCTCTTTCGGGTATTGAGAAATTTTATGATAACAGGATTAGCCGTTCTGTGTTTAAATTTTTAGTAACATTTAATTTTTTTTGGTGTGTTTTTTTCTTTTAACTAAATATTAATTATTTTTCTGATTGCTGATCTGTTTTGTTTTTGAAAATTTTGTGAGTGTAATTAATTTCAGTGATAGCTTAAAAGGTTGAACATGCACCTGTCGTGCGAAGGTTCTTGGCTCACAACAACCGTCCTCAGGAAACCAAGCACGAGGATATTAGAAGGATACTTATAAACCAGTTCTTAGGTATAGATAGTATTTTGTCCGAATATAACGCAGCTTAGTAATGTGTCCGTGTAAATTAAAAAAATGTGTTAGAGGTGACAAACGAAGTGAGACCTGCGTCGTTTTGTAATTTATTCTTCTATATTTCTGAACACCCTGTTATTAAAATGACTGACAGAATCTTCAATTTCCAAGAATTCTTCAAGATAAAAATAAAAGATATAGTTTATCTCCAGCGCTCGTTGAAACATTCCTTGGCGTTGTGAGTCATTTTTGTACGCTTTCGCAATGTCGAATAATAGAGGAAATGAATACTTCAATTGAATGATGCGTAGTTAGTTTTTTCTTAGATAATTTGTAAAGTAACAGATGTTCATGTATCCGCAATTATTTTTCTTCATTTATGCGAATATTTAACATTGTTTAACGTTATGACCGTCTTAGTCATAGGGTTATTGTGTCGCACCACATTTCAGAGATTAGGGTCCGAGTAACTGAGTAACCGGTTGCACTTTTAATCCACATTTTGTACTATAACCACAGTACAAAGTCTTGGACCGTTTTTATCTTGAACGCGTAAAGTTTGTACGAGGCACTTAACAACATAGACCGACACGATCTGATAAGTTTCTCGGGAATCAGCTGTTCCAAGATGGATATCTTTGGAGAAGGCCTATAACCAGCAGTGGACGTGTACTGGTTGACAATATGATATTCAATATTGGTCATCACATCACAATGTCAGCCGAGGATCAAGGATTATTTGAAACTGACCCAGGTAGTTTCAATTATGATTTTGCGATTATTTTTTTTCGGTATTTTTACTTTTCGGTATTTTTATTATTTTCGTGTACTTGTGGAGTAGTGCACAGCAAATATTTTTTGGGTTGCGTATAATATACAGTCATGGAGTAGAAATACTTTGACACATCGACACAACGGAATTAATAGACAGAAAAAGGTATGCAAATAAATATCAAAAGACTCCGTTGTGCCATCTGCCCGGAGTGTGCGTGCGATGGTAGCTGCAGGTGTGTCAAAATACCTAAGTCTAATACAAATCTGGATATTAGGTACAAGTACTTTACGTCTTTCATCAAATTGTTGACTGTCTTCTAGAAATACTAGATCATGTACCGTATTACTACAACAGACCATAGACAATCGTTAAAGAGTAAATGTCAGGTGACGGAAAATTCTCGTTTCCACGTACTGACGGGCTATGATACTCGACTGAGAATGAATGATGCAAATAGCATCGCTGTTAACTGACGACTAGTGAGCTTTATCGTAAGGTACCTAACAAGATTTAAAAATAGTTTACTGTTAGCTGATGGTCATGGATGGAGAGGTCAACATCGGTAGGTATTGTATAAAAGTAGTCAGATTTAAAAGATTGCTCGTGTTTGTAGTAATACCAGTATATGTAAAGGTATAGTATGTACCTATAAGAGATATCGCTCCCAAGTTGCCCTAATCTTTGGGAGGAGATACCACCTGATAAACATCTAAGATATTATGAGATGTTTCACATAACGTTCTCTTTACGTTCACTAAATGATCATCAGTAGGATATTGGGAACATTGTTATTAAAAAAAAACATATATAGGTACTTACTCTCCGCCAAATGTTCCCATGAAAAATCCAGCACCAAAATTAGTCAAGCTTCCCGTATACTGAATATCAAAAGTATATAACGATACTTCCAGCCCAGTTACTATTGTCAATAGTCCATCATCAATATCAACATCAAAATCAGCATCATTAAAAGTATTACCTCCAGCTATGGAGAATCTCACAGAATTTATGTCAATATCACTAACATGGAACAGTAAATCATCTTCTCTTGTGTTAGGGTCCGTTAAAATCACTTGAGCTAATAACCGTCCATTGAAAGTTCCACTTCCCATATCAGGAGTTAGTTCTACGGAGTAACTTGTGACCATCATGCCAGGTCGGATCTGATTCCGCATTGTAACATTATTATTACTTTCAATACCATATTCTATCATAATTGGTATATCCGTTGTGGTCGGAATTTCTAAATCATCTTGAATCCTGATTGGCAGAGAAAACACTGAAGCTAAAGCTAAAGAAATTATTAAAATAGTCCGCATTGTCTCTGCGGATATTATTTTTGATAAACGCAAAACGGTTGTGCACTGGCCCTGTCTACATGTCAACTGGTAAAATTTGATCGATTGGGAGACAAGTTTATTTCAACTGACTTGGTTTTTCTTTGGTTTTCCTAAGATATTGATCAGATTATCCAACTTATTCGTGAGTGACAAGGTGAAGAATATACCTCCACATAGCGATAAATGAAACGTGTTGTAAAATGACCAATCATCATGAATTGGTGTTTAGATACAGGGTGTCCCATAATGGACACGTAACCCTGACACCGAGGATAGCTTATCCTTAGACCTACCAAACCAGCCTAACATGACCTTAATAAAAGTTGCACGGTTTTCAAGATATCGGCAATTTAATGTTTTTTCTAATTTCGCTCCTTTTTTGACATTCTTAGTCCCAGATTTTTTTGGAATGGCCCTCGAACTTAGTTTTTTCTACATGTACGCTGTCTTGAATAGTTATTTGAGGCGACAAAATTATTATTTTGACAATAAGTACTGTGAAAATTGGAAAAATACTAATTTGGTCTTGACTCAACTTTATTTGCAAAACATTCACTTTGACTTTGAACATCTCCCGTGTAAAAAAAATACTAGTAACGAACTGAGCAAATTACTTTAAAAACTTGCGTATGGTATGCCAATTCATAAATGGTATAACACATCCAATGTTTTTAAATAAATCACATAATTTTTCGTACAAAAACAGCACGAGTCAAAGCCATAGTTAAGCAAAAAATTGTTGCTAAAAATGAAAGTCAAGTCGCTCACTCCTCGCTCTTTTGGTCTTTGTTCTCGCTCTAACACACTCGTCGACTACTACCTGGACTGGGGTTCGAACCGACAAAAGAAACGAGATAAGCTCTTCTCCCTGTCTCACATTATTATCCTTTTAAAGAGTGGGATGGAGAGATGCTTTGTTTGTGCATTCCTAGCAGAAGCCCTGGTCATGTCAACAAATCAGTTCGTAAACTTGCGTCTCCTGCGATACCCGTCTTCTCTGTGTTCCTGCATTCGTGTTGTGTTTACCAAATTGACTTGGCATCATTCTGGACTCCAATATTGCTTGTGATTTAAATCTGATTTTCTTTGTGAACTGAAACGACAACTTGGCACTCTTACTGGACACTGATATCGCTTCTCGGATTTGTGAATTGTTGTGAAACTGCTTCACATCGATGACAAGTCGTAATACTTCGTCGTACTCTCATAGTGAGTACGCCGATATGCACTTGATTTACGGCGAAACAAGGCAAGTTTCATCTCGAGGCAATGTGACTTGCAATGCAAGTTTGGCCGCACGATTATACTCGTAACGCTATCCAAATCGCACTCCGACGAATTATGAAGTGGTTTTAAGAGTTGTGAAATTGTTATCACGAGGGAAGACAACCAGGATGGAATGGCACAGAAGGAAGACCACGAACCGTTGACGACAACATTGTTTTAAATCAAGTGCACGAGGATCCAGGAACTTCAGTGCGAATAATTGAACGTCGCACTGGTGTTACCAAATCGTCCGCACAACGAATTTTAAAGAGAAATAAATACCACCCGTACCACATCCAACGTGTCCAAACGCTTCTTCCGACTGATTACCCACAACGTGTCGAATTTTGTCGCAAAATGATTGAGAAGTGGAGGCAGAATCCTAATTTTTTTAATGAAGTATTATGGAGCGACGAATCGGCCTGCAAAAGAGACGGGTACCTCAATCTGCGCAATATCCATAGCTGGCAGCTAACTAACCCACATGAATCAAAAGAAGACCGGTCACAATATCAATTTAAAATTAGTTTGTGGACCGGAATTTTTAACGGCCAGATACTAGGACCCGTCGAGTTACCAGCGATTTTAAACGGACAAAATTATTTACAATTTTTAGAAAACGATCTGCCTATTTTGCTGGAGGACACATCGCTGGAGGAATGGAAGGATGTGGTTGCAACAGGATGGCTGCCCGGCACACTACGCGCCCGCCTAGTCCGCCAGCACCTCGATACTACGTATCGTGACTGGTGGATTGGGAGGTTGGGACCAATTTTATGGCCACCGCGTTCCCCAGACCTCAATCCATTGGATTTTTTTTATTGGGGATGCTTAAAAGATAAGGTTTACACGAAACCAATCAGATCCCAAGAAGAATTACGCCAACGTGTCTTCGCCGCAGCACGGACCATATCGGAAATTAGCTTAAGAAAATTAAACCGAAACTTTATAAGAAGATGTAATTTATGCATAATTAAGGGTCGGAGGAAAACCATTCGAGCATTTATTATAAGCTAGGTTTAAGTATTAAAATAAAGCAATAACATTTAAACCTGTTTTTTAATCAGTAATTACCTTTACTCGTCAAGCCAAACAATCCTCAAATTACACTCCTGTTTTGGGGTAGTCGTGTAAAAAGGAGAGAAACGTTATTATTTTTGTCTCTTTTGCTCTCATGCAATGGGCAAATAATAAAAGACCAAGTACGAAATTAAATATCGTAGCGTACACCATCATTTTTAGTAATTTTTCATTAGTATCGACGGCTTCGGGCTTTCTAGTATTTTACTTTAATTAGGCCGTTGAAATGGTGATGTGAATGCCTACTTTATTATTAAGATACACGTATCATACCATTTCTGAATCGGCATACCATACGCAAGTTTTTAAAGTAATTTGCTCATTTCGGTACTAGTATTTTTTTTACACGGGAGATGTTCAAGGTCAAAGTAAATGTTTTGCTAATAAAGTTGAATCAAGACCAAATTAGTATTTTTCCCATTTTCACAGTACTTATTGTCAAAATAATGATTTTTTCGCCTTAAATAACTATTCAAGACAGCGTACATGTAGAAAAAACTAAGTTCGAGGGCCATTCCAAAAAAATCTGAGACTAAGAATGCTAAAAAAGGAGCGAAATTAGAAAAAACATTTAATTGCCGATATCTTGAAAACCGTGCAACTTTTATTAAGGTCATATTATTAGGCTGGTTTGGTAGGTCTAAGGATAAGCTATCCTCGGTGTCAGGGTTACGTGTCCATTTTGGGACACCCTGTATATGCAAGTATAGTTATCAGGGGAAACTTACACGAATGGACCGTGTCCTACATAGACTAAGGCTCTTGTGTTTTGGTGGCAATGTGTACTAGAGAATGATTATAATATACTTACATAAGCTAATACTATACTTAGATAATATTAATGGCATCGTCTTTTTTTTCTACTCAAATTACATTTTTTTTTTAGAGCTTTATAGCGGAAAACTGAAAAGAATACAAGAAATTTAGTGGAAACAGTTCTTTGCTCAGAAGTGGGGCAGGAACAGGTTAAACTTTTTTCGCATATTGTTTATTTTTTTATAATTTTTTTAATAATTTATAGTTGATGATAAAATTTTGCATCATAATTAAATATGAATAATAAAGAAACGTACAATTAAATTTAGTTCTTTAATAAAATATAATTAAACTTAATAAATGCTAATACACAATATTAGTCCAGCTTTAAATATCAATCTTCGCTAACAAAGATGTCAACGTTATAAAAAAGTTACTCGTGATATAATCACCACTGTAAGTGGTTGCACTTATTACACTTATATAAAAAGTCGGGTACAATGAGAATCTCAAAGGTCACGTAGCTAAGTCCTTAGTTACCCAGCCTTTATAAGATACACCACTAATAATTGAAGATGGCAACCATAACGGAAGCCAGGACAAGAAGACCAGCCGTCAGAGTGTTGGCGTTGCTTCTGAAGTTGAGCCGAAGCCAAGACTCGACCGTGATGGAGTTTTCTCTTGACCATGTGACGGAAGCAGCGATGTTCTCCCTGATAGCCGCAATGGAGGCTTCTTCGCCGGCGGTCAAGACGGCTTGGTGACGCGTGGCCAGCTCATCGATCTGAAACCAAACGGTATTTTGGAAATAAACATACATACATACATAAACTCACACCTTTATTCCCAGAGTGGGGTAGGCAGAGCTACAGAATTTCCAATAACTATAAAAACTTTTTGATAATTCTGTAACCACATTTTGCACACTTAGGCGTTATATACATTAAATGATACAGTGCTATTCGAAAGCACGAAGACTGTTATTCAAAAAAGCGCAATAGTTCAAGTGTCCTTGAAACTTGCTACTATATTTACTGTCATTTACTTACTTATCTGTCATCATGACATTTGAATTTGGCAGAAAGGTACAAATAATACTTTAACTAAAAAAAGATTATTGAGCGTTTATGAATAGGGGGTTTAGACTTTAACTACTTTTTTACCAAACTACCTACGGTGAAGCAAAAATGAGGGTTAAATTTTAGCAGTCTAAGTATGATCGTTAGCACAACACACACCAAAGTCCCTGTTCCGCCGACACAGCCTAGCGGCCTTAGAACAATAGAAAATCTTGTCGGGCTGTGTCGGCAGACCGGTGCCTTTGGTTTGTATACATTATAATATAGGTACAGGTGCTATAGAAATAGCATAAGAGGCGAAATGATAATATATATATTATACTTGATTTCTTTGTCGGTTTTTAGTTTTAACTCTTGTTTTTAACAAGATTGCTAGCCATAAACCGAAGTCGTTTAATCCTAGTCCTTTTGCCTGTAAATAGTAGCTTTGTTGGAAAGTCGAATCTATCAAAAATACCTACGTACCTAGTTAAAATACAATGACTCTTGTTAGGGTGAACTAGATTAAACGGAAAATGTTGTTACTAGAGTCATGCTGTGAAGTCGCACATGGTCGTTGAATCGATGGCCCTTAGAAAACCACATACCGAAAGGCGCATTTTTTATCCTATAATAATACTGCGAAGTCTGCAAAGGACAGAACATTCGACTCACTAGCGAGTACGGATAGTAACTCATGGTAAAGGTACTGATAAGAGTTGTAGGTAACACCTGTATGCGAATAGCACCAGAACACAGGAGAATCATTAAAAGATGTCCTGAGAGACCCACAAGTTTGTCGAGCAGTAGACTAGTTTCGGCTGACAAGATGACGATGAGAGTCATGCTGTTCTTAATAACGGCACATAAAACTAATAATATTACCTTGCTTGAGTGCGCGTCGGTGGTTAGTCTTCTTGAAAATGCGTTGAGTATGTTGGTGGTTCCAGTCAAGCCTTGCACCCTGTTCAAAAGTTCAATCTTAGAATTAAAAAGATTAAATAAATACTTTTCGTTCAATTTCATTTTTAACGTCACAATTGGCTTTTACTGTCACGTCAATAAAAGTTACGATAACATGAACAATATTACAAAATGGATTTAGACGCCTAGGTGAGACATCAAATGTATCTATGGATAACAAAATCCCTGAGGGCTTTTGAATATGTATTTACATCAAATAGTTTTAAAAATATAAATATATCTTCATCGTCTTATGGTAAGTAAAATTGTATGCTCAATTGAACACGGGTAAATTAGTAAAAATAATTTAATTATACATAGGAACAAATTACTTTAATTAAACGGTTATGCAAATGAAAAACAAAGTAAGTAACATTATTCGATAACTCATATTATTACGGCTTACCACCATACTCAGTACTGAGAGATATTTCTAAAAACAAATACTCGTTCCCGTTTCAAACCTGTGTATGGCCGAACCTCATATTCAAACCGCGGATAGATAGGCTGACTTCGGATTAAAATTTGACACATTTTGTATGGGCAAATGTCAAATTTATTTTCGAAGTAAGCGTATCTGTGTGCGGTTTGAATATAAGGTTCGGCCATTAATCATAATTAACTGATTCCGAGTGCTGCCAATACACTATTTCAAGGCTTACCTCGGTTGAATTTCTGGCCAGTGCTCAATCACAAAGTCCAATGCTGCTTCCATACCCGCAGGACTAGAGTTAATGGTGGACACGAGAATAGTATGTCTATCTTGCTCTCTCACTGGCGAGTTGTCATCGATCACTTGGTTAAGATAGCTGGGGGAGAATAGATTAGTCACTAAATGATAAATTGAATGGAATGGCGTGTGCATAACATAATGAATGGATCACAGATTATAAGTTTTAAGTTGAACTTCAGATATTATCTATTGATTGTATAGAAATGATAATTTTGGAACTTTCGTCTCAAAGTAGTGAGCGAGTCTTGTAAGAATTACAGTAACTACCGGTTTTTTTAGGGTTGATTCTGGGCCAATGTCAACTTGAGTCATCAATATGATAGTTCCAGAACATTATCATAAGTTTAAAAATGTATTCAAAAAACACTATCGAAAACATTTGAGATCATAGAAAATGGTTTATTTTAATTGACATTTAAGAATATTCTTAGAAATTACCGAAAATTTCGTGTAAGAAACTAATAACAATTTAATTAATTTTTTCGTCAGTACTATGCTAATTTTACAATCGTATGGAAATTTACGGTCAAGACGCCGTCACATTCCCACCAACACGCCCGACTCGTAATAAAATCTATAGTAGGTAACATTTTCTTACTAAAACTGCGTAACCTGTTATTTTATGATCCTGATTATGGTAGGTAAAAAGTGACAATTCAGTATACTGTGCAAAGTTAGCACTTTTACACATCAGTGGGATTCATATCAGGCGCTCCATGTGCACTGAAATATCACCTGTCACTTGGCTTTGTCAGGATAGTGAAATATGGGGCTGGTGTAAATGTACAGATTGAACTACAAACAAGTTCAAGTTCAGAAACTCCACATACTTTTCCCTGAGTTCCTCGTTGCTGGTACATCCGAGAGCATTAAGCAGGATGGCCTGTTCACTTGCGTCGTTACTGGCCACGTATCGTTGCCAGAGGAAATCGAAGTTGTCTTCATCTCCGCCACGGAGACCAGAGCAGAACACGGTGGCTTGGATGTCGGGGTTCAGACGCTGACCTGAAGAAGAAATGATGATGCAGTAAAGAAAAGGTCTTCCACTTAATACCACTTTTTAGGTTATCGTAGTAAACAAGGAAGCCTAATAGTTTCGCTATGTCCGTCTGTCCGTCTATCCGCGGTTTAACTCAGAGACTCTTGGTACTACAAAACTGCAATTTGAAATGCAACATTTGTTCGTAAAATGTGATTTCATTTAGGGTGTTTTCAGATTTTAGTATTAGTAGTTATAGCTGTGTAGGGGGCAGCGGGGAAACTTGACTCTAACATAAATTAGCATTTTAAATCCTGTCGGAATCCTTAATCGAAAAACCATGCGGTAGACGAGGAAAAACCCACGTTACGTGTAGCAGAGATACGATAAAAAAATGATTTTTAAAATGTCATATATGTTACCATTTCATTTTCATTCATGATAAATGGAACAAAGCTGCGGACGGACGGCCGGATATGGCGAAACTACTTATAAGGCTTCCTATTTATTATGACTACGTAACCCAGAAAAGGTCAGAAAAATAAAAAATAAATCCGTCTAATGGTGGTCGCTAGTAGGTATATTTTATAAAGAAGCACTTACTCGGATCGCTTATAAAGTTCTGCAGGAGCTCAGAAGCCCTGTTGATGCAGTGCTCGTTGCCATAGCGACAGTTGTAGCTCAAGATAATGTCCCTGTGGTAAGCTGTGACGTGCTCTTCACCCTCCAAGGCATCGAAGCCTAACTCTTCGTACAGAGGCGCGGTGAGCCCGAGAACGTATTCCTGGATAAAAGTGGGATAAAATAAGTAGGAACCATAACAGGATATTAGTAATGTGTTTCACCCACCTTTCGTGCTTAAATTTATTTATAGACTACGAACAGTGTAAGTGTGCAAAATGTGGTTACAGAATTATCAAAAAGTTTTTATAGTTATTGGAAATTCTGTAGCTCTGCCTACCCCACTCTGGGAATAAAGGCGTGAGTTTATGTATGTATGTATGTATGAACAGTGTAACTGTTAAGTATTGTTTTCAGTTCATACTCAATAGAATAGAATAGATAAGAATAGAAGTAATTAATACAACAAACACGTTTAAAGCAGATGACAAGCAGAACAAAACATTGAACATGGCTTTGAAAAGGGCCCCTCTCAGCTTTGTACTGCAGCAAGCCACGGGGCTGGTTTTCAGACAGACAAATTTGATACTTTAATCTAGTAGGTACAAGTCTGTATTCTGTTTTATGTAGTATTTGATTAAATTCTCAAGGCAATTTAACAAATAAAAGGTATTTCCAGCAACACCATTATCAAGTATTTTGTTGTCATAATAAATACTTGCCTTTTACAAACGTTATTTCGTAAAAGTGTTTGAGATGGTAAAAAAGTTGGTTTGGTAGTGGAATGTTAGCTCTACCTAATATAAACCTTAACAATGTTTCTGGTCGTGTTTTTATTTATAACTGTTACTGGTAGAGAACATTTATTTGAGTGACAAACTTTTCAGTTTTGGGTCATTCTTCTTTTTCATCGACACTAAACCGACGATTTTCTGTTATTTCGATTTTTGAACTATCTATACATAATTATGGTTTAAATGTTCGATTTTAAAAAATTGCGTTTATTTTTTACCTATTATAACTAATTCATGCTTCATGTCCTGCGGAAATGCTTTAATCTTTTTAATGTGGTTTACCAGAAAAACTGTGACAGAGTGGCCGTTTTCAGCCGATACCAATTTTTAGATGGCCACTCCGTCACAGCATTCTATGGAAAACAATTATAATAAAAAAAGATTGGGTTTAAGAAAGAGCATGATTATTTAGTATTAATAGATGAAGTATGGACATTTATATTAAACACGAATAACATAATTATCAATACTCTAATAAGACGCTTAATATGATGAGAGACAGGCTATTTTCGATAATAAAGAAGAACTACCCTTTTTCACTTTAGGATATAATTTATTTACCATTTCTAAAACACAATGTCATATATTACAGAAAATAAGGTATTTAATGATGAAACGAATGTAGTCAAATTCAAGTTGTGGTAAAATAATATATGAGTTTCTTTATTAGACTTTTTAGAACCCGACTTATATAACTTATATCTAATTATTCTACCTCAGCCCTGAGCTAAGACCATTATTACATTCAATCCATCGTTTTCCAAATCATAAGAGGCATATTTCCTCTCAAATCCACTCACAATATCGTCGGCTTAGTGCAAGAAGTCACTAATGGCATAAAATCACTAAGTACAGGTGCGAGCACGGGCGGATTCGCCGCGACTTACTCTTTCTAACGCACGGATCCATTTTTTTTTACATTGAATAATTTCGATGTTACAGCCATGACATTAAGTCATTAACTTAACTTTTTGCCTTATTGATTTGATGTAAATTGGTTTTAGACCATTACTAACTTTAAACAAAACAAATTTGTTATTTTTTATCTTTTTATTTTGTTTAAATATTCACTTTTGTTACTTATCAACTTTAAAAAATAAAACAACATGAATAAAGCTATGAAAGTATTTGAGCTAGAATTCATTATATGCATATATTTACTTTTAGCAAACCGTAAAACTAAAATAAAAGTTATTATCATGCTTTAATGATTTTTAACAAAATGAGCATTGGATGCACATTACCACTTTTACTTTAGTATAAAATAACTAAAGCACTTTATAAAGTTTAAAAAAACTAGGACACAGCATTAATGGCAATCAAAATGATTTTTTAAAGTAATTAATGATATTTATCGATTTTTGTTATGTCCAAAGACATGTAATTCACGTGATTAAATTATGGTTAGTGACTTTTGGCAAATAACTTGTATGAATTTGAACACTTTTAGTGAAATATTCTTGCACAACAGTTCATATTTCAACTCATTTATACCTACGAGTACGTCTTGCTCTCGCGGTAACGGGGGTTCAACCACCGCGATCGAAGTCATACCGTTGCGGCTGCGACCGGGGATGGACGTTACGCGAGAAGTTAGTGATTTCTTACAAAATGAAGCGAAATGGTATTAAATTTAAGGCAGGACGAGGATCTTTGATGTTAGAAAAGATTCTAAATAAGGAGAATGAAGCGTAACTACCTTTGTCATTTATTTATAATAAGATACGTGCAAATTACTTTATGCTGTTAAGTTGTAGGTAAGTAAGTATTTCATTTGCGAAATACCAATTTTGTCCTTAGGGCGAGATTTTGTATAGGTACCTAGGTTTTGTTTTTGACTTTTTGACTGATAAGATCAGTGATATTGACGATAATGAGTTGGAAACCAAAACACTCAAAAAAATTAAAACAACAAGATGGCACAAAAAAAATGAAAAGTCTTACGACCGAAAGAAGCAAAAAAATTGTAAGCACTGTGATTTACCGTACAAAAATTATAAAAAAAAGTTATTGCCAGGAAAAGCCCCCAAGCCGGGAGGTTGTCAATGCAAGCTTAACTGCCCACTAAATTTCAGCGAAGAAGAACGTAAAAAAAATTGTCAAACATTTGGGGCTTAAAAGACTACTGTCGTCAAAAGGATTTTATACTCGCGAACATATCAGTAAATCCTCCACAAAGGTGTTTTCATCACACTTGCTCGGAAAGGGTTTTATAACACGCAGGCGTTTAAGGCAGTTATAGCCGACTTAGCTCCCTCGGGAGTTATAGATTTTCATAACTCCCTAGGGAGTTATGAGTTTAGTTTTAAAATATAGAATCCACTTGTACATCATTTCAGACCAAGGAGGTGTAAAATCAGCCAAGGTTTATTTCCTATATTCAAAACTTGGCTACAAACCAATTTTAATAAAAAATTGTATTAATTGTATTAAAAAGTAATACATCCCAATCTATGGCCCCAATAAAACAACTGCGAAAACGTAAGCTTGAAAAACCCATACAGGGTTTCAATTATAACACTTACGTTTTGAGAAAAGCTTACGACCAAAAACTGCCAATCACTCTAGCTAAAAAAAGACTTACTAAAAATGTGCAATGAAAAAATTATACCCGCGGAACTTCACCACTGGTACCAGAACTTGCCAGCCAAAGAAAGTCGTGATTATGTACCTAAAGAAATGTCTTCAAACTCAGAAGACGAAGAGTAAAAAAGATGGATGACTAGGTTTTTTAACTCTTTTTCGTACTTACAGTATTAGTTCAAAATCAAAGGCTGATCTTTTTATTTTAATACTTTTAGAAGTTTTTATGTTTTAAAACAGTAAGTAAGTAGTGCTTGCTGTGTCTGGGATTATAATATAATATTAAGTTCCTCTATAAAAAAAAAATCATTTTTTAGTTATTTTAGTTTGGAGTTACAAATAACGCCATTTTGAGATTTTTATGTTATTGTTGTGGTTTTGTTGAGTTTATATCTGTGAAGTAGAGTTTTTAAAACTGTTTATGCGTTATTAATTAGTAAATAATGTTCATAAAGTTTCTAAGGTAATAATTAAGACTGATGAAACCAAATTTCTCGTTTAAAACTGTGTTTCTCGAATTCTCGATTTAATTGTGATTAAAATAAAAAATAACTAATTTTAAGTTCCCTTAAAGCGAGAAAGACAAAAAGTCACTAACTACATATTTAGGCTTTTAAAAAAGTTATTTGGAATTATTGTACAAAGTTTTTAATTGGTTTTGATACTAAATATATTTAGCTAACCACTTGTGTTTAATTTTTAAATCTAGACCCGAACCTACAACAATAATGTTCATTTGACTAAGTCAAAACTTTGGGCCCGTTTTTCTCGGACTTGACTTTTTGTGGGTTAATGACTTCTTGCACTAAGCCGACGATATATTCAATAGAGAGATTTGAAAAGGTCACGTGCCTATTCACTTCATCGTTATAATCTTGAATGGTGCCCAGACGAGATCGTCGCGAAACTACACCGTATATGTTGTTATCTAAATATTTTTATGTACCTAATAATATTAGGTAATCAAAACTGTTTTTGATCTGGGGTTTACAAAACACGTCTGAGACAATGGTGCCCGAAAATTTCGTACACGTGGAGGATTTCTTTTTGTCCGTGATTTTGCCATAAAAGTCCTTTTCATACCAAAGATCATTTTCAATCGTGGTGTTTGTTCCTAGTAAGTATCAGAGTAAGTAAACTCTTTATTACACAAAAAGAAACCGTTTTACAAAATGAATCCGTTTAAGGGATCTCTTCCAGCTAACATTGTAATGACTGGACGAGGACGGCAAAAGAAAAATTAAGCTATAAAATATTTCGACCTTATACAATGCACAACGCAATTACATAATATTAAATAAATATTAACTACATAAATAAACTAAAACTGGTATCTGATAGTTTTAAATACGTTTCTGTAACTTGTGGTTACTTCGCTGGTTGGTGATAAATTCATGTTTTTTTACCTACATACAACATTAAAACACTATTCAAATCAAACCTTTTAAATTTAATTGTTACGCTAGTCTCCTTATAGCGCCCTAATCCCATTGTATTGCGTCGCAAAGATCTAAATTGATCAATTTGATCTATTAAATTAAAAATAATCATTGAAGAGCTAAAGATACTAAGATTATAATATGCTTTTATATATTAATAAAAAAAATGGCCAAATAGTAATTTAATATAAATATAATTTGGCTTTCATTAAACATGATTTTGTTCAATTGCCAACCTTACCTGGAAGATGTCATACACAGGAGAACCGCTCAGGACCACGTCGAGGTAAGTCCAGGCGTTGTTGATGGATCCCCACGGGATGTAGTTAGTCTCACGATCCAAGTAGAGAGACAGGTCGAAAGCGAGGTCGTATCTCTGTAAGACACAATTGTACAAAGGAAATTAAAACAAAACATCTGGGGCTTTATTCCACACGTTAAAAAAATATGACTTTTGACATGTTATCGTATAATTTTTATATCGTTACTATCAAGTAAATAAGGCCTATTATAGCGTTGACAATATGATTACGTGTTAAAAGCAATTTGGTTTCACCGAGTAGAATAGAGCTCCAGGGTCACGTTTAATGCCCGGTGATCGGATTTCCCGGAGCAACACGGCGGGATATCGAGTAGAAATCTTAGTATGGATATGAATATGACCAAAATTTCGGAATTAAGTTGGAAAAAAAATACTATTGGCAGTTTTAATATTTTACTTATCAAAATGCATTAGGATAAGATTAGACGTGAAAATAAATCAATTGAACATAGAAATATTTAAAAAAAATTGTATGCTGTTTCAATTTTATACATGCTAGTAAAACCTAATATTAATTTTAAGTAGTGTCGTAATTTGTTTCTGCCTTAGTGAAAAAATTTAATTAAATGGTAAACACCGTAGTATACTTAATTATGTTTTATTTATGTTTATATTGATAAAGGTTATTCAGCAGATCAGTTTTAAACGGATATATTAAAACAAATTTTAATATACATTGAAAATATTAATTTCAAACGTTAAAATGTTATTGAGCTTGATTTCTCGCGCTAAAATCAGAAACATTATCCTCCTTCAACAACATAAACAGGCCCAGGAATCCCGGTACATATCCATACTAGCATAACGTTTGAGGTACTCACCCCGTGTTGCACCGGAAATTCGATCACTGCAAGGCCACGAAAACCAAATTTTATGACGATGTTGTTAGCCTAGCCTAGTTGGTAGTCATGTGGAAGCAAACATTCATGCGATGAGCGCGAATATTTGCTCCTGAGTGTTGTGTGCTTTTATGCATTTACTTCTTTATACATATAATTACGTGTATCGTTGACCTACAGTGCAAGGCAAGAACTTACTTTCGAACTTATTGTAAGATTGTCCTTTCATGATTGTTTTTTTATCGCCACTTGCGTAAAGCAATGTACTTAATAAAATTCTGGCAATACACTTTAACCTAAAAATTGAGATCAGTGTATTCTGAATGGCTGTGTAAAATGTTCACTGTCAATACAATTTTGTGGTAAGACTAAATACATTAAAATCACGTGGAATTATTTATCCCGTTACGAAAATTTAATTACCCTTACACAATTTTGACTTCGAAAATTATTTTTCGGGAAAATATTAGTTAAAATCACAAACACTTTGTTTACATTAATCAAGGCAATTGGTTACTCTGGTCTGATTAGGTTTTGAATTTATGAATATGTAATATCTTTAGCTCTGAAAACCTTGCTAATAGAAACCTTTTTTTTTATTGTGTCGCTAACTTAGTTTTCTGAACAGTGTGCGGTCATTCGAAATAGGACGACCAAGTAAATATTACTTCGTTTGGAATACTAACAAGTTGAAAAAGTACGTTTTTTACAAGCTGTTTTCAGTTGACGACAAACTTTACCGTTGCGACAATTTTGCAAGGTTTATTTTTCTAGAAGCAAGATTTTGCTTTACTGTAAGTAAATACTCACTTGAATTGAATCCGAGATCCATTAGTGAAGCACGAAAAGTAGAAACATAATTTAAATATTTTATAGCTAGTATAATTGGCCGTGAATAAAATAATAAAAAGGTAGATCCCATCATTAGATGGGATTAATAAATGCCAAAAGGATATAGATAATTAAAAAAACAATCGTATGTAAAATCAATCGTAAGATTTAAATACGTTTTAATGTCAGAAAATTTTGCTGTTCATAATGTTTCTATTAACATCTACATATTTATTAATTATTTATAGTCATAATTTTATGTTGCTGGAATCCGTAATTTTTCAGAATTTCCATATATCTGACGTGTTAATAAGGCTTGGATATTTTCATTTATAAAATTAAAAATTACGTTTTGGCTTGCGATAATCATGAGACATTGTGACTTAAATAATTATGGTCGACAATATAATATTCTCGTAGTCAAAAGGAAGTGTTATCCTAGATGCGGTCTCCAGGACCAAGAAGGAGTCCGAAACTTTTCGGACCGTTTCCTGACCTAATACGTGTTACTCGCGTAGCAGTGTTTATTTTTTACATACATACTCGTACATACATACACACATGTTTCCCAATGGGGTAGGTAGAAACTATATAGAACGCCAGGTAAACCGGTCAAAACATTAATTTTCAATGCAAAAAAATTCTGCCATTTTCTAAAAATTCTTTGCATTGAGTACGTTATAGGATAATTATAAGTAAATTTGCACTTATAGCAGGTTTAATCCAGATAACTTGCCGCCATATTAAAACGTATTAGGGTTCCTCACGAAATCTTCTTACTATCTATGAATCCTAAAAATTGCCGCTCCTTTTAAATCGTTTCCATTCGCTAAAATCCATTTTAAACGACTTTCCCAATACGAATTCGAACAATTAATTCAGCAAAAAATACCAAACGTTTACTAGTAAACTTAAAAGATTATTTCATCTAATAAGGCTCTTACCAAGTACAATTTCATTTATAAGAACATTGGACAAGACTAACAGCGATGTAGACTTGTAATAACCTCAGCTTAGTATCTTATAATATCTTGTTCTCTTACAAAATGCTACTATAAGATCAAATATTATTCAGGCCTATTTGATCTTTCTGCAAACTGTTATAGGAGACTTAAACCTATAACTGTCTTATAAGACGATCTTGTAGGTAACTAGAAGTCTGTAAAATAAAACCAAATGATCTGAAGACTATCTACGCTGGTGAAATGTTACTATAAGTATAAGTATCCTGTAACTGTTCAGTACTACAATCTTGTAGCAAACTATAAGGCTGAAATATAAACATGAATGCTCTTGAGTATGTTACCGCTTATCGTATGCTATTTTATAAGTATATGGCTCTACGCCAATGTCTCTATAGGAACGTTATTAGTAAAAAAGTACTTATAGTCTTTATTTATAGGAATACTTTGCTTGTTGGGAAAATAATTTGTAAAATATGTATTACAAAACCGCCACGAAGCTAAATCATTAATATTCAAGTCAAACTTTCAGTTAATATTGCAGCCCACCATTTCTGTTTGTTCCACTCCAATTACCATTATAAATGGCTATGCCATCTGCTGCAGTGTTACATTGAAATTGAATATTTAATGAAAGCGTATAGGGAAAGTAATAATGATAAGGTAAACTTTTGCTGGGCCTCTATTTTTTTTTTCTATAATTATTGTGTAATAGTATCGTTATGGTAGAAGTACAGTAAACGCGGCCATTTTGTTAAATATTCATTTACGGTTTCTAAAACAAGAGGTGCAAAGAAAGGTGGAAATTAGATACAATATTAAAATGGAACTAATTTCTTGGCATGGAATGCGATTTATAATTGCGATACACGAGACTTTAATTATTTTATTTTTAGTTGTTCCTACAGAGCAAATACTGACTAAGTGCCGATACATTTTTAATCTAATTAGCACTCTGAAATTCTTACCTGGAGCGCTAATTAGGCTTAGTTACTTTGCCGGCATTTATTTGGTTCATTAAAAGCAGAGAGACGGACAGTTTTAGAAAGGATTAAATTAACCGTGTCTGAAAATGTAACACAGGAACCACATGCAACATGCTTTTTGGTAAATATTATTGTATAGTTCATTGAAATCACTGTCTTGTTGAAAATTAATACAAATAAGATTACGGCTATTTACTCGTACTTGCAGACTACTACTAAGAAGATAGAAAAATAATTAAGGTATGACGAAGGTATGGTATGGTATGTAGGGCATGGTAGGTTTGGTAGGTAATTAATCAAATATGCATAAGTACGTTTTCCTACTCCTGTACTTTTATCTGTCATTTATATACTCACGAACACTAATATAAGAACATACGAGGGTGCATTGAAAAGTTCTGAGCCTAAGGTTGTATATAATAAAAAAAAAACAAATAAATACTGGCAGGTAAAAGTGCCATATTTAGTCGCCATTATGCACTATCTTTTGTTTTTTTCTTGTCACAATTTTGCATTTTATGCTGGAACTGCTACATAAGGTCACTGATTTTTCAAGTAATGGATAAAATTGAGCACCGTTCTGTCATAAAATATTTGCAAAAGAAGGGGTTAACACCAAAACAAATATTTGAAGATATGAACAAAACATTAGGGCAATCTGCTCCATCGTATGCTACCATAAAAAGATGGGTAGCTGATTTCAAACGTGGCCGGGAGACTGTTCAAGACGAGCCTAGGAGTGGGCGGCCGTTGACGCCTACTACGGATGAAAATGTCAATAAAATATTAGATGCGATAATGAAGGATAGGCGATTGAAGATTGTGGAGATAGCGGAAGCAATGGGTATTTCTTATGAGCGGGCACAGAACATCATCACCGATGTTCTTGGATTTTCTAAGGTGTCAGCCAGGTGGGTGCCTAGACTGCTTTCAGTCGAGAACAAACGAGTACTGGTTACAATTTCCCAAGATTGTTTGGACATGTTTCAACGTGACCCCGAAGATTTTCTCAATCGTTTTATAACTATGGACGAGACATGGGTCCACCACAGTACACCAGAATCGAAAGAACAATCCAGGCAATGGAAAAGACCAGGTTCACCACCACCCAAAAAACCCAAGGTCATTTTGTCAGCTAATAAGGTAATGGCCTCGGTTTTCTGGGATTGCAGGGGGGTTATCATGATAGACTATCTCGAAAAGGGCAAAACAATAAATTCAGAGTACTATTGTGCTCTTTTACGTCGTCTGCGAGAGGAAATTAAAATAAAGAGACCTGGAATGCTGTCGAAAAAAGTATTGTTTCACCAAGACAACGCTCGCGTTCACACTTCGGCGAAATCAATGGCACAAATACATGATTGTGGATTTGAAGTGCTGCCGCATCCCCCTTACTCGCCGGATCTAGCTCCTTCCGATTATCATCTCTTCCCAAACCTCAAAAAACACTTGGGAGGACAAAGATTTTCGACTAATATGGAGGTACAAGAAGCAGTAGACTCATATTTTAACGACCTCAGAGATTCTTTTTTTTTTGATGGGATAATGAAGTTGGAGGCGAGGTGGACTAAGTGCATTGACCTTCATGGAGACTATGTCGAAAAATAAAATTGTTATAAAAAGTGAGCCAGTTAGTTTTTTTTACCAGGCTCAGAACTTTTCAATCCACCCTCGTACATAATATGTCCGCAGAATAATCCAGAGAAAAGTCTATCTTGTCTATGCCCCAAAACAGCACTTGTGGCCTTATGCGTTTTTGAGATAAAACGATAGCCAGCCAGCTGCCAAAGCTTAGCGTTGCACAATCGATTTAATCATATTTTAACGATTGTGAAATAGGGACTATAAATCACCTAATGTTTTGAGAAATGATTTCAGTTACCTGATTGGTCGATTTTAAAATAGCTGTATTCTGGTTGGTTGATACGAAATACAAAGTTTTTTTAAAAGATTTAAATTAGTTAAAGAGAAACACGTACCTAAAAGAACCTATCGTTCCGTTTGACAGTCGATGTGTATTGTGATTGGTGGATTTAATTTGGTGAAGTATTCTGATTGGTCAAATTAAAATATTTTGGAATTGTAAATAATTCTATTTTCCATTCCGTCAATTTAAAAACAAAGTAAACCATAGACACATTTTTTGTCATTTTCTTGTTTCCCGCTCGTTTGTTGTTCTTTACTTCGTTCGTTCGTTTGTAAGTTTTTTCGCTTAGTTTTGCATTTTATTTGAAACCTAGTCGTAGAAAAAGTATTGTATGCAACGTTGTAAAACTAAGTCAAAAAACACTCGTGGCGCTTACCTTTACGATGTTCGCCTTCGGCTCACATCGTAACACACACCACTCATATTTTTTGACCTCTCTTATACAACTATTGCATAAACTACTATTACAATACAGTTATAGTTGTACAATCTAATAGAAAACTAGCTGTGTTATTCTGTTAATACAAGCTTCTTAAATTGTCGATCGATCGAGCGAGCGAACACATTCGAGCGGCGGTTAATCTACCTAATTGAGAAAGCGCGCAATATTTTGTTTGTATGCTGTACCGGGACAACTTTAATCCTCGGTTAATAATTCGTCCGTCGAGTTGAAGAGTCATTTTTTTAAGATAATAATATGGCTGAGTATGCCCGGCAGGAACATAATAACTGGTGCACCCGTCTTGTCTCATTACGCACGCCTGAGCACCCTGCATAATTATGGCTAACCAATATTGTGCTTTTGTGTTGTTGTCCTACGTTCGTTGAACTATTTTCAAAACAAACGTATATCTTTATATCTTCCTTCCTTAACATTGATTACAATGAAATGATCATTAGTTTTATATGTCATCACAGATAGTTTCCTTTTTTTGTTGTTTAAAAAAAGAGTAGTTGGTGCACTGTTACTACTTCACCATGATTTAGGGCTTATCTTGTGTTACGAATTTATTTTATGAAAAATCAGATAGTTATGATTCGAAATGTACTGAATAAAGTCTTATTCAATAGAACCGAAACTGACGTAAATACGTGCGTGCATGAAGAGGTTGATGAATGTAGATGAAGTGAAAGTCGTTTGTTTAGACTAGTGCAAGGTGCACCCGGCGTTCCATAGTATTTGCCTACCCCCTTTGGAGACGGGTGTGAAGGTATGTATGTGAAATGTAATAAAACTTACGAGGCGTCCATTTCTGGCTAAGTTAAAGGCATCGTCTAGGAGCTGAGCGCGGTTCAAGACGTGGATGGTGTCGTGGGAGCTGCTTAACACACGCGCCAGCGCCTCCCAGTTGGAGTCTTCGTAGTTCACTCTGTAGTAACCTGCAATAAGACGGCCAAATGGAACGAGGATGTTGATTTGAGGAAGAGTTTTTTTTAATGATATTTAGAAGGCATACGAGCACTACAGGCTACTTAATAGTATAAGTAGGCTCTGAACCCCATAGATATTGGCATTCTCCAAACATAACTGGTAATGCGTGGGTAACAAAAGGCCACCGAACTGACACCAGTGGTTTGCATCACCATAATGCCCTAGACAAAGATTGAGAGCGTTACTGTCAGGCCAGCGTCGCTATTGCCTAACGCACTCGCAATCTCAATTGGCTTCAAAGCGGAACAATTGTTTATGCAGACAAGCCTTCGATTTTCAAATGAAAACAATAGCCCCTCAGGTAATCGGACGGCTTCTTAACGTTGATCCCATCGATCGACACTCATTTCCTTTACAGTACGAGTAGCACAAGTTGTATTTTCTCGCTTGTCGCTCAGTGCGTCTCTTTCGTAACAGGCTAGATAGATTTCGTTATAGATAGAGATACAAAGTGGATGAAACTAAAAGGTACCGCTATGTGTTATTCTTCTGCGTAACTAAAAACCAATATAAATTGCCGGGAAATAAGTCAACTATTAGGTACCGGGAAATAAGACCCTACCTATACATTTTTTCTCTCATCATAAGATAATACCTACTCTAGCTTGTAAATCATTTCAAGAGATTACTAAAATTAATTGTTGTGACTTTTCTCTGTTATATTGATAAAGTTATTTATTAATCATAAATGCAAGTACTAAGTGACTGTTCTTGTATAAAATCAAACATAAGTTTCTTAACTTTTTTGTACTTTGCGTTTCTAGGTTTCAAAGTTAAAAACACTTTACCATACTTGCAGCAATTTTAAGTGCAGATCATGTATGAGTAACGCTATTGCTCTCCTTTTTCAGTTTTAGGATAAAATAACTTTTGTTCCTGACTTCGTCTTATTAAACTTATTCCTTCGAAACTTCTAAAGCGATAAATATTCTGGTTGCCTTGGCTAGAACCAGAACAACTTTAACAAAAATAAGCTATGTTCGTTAAAACCTCGCAATCTTGCACATTTTAAGCTGACAGGCACCGGTGTTGGACACTTAACTCTTAATTCAAATATCATAAGGTTATAAATTGATTGTTGGAAAATAAATGAATAACCCTTATCTTCTGTAACATGAGAATCAAGTGGCCATCATTGGTCCTTGTTCATTACTGTTTCATAGTCATAGTCATTTATTCAGAAAGAAACCTTTCTCAACCGTTTTGGGACGTAAGCTTTTGCTACAGGACCGTTTTGCTGGTTGGGTAGCCTCTCTCTAAATTCCTTA
This sequence comes from Acleris laterana, assembly GCA_963966035.1. Lineage (NCBI taxonomy): Eukaryota > Metazoa > Arthropoda > Insecta > Lepidoptera > Tortricidae > Acleris > Acleris laterana. The sequence continues at coordinate 6,844,895 of OZ014446.1, read as the reverse complement.
CCAGTCTGCTGCTTATTGACGATGAACCACTCAGCATCAGCCAGACCCTGGATGTCGTAGGACGTGGCAGGGAAGGACGGAGGCAGCCAGCCTTGGGGACTGGTGTCGTCGAAGTTCACGTCTGTTGACAGGACCCAGTTGAGTGGTACGTGCCAGCGGTCAGCGGAAGACAGGCTGCGGTCAGTCAGGAAGCGTTCCTGATGAATATAAGAATAATGTTAAATCAGAAGAAAATACTTCATGACCCTTTGCGCTGCACAAGACTAATTGATTTGCCTCAGCAAATAAAAAAGAAATGTTTATGACGACCTGATAATCGACTGACAATAAAATTTTGTCTGCAACTAAAGAGCCTTAGGCTCAGATTTGGGTCACATCCACATACCCTCCTAAGATCCCTTTTACTAGAAATATTTAGTATACATATAATACGGCCATTGAAGTGAAGTAAAATGGAATTTCTTTTGTTTTTATGACTAATGTTCAAATTAGAAAATCATATTCCATTGTCAAGTTTCGTTGCGTGGTGGGCCTTAGGCGGATACACTGACAGTTTAAAGCCATATCAGCCTTAAGAGTGTTATATGTCCGATCGTTATCTATATACATATCTCTGTTGCTTTATCAAGAAAAGGGGAATGATAAAGTTTAATATAGCTATATTATATTTTTTCAGCGATGACGATTGTAGGCTCAGGAGCTCTATTTCAGTTTAATTTAACCTGTCTTGCATCAATGTCGTGACGAAATCGTTAACATTATAGTAGCTCTTACTGATAAGTGAATAACAATACCTAAACATCAATAAAATACGCTAGAGACGTAGGTGGCCTGAACTGTACATGAAAAGACTTGCTACCAGAAACCTCATAGTTTTTCCCAATTTTAACCCTCGTAACTATCAAAATTAACTTGCAAAGTGCAGTTGTTGTAGAACTACGGTTGTGCTTTAAGCACGATCCATTTACTAAGTGGCTCAGCTGGGATTAACTTGGAAACTGGGCGAATATGAAAACGTTTTTTGCTGTTAAATCTTGACTACTGTGAGTTTGCACTATACATTTTAAAACTCTAATCTTTTGTTTTTTAAGTTCCTGCGGGTCACCTTTGAATTATTAGGAGTTGCCAGCATTCTATAATACTATAATATTAAATAAAATAATCATAATTTTAGCGGAAAAATTGTCGAAACTCAAAATTGTTACAAGACCAAAAAAATTGACATCAAGAATTTATTCTTACCTGTATAAATATGACGGTGCAAGACCTCCACATAAAAATAAAGTTTTACCATGTTTTCTACATAAACCGTCTCCCCTAAAGAGAGTCAGTGAAAAAAGTTGTCACAAACTTTTGTACCTTGTTTTACGTCACGTACGGTCACGAGTGTGCATTTGGGACCCATTTTAAGAAAAATATGCTTGATGTCGTCAATGTCATTAGAGATGTAAAGTCATTTGTAACTGATAGGAAACTCAACCTTATTGTTGTAGAATGTCAGATTAACTTTGGACCTAAGGTGGGTACTAAATTTAATCACGTGACTGTACCTAAGCAATGTCAAATAAGGTTGTCAAATCTATTCATCATCATCATCATCGGCCGCAAAGCGTCCACTGCTGGACAAAGGCCTGCCTCAAGGTTTTCCACAACGATCGGTCAAATCTATCATTGCGATTAAATTTTAAAGTGATCAGCTACTTTAGACCCTGACTGTACAATGTTAACATGTTTTATGACAAAGTTGTAACTAAATTATATCAGTTTCTAATTAAAGACAAGTATTTATGTCTCTTAGATAGTCTTCGACCCTATAGTAAGCTTTATTCGTATCATAAATATCTGACCTGTTCGACGAAGATCGAGTTGGAGTCAGGAGCAGTCCGCTTGACAGTCAGCACCGGGAAGCCACCTTGGTTTTCCCAACGGGTCATAACAGTGGAAAGAGCATAAGGGATGGAGTGGCTGGATTCATCCAGAGCTTGTTGTAGAGCTGTGTAGAGGTCAGCAGGAGTAGCAGCTTGGCGGGACCTGAGAATAAGATTGTTTTTTTTAGGGGGATTCCCTTGACTCACCAGCGTACGATCAAAAGTATACTTTCCTCGAATCCGTTATTGTGTTTAGGTTATCCTTAGTATGAGTAAGGTAACTTAGATGAAGTTAGACCTGTAACCACCAAAAAAATATATCGTGTCGTGTTTATTATTGAAGATAAACGTGTATAAAATATCTATCACCTTCTTACCAGTATGCAAGCTTCTTGCGAGCTCGGCTGGCTATCACTCACCCTTGCAATTGCAGCTGACAGTATAATTATCTGGCACTAGTGTTTCATATAAAAACGAAAATTGCCGTACTACGTAGGTATATTAAGAAAATAGAAGCACTATACAAGATTGTATAGGATTGACGTGAGCTGCCGGACGATCGAGTCAAGCGCTTATGTAGAATAGAATAGAATATAAATAATTTATTCAACGCCAACACAAGCAAAACAAAACATATCTCGATTCCATACATTTTGATCGTTTTCGAAAATCGTTTACGTTAGCGTTGTCTAGCCAAGATGCAAACGCTTCTAACGTTTTTCTCTTCTATCAGTCAAAATGTATGGGATGTCAATTGACCACAAGGTTTATCGTAACGCACGAGACTGTCATACCATACATTTTAGAGATGGAAGAATATGTTTACGAATGATTAAAAGAGATTCGAAAACGTGACGTATTGATTGTAAATTATATTATTATTTGTACTCGAGCTTCTCAATTGCAGTCATACGGCAAGAATAAGACAATATCAAGAGACGAACGAGAGAAGACTATTATCTTGTTTATCAAAACTGCTAGGCATCACGGTGACTCAGTATTGTATTTTCCGGATTACATTCATTTGATGTTAGTCATGCAAAAATGTAAGTATACAATTACGAACAACTCATATCTGTTTAGTTAATAACATAGTAGCAACTAGAATGTTTTACTTCTAGATAATAAGCGTTAAATTGTAATGCATGTTGAGTTTGCCTGTAATTGGGTGGATACTCTATCAATATCAACGAAATGTCATAATTAGTTTGTAAGTTTTATAGTACTGTACCTTACCTGTTGGCAAACCTTAATAAATAAATAAATAAATAAATAAATATGGTTGTATGAGCTTGGGCGTTCAATTTCAGTTTTAATTAGTTACTAGATTCCGTACGCGATTATTAGTTTAGATAATTAGTTAATTTCATGTTCAGTCTCAGAGTTTCTGAGAAATGGAGAAATGGATTAGGTATCAATGAATTCGTGGGAATGAATTGGTGTTAACTTGTATTTACTACGTCAACATTTTATCGATATTATTTGTCATCCATTTAAGAGGATTGTAAGTGACGTTTTAACCGCGTTTGTCAGAAAAAAGTAGCGATAACGTTACTCACCCCCTTAACTAAGTCCGGATTTCACGAATTTTTTAAATGTAGTTATTATGAAAAGTTAGGTTTCCACGTTTCCATATACATATACATTAATAAACTCATGCCTTCATTCCCAAAGTGGGGTAGGCAGAGCTACAAAATTACCAACAACTCTAATCATTTGTTGATAATTCTGTAACCACAATTTGCATAATAAGATGTTTAGTGACAGTTTGCAAGCCCATCGCCTTGCAGTACTACAAGCCTTTATTCCCGTAGTCGCCTCTTACAACATCCACGGGAAGACATGGAGTGGCACTTTTCTAACCCGGCAGCCACACGGGTATTTACAGACCAAGTGTTTCATATCTACAACATACTCAAAATGGTAAATATTTATAAGACAAGGTTTAATTAAGAGAAAAGGGATGTGTTCACATTTTGTATGGAAATTTTCCGCTTCACAATCGTCTTAAGAGTCCTATTAACAGGCACGGGTATCATAAGAGCTAATTATGTACCGTGGCTTATAACTGTCATTTACATTACTTATAAGGTTATGTTTTGTTACCTTTAAACGACTTGCACGAGCGTACAAAATTAAATTAATCCGTCGATAACCAGTTTTTTTACTTAAAAAAGTAAAGAAAAGTCTTGTGGTTTTATATTTTTGCATACTTTCATAATAGCTGGACATTCAGGCCACAGAAATTACTTCAAAAGTGCCTTTTAGATTTGTTAAGAAATGTATATTGGTATGGTTGTGCCCACAATAAGAATCGCACAATGGGTCGCAAATCGGCACGTGTATCGCTTACCGATGAAAAATGAATAAATGTAGATAATATTGGTTGCTTTAGCTATAAATCGCTCTTTTTATATTTATTTTCTATATTTAATGTGAATCAACCGGAATTCTGTGAATCGCTTTATAATATTGTAATATTCAGGTTGGTACGTCGATCTTTTCGCTTTCAAAAATCTAAATCGAAAATGTCTTGACATTAATGATTGCTTTGTCTCAACACCAGTAAGTTTCAGGATTTTATTCTTTTTACTTACATTATTTCCTGTAACATGTGTATCTAAGGTAGGTAAATCTCTCACAGCCTCGCATAAAAATGTGTAGTCCAACCCCCTTACTTATAAACGTGGAATAACCTCGGAATAGTTTATGCCATGCTTTGTCACTTTCTGTCAGATGCAAATGTCATAATTACAGATAAGGACAAAGCATGGCATAAACTACTCCAAGCTTATTACACGTTTATAAGTAAGGGGGCAAATGTATTGTTATTCACAATCACAATCTTTATTGAAATTGGTTTTTATAAAACATTTTCCGTGTGGTTGCTAGCTTAGAATAGTGCTACACTATGTCTTCCTGTGGAAGTCTTAAGAGGCGACTAAGGGAATAAAGGCTAGTAGTATTGTTAGAATATAATCATATACGTAACCCTGTGGCGGTACGAAACCTTGGGTGCGCCAGTCCGACTCGCACTTGACCCTTTTTTTAATACCACAAATACAACTCTACAATACCAAACCCGTTGTATTTCAACCGTTAAATATTCCACATGTCACATGGGAAAAATATTAAATGAAAATGAAACATGAAATATAACAAGCACTTACAGGTCGGCAACGTAGATAACAAGCCCTCTTCGGAATACTTCTGGCGTGAGGAAGTGCTGCAGCATACGAATCACGGAACCCGCTGGAAAGGAAATTGTTACACATCAGTAATAATTTTAAATTTGTGTTATTATTTAGGTAAAATTATTTATTTTTACATATCATAACATGAATTACACTTCACTTAATGAGATTTTATCGACATGTCTTAATTATTAGGTTGCGCCTGTGAGCGTCGTCGGTGCTTAATACACTACATACTGACAAAACTAATAAAAGTAAATATAATAAGTCAGTTAGCAAAAAAATACATTATAGGGTAGGACTAAACATGACTACGACAAAAACGCCACCTTTCCTGTGCTGCGCAAAGGGCCAGCGATAAGATGGCAGTAAAATTATAGTTATTATTGCCGTAATAATAGTGAAATCTTACGTAGTAACTGAATCGCGTCAAAATGGCTTAATGGAACTGGATAAAACTTAGCACAAAGATAGGGCTACTTTTTATCCCCGAAAAAGGGATAGTTCCTGAGGGAATAGCGATAAACGGTTTCAACGCAGACGGAGATGCACGCAAAAGCTAGTACCTATTAATCTTTGAGAAATATTGTGTTGCACTTCCTTACGACTAATATTATAAACGCGAAAGTTTGTATGTATGGGTGTTTGTTTACTCTTTGACGCTGCAACGGCTTGACGGATTTGGATGAAATTTTAAATGGAGATTGCCTATACCTTGGATTACACATAAACTACATTTAATTCTGGAAAATTGAAGTTTCCGAGGGAAATATCGAAATCTACGCGGACGAAGTCGCTGGCAGAAGCTAGTTTGTTTATATAAATTAAAGTTCTTGTTGGAAGTGTTAATATAATGAACCTTTTTTTCAGAGCAGAAACATATCTAAGAACCACTGCTAGAAAAACTGCTTTCAAATAAAAAAAACAGCATCTAAATACGTTGACATGTTTAAGAACTACGGTGCACCCCTCATTTTGTGTCGGGGGCTAAAAAGAGTAAAATTAAATAAAACCACTATGTACATCAAATATTAATATTGCTAAGCATATCATTCATTGTTTATACAAATATATAAACACAGACATTTCAAATCTTACGACAGCAACCCTAAAACTATAAATCCTCATGCTTCGGAATAAATAATAAAAATATATCTTTTTTTTTTTGACGTGTCCTCCATTGATCTAACCGATTGTATCTTTTAAAATTTGATAGTTTAAAATCCGAAGAAAGTTTTGATCTTAGTTTCATGAGAATCAATCGAAATTGATCAGCTCTGCGACGAGCGCGGTTTATCATTTGATTTATCTGGTTTATCGTTTAATATCCGTAGAGGATGTTGACAACGTATAAATGATAAAAACTTGTTTGTAGTATAGCGAAAAGCAAAATTTTGTTTTGACATTCAGTGAAAGTACATTGTGTATTTTAATTTTGTAAAATATAAATTACTATCAAATAAGGTCAGGCGGGCTATTCCGACACAGGGGTTAATGCAAAAATAGTTTTTAAACATGAAAAAATAGTGATGCATTTATCCCTCAGTCAAAATTGCGCCGCCTGGCCTTAGGTACTTAAGTTTTTTGTGGTTCACCGCCGTATGGCAAAAAAATGTTTGGCAAAATGTATCGTTTTCCAACTGCCCTTTTTCTGTAACTGTAAATATTGTAGGATTTTTGTAAAAAGTAACCTAATCTATAGAGTGGCAAATGACACGGTTGGGAAACGATATATTTTGCCAAATGATTTTCGGCCAAAAGGCAAACCGTCTTAATTATATCCTAGTGTATTAATTGGGTTTTTCCTCAAAGAATAATCCAAACACTTTTGTATCTGGAGGAATACGGAATTTTAGGATTAGTTGGGTAGATTTTTTGGGTATTTTTAAACACTTGTATTAATAAATTTTAGCTTTATCCTTCATTTCCATATAATGACTTATAAAAGGAAACATTTAGCTGGGGATTGGTAACTTCAGCCTTGTTAATGATTAATTGAATAATTGTTGATGATGCTTGTTGGATGATCAACAGATAAGATAAAAACTTTGCTGGCCTTTTTTAATTATTGCAGTAACTATTGCTATTGAAATGTCTTGTACAGATGTTAAAAGTATTTATTACAAAAAAAATGTCTCATAAAATTGTATATAAGTTAGATAAGCCAAGTCTAGCGTCTGTATCAGGAGATTAGATACCATCTTTACGATATTTTAGACGTGTGAGAATGTTTGTAGGTAACCGAGCTAAATCCATTGGAAAGGGCGTACATGTTTTACACTCGTTACAAATACTGACTAATAAATTTCGAGAGTGCTATCCTTTTTCCTTCCACATTTATTACCATCGAGATAAAGGGGTGTCGTTGTCTTTTGTTTGAGGGTAATTTTGGTGAGAACTTTAATAGCGAGGTTGTAATAATCTTGTATATTTTGATCGATAGATCCTTACGAAACTAAGCAACTCGTGTTCGATTCTCGGTACGGGTTAATATTTGTATTATGTTGATGAATATTTGCTCATTTGTCTAGAATGGTTTTTTATTTAACTTATTCTGAGTATTTGGCGTGAGTTGGTCATGATCATCGTATTTATTTATAGCCATAAAGGAAAAACGAGCAGACGGACCACCTGGTGGTAAGCAGTCACCGTCGACCATTAACATCAACAATGCCAGGGGCACAGCCAAGTATAGATGAATTAGCGAGAGCGTGGAATTGCATATGTAGTGGTATTGTGTGTGTACGAGGGCTGCTACTTAAGTAACCGGAATCCGGGATTCCAACATTTTTAAACGCTATATCTGACCTCCATGGTAAAATTTTCACTTTTTTGAATACTGGCCGCTATATTTTTTTTTCTTATCTTACGTAGTCTTTTGTTTTTGGCGGGTTTAAATTTTAATCTCGCTGCAAGTATGGAACTCACTCGTGAAAATATTCGTGCTATGATTTATTACGATTTTCAGCGTGGTTTAACGCAACAACAGTGCATAGATCAACTAACTTCGACTTTTGGTGATGAAGCTCCATCCAAAACTACTGTGTATCGCTGGTTTAGTGAGTTCAATCGTGGACGTAGTATGCTCAGGGACGAAGTTAAGGATGGTCGCCCGAAATCGGGCGTTGTACCACAAAATATTGAAGCTGTGCGAAAACTTATCATGCATGTCCGTCATGTTACGTATCGCGAGATAGAGGCGACTATAGGCATATGTATGACGAGCATTAATAAGATATTACATGAACATTTAGCTGTGAAAAAAATTTGTTCGCGTTAGGTCCCGCACAACTTAACTAAGGATCAAAAAGAGGCTCGCGTCGAATGGTGCAAGGAAATGTTGAAAAAATATAACCGTGGTGACTCAAAAGCTGTTTATAATATCTACACAGGTGACGAATCCTGGATCTATGCGTATGATCCCGAAACCAAACAACAATCAACGGTGTGGGTGTTTCAAAATGAGCCGAACCCTACGAAAGTAACTCGTGCAAAAAGCACCTTGAAGCAAATGGTGGCCTGCTTTTTTGGTATTAATGGCCATGTGGCTACAGTGCCCCTGGAGAATCGTAAAACGGTTAGTTCGGAGTGGTACACGACCATTTGTTTGCCGGAAGTATTTGAAGAAATACGGAAAAACAACCAGCGACGGAGAATCATTCTGCACCATGATAACGCCAGCTGTCATACATCACGTGAAACGACTCGATTTTTGGAAGGTCAAAATATAGAATTAACGGGTCATCCACCTTACAGCCCTGATTTGGCACCCAATGATTTCTATTTATTTCCAAATGTAAAGAATAAATTACGTGGTCAACGATTTTCGACCCGTGAAGATGCCGTCGACGCGTTCAGACAGCACGTTTTGGAGATACCTCAGTCAGAGTGGAAAAAGTGCTTTATAAATTGGTTTCAACGTATGCAAAAGTGCATCGATTATCACGGAGAATACTTCGAAAAACAATAAAACCATATTTAGCCATGTACGTTTGTTTATTTTTTCTATTCCGGTTACATAAGTAGCAGCCCTCGTACTCAAGTAATTCTCTCTCTCTTTCTCTTACCTATAAACACACAATACCACTACATACGCAATTCCACGCTCTCGCTAATTCATCTGTAGTTGCCTTTCAGTGGAAACTGTTTAAGCCGCGTTTGAAGGAAGTCATGTCATAGTGCCGAGGAAGCATGGTGGACGGAAGTTTATTGCATAGTTTCAAGGTCTAAAAGGATGTTCCCATTTTAATTATTGGACAAAATACATGCATACATAAGCTCACGCCTTTATTCCCAGAGTGGGGGAGGCAGAGCTACAGAATTACTAACAACTTGTTAGTAATTCAGTAACTACATTTTGCACAATTAGGCTAAGATGTTTACCAGTGTATTAGTGACAGGTTGCAAGCCCATCACCTAACAGTACTAGAAACCTTTATTCCCTTAGTCGTCTCTTACGACATCCATGGGATCACATGGAGTGGCCACCCGGGGATAAAATACATTACGTAAATTGTTGTAAGCAATAACACGAAACAGCAAATAATTCCAATTCCGGATACCACCAACGATTCATTATATTTACAACACTATTCTGATTAAACTGATTAACGAGAGGCAATTTCACTACGCCAATGCAAATCATGAGAATAACAAAATGAGTGTGAATGTGTGAGCGTGTGTATGTGCATGTGTACGTGTGTCCAATAATGATGTCGCAGTTGCAACAACCGGCAGTTTTTGCATTTGCCAAGTTTGGGGTCCATGGGACACATTATTTTCTTGTATTTTCGTGTGCTTAGTTAATCAATAAACTTATCTTATCTTATCTTATCAACACTTACATTTCTGGTAAGCCACAGCGTTGAACGTGCCAAGAATTTGCGATGGCGTGTACACGGGATGCGTCATGGGGTTGACGCTGAGCACGGCGTCGCTCTGCATCACGTTCTGGAGCGCCAGCACGAACTGGTCCATCATGCGCCAGTCTGGTCGCACCTGAATATGAAAAGGGTTAATTCTTGCACTTGCAGGGTTGCGTACCTTAATAAGAAAAAACGGAAACCTTATAGGATCACTCGCATCTTTCTGTCCAACATCTGCCACAGCGAATTTGCTCCGAAACTACTGGAGCGATTGAGTTGAAATTTGGTGCACATGCCCGTCTTTTTCATGTAAGTCGGTGACCCAGAGACGACGTTAATAAATGAATATTAAACATATGGCTACTTTGAAGGATAAATTAAAAATATAGGTATATCAAACTATAAGCACTGAGAGGCAAATCAAATAAAAGAACTTAGATGTTGTCAGAATTAAATATTTTTTTTATTATTTCAAGATAAATAGTTTTGAAATTATTTACAAAAATAAGTGAAAATTTACCATTCCTCCCTCATCATACGAAAAATTATATAAGTCTATGGTATTTAAAGTAACATAGAAAGTTTCTCAAAACGTATGGCATATGGTAAAGTATGGAGTTTAATTCGCACTTGTCGAGTTTTGTTCAAATATATTTTTGCATATCGACATCTACAACGACGACATGGTAAGATATTTGGTCAAGTCTCAATTTGTAAGTGTCCGTAATAATATAAGTAAAGATATTAGTTTCTATAACCCTGAGTACAAGCCTAGAGCTTACTTTGGGACTATGCCAATTTGTGTCAGATAGTCCCTTCAAATTTGTACTATGAGCCCAATGGAACCCTGACCCATCATTGAACGGTGACATAGTGACATTACAAACAATTTCGCACTACTAGATCTAAACAGGATCAACTCAAAATCCTTGCTAGTTTTGTTTCAAGTTCATAGAAATTGTATTAAAGTTGATTTTTAAATACAGTTGTATTTTGAGTTGATCCTGTTTAGATCTAGCAGTGCGATTTGTTTGACACTTCTTACGACTTGAATTATAACGTCACTGTGACAAAGTTCTATGGTACGCTGGCGTCACTACACAAAGTCTTGGTAATTTACGATGAAATGCCAATAGTTGTTGAGTTTTGCATGAAAACTCAAAATGTATTGTTTTTTAATTTCCTTAAACAAAAGGGCATTGAGTAAGTTTGTACGAAGAAAACTGACTTTTTTTTCAGAGGCGTCGGTTTATTTTCACATACTTATTTAGAGGACCTCTAAATACACATAGACATTATGCAATTTATGGCGTTAAATTATACCGGAGCAGAGATATTATATTAAAGGTTGAATATAAAGTACGCCCAGGTATGAATATTAAAATATTTCGGCTGCGATGCGCTTAAGAGTATTATATTACATAACAAAATATGTTAATTTTGAATAATTCTATCATAATTTACCACTTTTACGAATGGCCGCTCACCTTGAAAATGTTTGAGTTTTACAAATGACAACACTTCTACCTAAGCCCCTTTAATCTAATTTTATTTATCGGAATCATATTTTGTTCTTCTTTTTCATTTGGCTCAGTTTAATTTTATCAAAAGTACCTACGTTTAATATCCCAATTATTTCAACTAGCATACGAAGCAAAAACGTACACTATTTCGCTTGCATGGTGTTGCTTCCACGCCTAACGATCAAAGGACGTACGAGAACGATGGTAAGATCGTAAATTGCAATCTGGAAATTGCCAGGCAAGACTCGACGACTGGAGAATCACAAGTTGGGATGTAACTACCTTGAGACTCGGTTTGAATACCGAGCAAATGCAAATTTCACGATTAGACTTGGACTACGGTTATGTATGGGCTAGGAGGATCTATGAGAAATTATTGAATAGCTATTGATTTTACGAATTACGGTAAGAGAATGTGAATACATACATACATACCTTCACGCCTGTAACCGCAGAGTCGGGTAGGCAGAGCTACAGAATTACCCACAGTGTAAATTATGTTATTTAATAATTATGCATGTACGTTTACGTTTAGAACTCATGTCAAATAATCTCGTTTAGGTACAAGACTAGGGATTTAAATTGTGTAACGATATATTTTGACATCTTATATTTTGACGACAATTTCAATCATAGCTTTCGTCCACTTTCACATCTAAGATTTCATAACTGGTTATGAATAAGGATTTTTTTACTGTTTCTTAACCAGTTATTAAACAAGATTTTTTTTTCCATTTTCATAACCAGAAACTAGGTAGGTTTAGGTTGTGTTAGTTTTGCAGCAGGCCCGGAGGGCCAAACCACCCAGAAATAGGAGCTCCGCGTGCGCGGAGCTCCGTCGACACTGTCCAATTGATTTGAAATAAGAGTGGTGTATAGTGGTAGCTAGGTTCTGGTTATGACAATGGAAAAAAAGTCTTTTTTAATAACTGGTTATGAAACAGTGAAAAAAATCCTTATTCATAACCAGTTATGAAACCTTGGTTATGAACGTGGACGAAAGGCAATCATAATCGCTATGAGATAGAATAGAATATTAATAATATATTCCACGCAAACACTCATTTATAACAAACGTCTAGCAAAACAACACATTTAACATGGCGTTGAAAATAATAATATGATTAATATCTTAGAAAGCAACACATTTAAATACTAACGAAGATTTAATGCCAGTGCAATACAAAGGATGTGTTTAAAAGTGACGACGAAAATCAATCTCGTAAGATTTAATTAGAAATAAACCTTTATAAAAATAGATAAAGCATATGGAATGCACTGCTAATGACTAAATAACATACCTACATACATACATAAACTCACGCCCCTATTCCCAGAGGTAGGCAGAGCTACAGAATTTCCAACAACTATAAAAACTTTTTGATAATTCTGTAACCACATTTTGCACACTTAGGCGAAGATGTTTACCAGTGTATTAGTGACATGTTGCAAGCCCATCGCCTAACAGTACTAAATAAGTTGCAAAGATTAAGACAAGGGTGGCTTCTCGACTAAAAATACATATAATTCCTGCGTCAGCCAGCGGTCGCAAGCGGACGGTTAAGAAATAGGTCAAGCGTTCAATCTGTTACCGGTAGAAATTGGCGGATATCGGCGTTCCGAGCGTCCGGACCCTATTTAAATGGTGCATAAGTAGAGCTATTAGCATAGTTTTCACCTGCCATTTCCCATTCTACTTTACCAACATCTACATATGCTAAAAACCCACGTCTTTTTGATGTGAACGATCTCATAGGAATCCTTAAATAAATTAATCTACTATTTATGAAACAACGTTAAAGTCACTTTCTTAATTACACATTGGCTACAACAGACAAACGCATGTCCAACCTCTGTAAGCTATATTGGCTTCCGATATATGCAACATGCGCAATGACAGCCCACAGCCGACAAGATATGGATAAAAAACTTAAGATTCCCTCCGCCTTATAGTTATGACTAGGGTTAGGACTTTTGGTTGCATATCGTGGTTCTAGAATCCATGGAGTCGCTATTTCCTACACCGCTGACAGTTTGATTTTGACCTTCAGTATTATCATATTTCAAAATAAACTAAATACATGTTTAGTTCGGTTTATATATACCTACTAATATTTGCTTGTTTTAACGTTTCCACAGAAGGGATATCTTCCATACCACAATTAATTTAAATTGGTTTAACGGTTTAATGAATAAATGAATTTTGAAATATTATATTATTTAGTGTTTTTTGTAGTTTAGTTTGAGTTCTGAATAATTTAGTTTACACCGCCTGCCATGTATTTTTGTTTTTATTATTTCTCTGTCCAAGGTTGTCTGGAAGAGATCGCTATTTAGCGGTAAGACCGCCTGTTGTATACCTATAGTTAAAATGTACTGTTCCGTGTTTTCTTTTCTTTTGGTGTTCAATAATAGTTATTTGTTCAACAAGAGAGCAAAGTTGGTTTTTGCTGCGAGTGATGATTTTGAATCCCGAGTAAGAGAAGGATTCTATTATTGAATCACGAGCGTAGCGAGTGATTCTAGGTTAGAATCCTGAGCGTAGCGAGGGATTCAAAGATACGAGACGTAAAAAGCTTTGGTCTCGTGTGAGACATACAACTTTTCACCTCAGCAGCGAGAACAACACAGCGTGAAGCTGGTAGGGCCAACGCAGGTCTTCCGTTGTGACCATTTGGTGAATACACGACTAAATAACGACACGATCGCATATGCATCAATCACAAGCATTTTTGCAAAATACTAATAAAATAAAAAGTGGAAAAAATAAACATGAAACAGATAAAACCTGTCACTCAACTTGATAATGCCGTAGTGCAAACACAACTTTATACAGCTTTATGTAGTCTGTGGCTTTAAAAAAAACCTAACTAGGCCTTGTCTATCTCTATTGGCTATGGCGGACAAATTAACAAAAATTACATCGTCATTTACATTACATTACTTTTTTTTTTTTAAGTACAATAATCCCGCTATTTTTGAAATGCGTTCTGAAACTGCCCCCGCGGTTTATGTCACGAAATTAAAGATTGTTAAAACGATAACAAAATTATGTAGATACATAACTTCTTATTTTTCATTAATTTTGTCTTCAAAACATTAAATAAAAAAAATGATTGTACCTACTGTATAAAATAGTTATAATAAACACATTTCAAAGTTTAACAGATAGTTTTATTTGCAATTTTACGGTTATGTGTGCATCCGAACGTGCGTTTCTTTTTGGGCCTACTATGTGTGGAATTTGAAAATCGAACTTCGAATCAAGTTGTTTCTATCTCTCGCTTTTTTCCTATCGAAGTGAAAGTGACAGAACAAAGTGAAGTTCAATTTTTTCGAATGTTGTGAGTAGCCCCAGCACTGCTCACGGCATTTAAAAAAAATAATTAAAAAGCTACTTTGCCTCTCGCTCGCAGCAAAATTGAATTTTGCTCACTGTTTTTAAGCAGCAAAACCTGCTTGTTTGAGCTGCTGAGGTGAAAAGAGTATTTGTATTGTATTGTATTGTAATACTGAAGGTCAAAATCAAAGTGGTATGTATTATAATAAATAGGAAGTAGATACTCCATGGATTCTAGAACCACGATATGCCACCAAAAGTCCTAACCCTAGTTATGACACATCTGTATAGACCGTTCGACATTCTTTGAGATTTGATGTAAATTCCATATTAATTTAAATGCAAGTAAGGCTTTGCTTGTGTTTTTATCACTAAGTTTTAGAACTTTTTGGTACAAAAGTAAGTAGCCAATGGCAACCAGTCAACTAAATAGGATAATAAGTGAAAAACTGTTGTACACAGGAAATGATAAACCTATGCCTATTATAGCCAATAAATCTTAATGTTACACTATTTTTACTTCAGTTTCATCGAGAATGACGGACCCCAACATTTTTTTAGGTATACCCAGCAAGAGTGAGTAGAGGTGTCGGTATTGAACGCCCTAGACGCACATACAGTAGTCAGATTCGCGATGAAGTGAATAAGGGCCAAATTGAAAGCACCTTAAACCGACGTACGTGAAGAGGTTGATGAATGGAATGGAAGCATCTGGCGTTCCATAGTCTCTTTCTACCCAAAAAAAAACAAACATAAACTCACGCCTTTATTCCCAGAGTGGGGTAGGCAGAGCTACAGAATTTCCAACAACTATAAAAACTTTTTGCTAATTCTGTAACCACATTTTGCACACTTAGGCGAAGATGTTTACCAGTGTATTATTATTTTCTACCCAATTTAGTAAAATGCGTGAATGTATGTAAGTATGTACAGTCGCGGAATGAAAAGGTTGACCACCTTAAGATCTGTTTTTGCTTGCTCAGTATAAGTTATCAGTATCTGCTCTGCTTATCGACCGAGTATGACACATTTCGTCATAATGAATGTCATTTCACTACATGGTCCACAGATACATGGTTATCATGGTCACGTATAACCAACAGCCACTATTGGTTCAAACTGAACTCAAGTCTTTATTGGTCGTTACAAAAGTTTTGCTATGGTCACGTATAAACAACAGCCACTATTGGTTACCTGAACTTAGTCTTTATTGGTCATTACAAAAGGGTCGCTATGGTCACGTATAAACAACAGCCACTATTGGTTCAATATTATTTCTCTCATCTGTTACACAGTTTTAAAAGGTAACATGTGCTTGCAACGCGTAAATGAATTTATTTCAAAACTGGTCAACCTTTTTGTTCCACGTCTGTACCTATGTGTATGTGTAAGATCTACTTACAAAATCAGTGGCGAAGTTCTCGAAGAAGTTGGCGAAACCCTCGTTAAGCCAGGTATAGGTCCAGGAAGCCGGTCCCACCTCATTGCCGAACCACTGGTGCACGTTCTCGTGGCAGATGATACGGCCGATATTCTGGCGGGTTGCCGTCGTTGTCACACCTTCTTGGACCAGAAGGGCTACTTCCCTGTTAGGAATAATTTGAAAGTTAAAACTGAATCTGACGTGCGACTTAACGCAAAGTTATAGTTTTATTTTGCATTCATAAAATAGGTACACACATACATAGCAGTAGTACAGTCGACGTCATAAATATGTTTACACTTTAGTACCTTGTCTATTAAGTACCTGTACCTTATTCCAAGCCTATAAAATTGAGATGACATTTCCGTTTCCTGTGGCAAACACGTTACTACCACGTGACTTGTCCTGTTTTACCGCCATTATTTCCTCCCTAATCCAGCGGCCAGGCTCGGTTGCGCACCGAGCTGCCACATTGGCGTTCTGTTTCCGACAGAAGCAACACGTATTTTTAAATCTTGTGGAGTTGTTAAAGCTTCTATGAGAAAAGTTTTCTACCGCGTGATAAAGTTAGAATGAATAATTTAATTACTGAAAGTGAAAGTGCAAATGCTCCACGGGAGCAACCGGCGTTGGGGAATGATGATGCATCAAGCTCATCATCCTGCAGCTCGTCTGGGGAGTCTCGCAGGCGGAGGCACCGCCGCCGAGGCCGGCGCCGTATACACAAACTGGAGAAAATTGTGGGTAACTTGACCCAGGAGGTAAGGTCCTTACGTGATACTATCTATCCAAATATCGAAAATGATTCTGATGTGTTGTCGATTTGTGCCACTGACGATTTCGAGACCATCCCTGCGCCTACCGCACCCATCTTGTCGGAAGGCGGGCCAAATTTGGACATTAATTTCAAACTTGAGACTACCCTCAAATCATCTTGTGCAACCACATCTAAAGAGCATGCAGACATTTTAGATAAATTGCAACACTTTAATACGTCCAACTGGGCTCAGGTACGCTATATAGATGCACAAAAGACGTACGTTTCTTCTCCCGGATTTACAGAATTGGAGAGTAATGATATGATAAAAACGTTTGACCGTAACCACGCTTTAGCCGTTACCGAAAAAACACTAGCGGCTGTTTCTCACGCTCTCATTATTCAAAACGAGAAGCTGAAGGACGGCTTTGACACTTTATTATCCTGGTTAGAGTCTGAAACTGAACCTATAACGATAACAGCAGTTAAAAATAAAATTAATAATATATTTTCTGAGGGTGATTATTCACGTATCCACTTAGATATGTTACAAATGGTGTGCGGTCGGCGTGCAGACATTATACAGCAACGCAGAGATGGTGTTTTGCATTTTGTTAAAGATCGATGCTTGAAGGAATCTCTGCGAAAAATCCCTCCCACTCAGGAACACCTTTTTGATGATAAACGGTTTTCTGATTGTATATCTAGTAACGGCGGAATCGAAAAGGTATTTTTCAGCCTACGCACTCCTGCGCAAGGAGCTGCGGGCAAACGAACTATTGCGCAAATAGTCTCACAAGCGGGGCCTAAAAGGACGTACGAGCAACCAAGGTTTCGTGCACAATCCGGGCCCGGACCTTCTACCAGCGCAAACGCCCCACCAGCGGTGGAAAGGAAGCGCAAGTCTGTGCCGCTTCGTCCAGCTCACCCGACGGACAAGTACTACAGGAACAGACGTGGTAAGCAATCTCAGAGACGCTACGATTGACTATGTTACTTTTCAGGCCGGACAGTTAATACATTTTCTAGACAATTGGAAAATACTAGGAGCCCCCGAATACATACTCAAAATTTTATCCGGTTACAAAATCCCGTTTTTCAAAAAACCGCCATTGTTAAGCCCATCTCGAATTTCATCAAAATTGTACACAAAGTCAACCCCAGCAATCTGCGATCAGATAAAAGTCTTGTTAGATCAGGGTGTCCTAGAACCAGCCCCATTGACTCCAAGTTTCGTATCAAATATTTTTCTGGTTCCAAAAAAGGGGGGGGCTGTTCGACCAGTGTTCAACCTGAAACTGCTCAATACATTCGTACGTACAACAAAATTTCGTCTCATAAACATGTACAAAGTTCCGGATTTCCTGCAACCACAGGACTGGCTGGTAAAATTGGATCTCCACAACGCTTATTTTCACGTACCAGCGAGCGTGACACACCGGAGGTTCCTGAGGGTAGTATTCCAACGTCGGCTCTGGCAAATGACTTGCTTGCCCTTCGGCCTTTCAACTGCACCAAAGGCTTTCTCGTCAATAACCAACTGGATAGCGGAGGTACTCAGGTCTCGAGGTATACGAATCCTAGTATACTTGGACGATTTTTTCCTGGCATGCCAGGATCCGTTACTGCTACAAGAACAAGTAAGTCTCACGGTACGCATTTTGGTAGATCTGGGCTGGACTATAAATCACGAGAAGTCCAGTCTACGTCCTCAGCGTGCCATGGAGTTTCTAGGAATCCGCTGGGATACTTGGAACAACCTAAAGTCACTCCCAGAAGAAAAGACTCTAAACATTATACAGAAGTGCCGCGTCATGCTGTCGAAGAGAGTGACTTCATTGAGACAGATTCAGTCTCTTCTCGGTTTGTGCAACTTTGCCAGTTTCATTATCCCAAGGGGGCGTCTCAACAGCAGCCTCTTGTTAGCATTCTCCAACCAGCTTTTGGACATGAAGCCAAATCTCAAGGTAAACCTGCCTCCGTCCGTTGTCCCCGAGCTGGAGTGGTGGACCAGTCATGCACACCTGTCATCACACATTCATCCCCCGGCTCCCGAGTTCTTTCTTACGACAGATGCTTCCGGCCGAGGCTGGGGCGCCCAGCTCAACGACGAGAAGCTAGCGGGCCAGTGGTCACCACAGGAGCTAGGAGTTCACTCAAATGTCTTGGAGATGATGGCAGTAAAAAAGGTGATAACCTCTCAAGCTACAAAATTAGCCCAATCTTCGTTAATGATTATGTCGGACAACCGGACAGTTGTTTCATACCTGCGGAACGAGGGGGGCACCAAATCTCAGCGAATGATGAACATGTCATACAACATCCTAAATACGTTGGATCTCTATCATATTCATATGACAGTGCAGTACATTCCCGGCCGTTACAACACCGAAGCCGATCGTCTTTCGAGATTCCGGAGCCAGTCAGAGTGGCACTTACTCCCCTTGGCGACGGTAAGAATTTTCCAGATATGGGGCACTCCAGAGATCGACCTTTTTGCGTCGCAGAGAGCTCATGTTGTTCCAATGTATGCAACGTTAGACCCGATAGACCCGAACGCTGTATTCGTCAACGCGTTCAGTCAGAAATGGGAGTATCAACTAGCATGGATATTCCCCCCGCCGTGCCTGGTACCCCGTGTACTAACTCACCTCAACGAAGCCAAGGGTACATTTCTAATAATAGTCCCCAATTGGGAGAAGGTGTTTTGGCGCAGCGACCTGAGAAATCGATCTCTGGCTCCACCTTACGAGATCCGCAACCTCCAGACCCGGTTAGTAGATGTTCAGACCCAACGACCTCCTTTAGATGTCAAGCGGATGGTTTTGGAAGTCTGGCTGATACGGGGTGGGCCACCTTAATAGATTCATGGAATGATAAACAGAAAATGTTATTAGCTAGCGGTTGGCGTAAATCTTCTCTATCAACCTATAAACCGGCCTGGCTAAGATGGTGCCGATGGTGCGTAACTAACAATGTGTGTAAAAATAGTCCAGCACCGCAGGAGCTTGCAAAATTCTTAACTGATCTGCATCTTATTGAAAAGTTATCATTTAGTACAATTTGTTTACATAAATCGGTCGTGTCAACATTTTGCCCATTGGCCTCCGGCCCACCTCTTAGCTCACACATAATTATACGCCAAGCTCTTAAAGCTATTTCCCTTAGCAAGCCTAAGCCTTTTAAACCTCCTATCTGGGATGTTAAAGACGTGTGTAGGTAAATATTTAGAAAACCATATACCTAATTATACCAGTTTATATGAGGTATCTAAGAGATGTGCTATTTTATTATTATTGTGTTCTGGTCGTAGGATTCATGACCTGACATTGTTAAATACGAGGGCTGCTACTTATGTAACCGGAATAGAAAAAATAAACAAACGTACATGGCTAAATATGGTTTTATTGTTTTTCGAAGTATTCTCCGTGATAATCGATGCACTTTTGCATACGTTGAAACCAATTTATAAAGCACTTTTTCCACTCTGACTGAGGTATCTCCAAAACGTGCTGTCTGAACGCGTCGACGGCATCTTCACGGGTCGAAAATCGTTGACCACGTAATTTATTCTTTACATTTGGAAATAAATAGAAATCATTGGGTGCCAAATCAGAGCTGTAAGGTGGATGACCCGTTAATTCTATATTTTGACCTTCCAAAAATCGAGTCGTTTCACGTGATGTATGACAGCTGGCGTTATCATGGTGCAGAATGATTCTCCGTCGCTGGTTGTTTTTCCGTATTTTTTCAAATACTTCCGGCAAACAAATGGTCGTGTACCACTCCGAATTAACCGTTTTACGATTCTCTAGGGGCACTGTAGCCACATGGCCATTAATACCAAAAAAGCAGGCCACCATTTGCTTCAAGGTGCTTTTTGCACGAGTTACTTTCGTAGGGTTCGGCTCATTTTGAAACACCCACACCGTTGATTGTTGTTTAGTTTCGGGATCATACGCATAGATCCAGGATTCGTCACCTGTGTAGATATTATAAACAGCTTTTGAGTCACCACGGTTATATTTTTTCAACATTTCCTTGCACCATTCGACGCGAGCCTCTTTTTGATCCTTAGTTAAGTTGTGCGGGATCCAACGCGAACAAATTTTTTTCACAGCTAAGTGTTCATGTAATATCTTATTAATGCTCGTCATACATATGCCTATAGTCGCCTCTATCTCGCGATACGTAACATGACGGTCATGCATTATAAGTTTTCGCACAGCTTCAATATTTTGTGGTACAACGACCGATTTCGGGCGACCATCCTTAACTTCGTCCCTGAGCATACTACGTCCACGATTGAACTCACTAAACCAGTGATACACAGTAGTTTTGGATGGAGCTTCATCACCAAAAGTCGAAGTTAGTTGATCTATGCACTGTTGTTGCGTTAAACCACGCCGAAAATCGTAATAAATCATAGCACGAATATTTTCACGAGTGAGTTCCATTCTTGCAGCGAGATTAAAATTTAAACCCGCCAAAAACAAAAGACTAGCGTACATAAGAAAAAAAATATATAGCGGCCAGTATTAAAAAAAGTTCAAATTTTACCATGGAGGTCAGATATAGCGTTTAAAAATGTTGGAATCCTGGATTCCGGTTACCTAAGTAGCAGCCCTCGTATAAGCCCTTCTAGTTGTGTGATTGAATCTGATAATATAATACTTTAGCCCGACTTCGGTTCTAAGACAGACAATGCTATGAGCCGTCAATCTGGTTGGAAATTATTACACTGTCTTTCGAACACTAATATTGATCCAGTATACTGGATTAAAAAGTTGATTTCTCTGTCTCAGTCCCGAAGAGGAGATATAAATAATTTCTTTATTTCTACTTGTGGAGTTGTTAAGCCAGCCTCACGGACAATCATAGGCGGATGGGTCAAATCAGTGTTGAAAGACTCAGGTATCGATAGTAGTGCAGGCAGCGTACGCTCCGCCGTTGCTTCGTCAAGCTGGCTTGACAACCATAATATTAATGACATATTGATTCGCGGAAACTGGAAAAGTGCGTCTACTTTCCACAAATTCTACAAGAAGTCTGTAAATTCACAAAATTTTAATTCTAATTCCTTAGACAAATTGTTTCAATCAGTTTAAAATATAAGTGTGATTCATGATCAATGTACTTATTTAACTTTATTCATAATAAATAATTTGTTTAAAACATTTATTTTATTCTCACATTGGCGTTCTTTTCAATGCATACTTTTCACTAATCCAGCAGCCGATAACAAACACTTCTCAATTTTATAGGCTTGGAATAAGGTACAGGTACTTAATAGACAAATTTTACCTGAAAATAAAATTTATATTAAGTTACTTACCTTATTCCAAGCCTAATTTTAATTACTGTCTGCTGATATTTATTCCTGTTGAATTTATAGTTGTAAACTAATGACCAATGAATGCAACTAATCTATAAGCATATTAGTAGTTAAGCTTACTTTTCAGCTTTTCAGCTTTTCAGCTTTTCAACAAGAATATCACCTCTACCTAAGTATATTGTTTACCTAACACAATATTAGAACCAAGCCACCTGTTCTTCGCACAGTGGCATTCTACCGTCCCGTCATACTAAACGGACGGTAGACTAAATTGAGGATCCAATGAGGCAGCTCGGTGCGCAACCGAGCCTGGCCGCTGGATTAGGGAGGAAATAATGGCGGTAAAACAGGACAAGTCACGTGGTAGTAACGTGTTTGCCACAGGAAACGGAAATGTCATCTCAATTTTATAGGCTTGGAATAAGGTAAGTAACTTAATATAAATTTTATTTTCAGGTAAAATTTGTCTATTAACGTCATGTTTATACTGCCATATGAAATTGTCATAACGGATAAAGTGACGAGGTGCTAAAGTGTAAACATAGCTTTGACGTCGACTGTACATAGCCAAGGCATTAATTCAATGCGTAGAGAAAAAAATAATGTTGCTTAAGTTATGTATACATATATTGTTGGTAGTACCCATCATTTTGTCGAACTTCACTTCATTGATTGTAAATACCATTACATCGAATTTCATTCAATAAGTTCGGTTAAGTTAAGTTAAGTAAGAGAAATGCCTTTCGATGAAACGGAAATTCTTCGTAATTATACTTTCGTTGAAAAGTGATTTAATAGAATAATAGGTGGGTACCCATTGTTGGTATAATGTTTGAAAATTTTACGTAATAATCATAAGTGAAACAAGTGACCATTACAGTACTTACATCAAAAGGAAACTTCAAAATAGTCTACGTCTAATGGACCACGTTCACGTTCTGTTGTACTAATGGCGCAGGGCAAAGTTTGGCAGTAACGGTGTTAAGGGAGGACCCAGAAGCATTCCCAAAATACGTGTAGACGTGTACCAAGCATATTAAAGTAAGTAAAGTAACGGCAATAAGACTTGCGACTTGTCTTAGTTAAAATAGTTTAGAATTGTGACGTTGAACATTAACCGCCTTACTTATAAACCTGGAATAACCGTGGGGTAGCTAAATCATTAATGAATAAAAAAAAAAACAAACAAATAAATGAATTATGAATACCGAATCATGCTTTGTCCTTACCCGTCATTGTGACATTTGAATTTTACAGATAAGGACAAAGCATGGGTTATCTACCCCACGTTCCACGTTTATAAGTAAAGCGGTTAAAATTTCAAACCATGTGAGCGTACTATTTTTTAATGCGCATTGCAAATCGGGTTGTTATTAGTTTGAAGCTGATGGCTGTGTTTTAATTAGGAAGCGGGTGTTTTTTTAATAGATTGCTACATTAACTACGGTGGTGTTTAGCTAGGTATAGAATATCGGTTTATGGCCGAACCCTATATTCAAACAACGGGCAGATAGGCTTACGTCGAATTAAAATTTGACACATTTGTATAAGCAATGTCGAATTTTGACCCGAAGTACGCCTTATCTATCCGCGGTTTGAATAGGGTTCGGCCGTTTGTCGTTAAAGAGTTGTCAGATTTAAAAGTAGGGATTGTAAGTATGTTGTTTTTTTTTCATCTGTTTATAAAAAAATGTAATCATCATAATAATAATCAAAGTCGTCAGCGTTCTTAATGATAACCTCAAAAATTATTCAAAAAATACCAATTTATTCTCGACCAAATTGAAACAAAGGTAAAATAAACTCAGTTAATTTTAAAACAAAGCTTTTCCTGTAACAGTAGACGGTAATTACAGTTTCGACATTGTCTTGTGACTGTGTGAGTGTCTTCTCTCCGAAGAATTTTTCATTTCTCCAATAGCGGGATCTCCGAGGGGTTAATTTAGAAAGTGCTCATTACTTTATCAGGTTTAATGAGAGCCCACGAGTGTTACGTTCAATGGACTTCAAAGGTTATGAAAGAGGTTTCACAGAAAATAGATTAAAAATTCCAGAGATCCTCTTTGGAGGAAAGTACTAAAGATTCTGAGGAAAGGGAATTGTGGAAAGTATTGTTGTTTTGTTTTTACAAGGAAATAAAGAATACGAACGTAGGTCTCATAAAACAGGACACTCGCAAAGTTCCTCGCATTTTTGGGAATTATTAAATTATGAAGGATGTATAATATGAATGAGGTATGAAAGTTAATCTTGGTCCGAACATTTTGTTATGATGCAAATCACACTAGGTAATTTAATTAAAAATACACAAACCGTCGGATTTTGTAAATTGCGATGAATCACTTATTCGAATGGCTGAATCGTATTTTGCTGGGGATTTTTGTTAATAAGCTGTAATAAATAGTGATTACAGAAATGCGATTAATTATTGCGATACGAAAATCGGTATTAAATGAATAATTTGTTTTGGTACGGTTATTCAAATTCTACGAAAATTTAGGTTGTTAAGATGAAGGACAATATACGTAATATGTTTTGTTATTTTATCAAAAACTCGGCTTGACAATCTATTGAATTATTTTTTACACATTTTAGATTCACGTCATTATGATGAAATAAGTTGGAACGTCTAACAAGGTAGCTTTGAATAAAGGTTTTAGGTTACAACAAATAACCAAAAAAAACTAGGTGTTATCATACGCAATATGAACATGTTTACCACTAATAAGGTTATGTACGTACTTAGGTATTTAATAGTTTTTATCAAGTAAAGAGTTTGCTAAAATTAATACCTGTAATTGGAATATAATTTTGTTTTAAGTAGTTCATACTATGGTCCGACTTTTAATTCACTGCAGTAAAATGACACAGCCAAATGTCATTCTGAGAAATAATGATACCACATTTATTTAAATAGTGCTTGACACGTTCACCTAACGAATGATTTGATCAAAGAATGAACTAAATATTTTATGAGCATTATATAGGTACTTAGCTAAGTAGATTATTTTATTACATTAAGCTGATCAAATTGCTTGCAACAGATTGTTAATAAAAAAATATGAGACACGAGTAAGCCACAGACTAAACAAAAAAATATCGCATTTAAGTAACATTAAAAAAACAAACCTGCTCAATTCATAAAGACAGTGACATACTTAAATCAAGGGAGCTGTAATAATTATATAAACCAAAAACGTCAGATCACTTATTCATGCAATAGTAATTAGTTGGTTTAGGCGTTTTGTTTATTTGTCAAAATTGACATCCTTAGCAATATCACGCCACATAACATACCATTGACGTGTGGCATTCGGTACGCACGGCTTCCCTGAGAGTTTTCGTTTGCTTACTGCTACTTAAACCCTCCTAAATATTAATAGTATTAATGTAGTGCAAATAACTCGAATGAACTACAATACATTGTTCATTTTTTCATTCATTCATTAGGCAACATCACTATTTTTTATACACCAAAAACTGACAACACTGAAGCTGTCATTCTACTGCACTGAATTAAAAGTCGGACCATAAATGAGAAAGTTACTTTATCTGTCTGTTTGTTCCGCTTTCGCAGCTAAACCGCTGAATCATAAGGGTAAACGGTAGTTTTTACCGAGTATAGAGTGATAAGGACTTGTATGCGGACGAAGTCGCGGGAAACAACTAGTATACCTAGTAATAAATTAAAGTTCCGCTTTATTAAGCACAACGTTAGACCAAATTATAAGAAAAAATTACATTGAAACACATATTATTATTCGTGACGTCCTTGACGAACGGTAAAGTTTAAGCGTGGTATCATTAGGTACCTGTATATAAACAGGTTGGATTCCAGCACTGAGGGTTCCTAATGACTATATTCCGATATAAATTCGATTTCTAATCGAATTAGCTCACCTCACATTTGAGTGATTTTCAGTATTTGCGGTTTTTCTGTACTAAAATCGAAACAAATTTGACGTACCCTTGTCTGTTTTACCGTTTTTTAAATTAAAATTTAAATAAGTGGAAAAAAAAATGTATTCAGACCCCCTTTTTTTTAATAGTTAACAGACCGTAAAAACGTATGTTCTAAAAAATATAGACGGACAAAAAGACGGACGGATGAAAAACGTAGGCTTCGTAGTAGGGTCCCGTTCGACACCCTTCTGGTAGGTACTACTACTAAAAATTACTGATAGACTCACCTGTAAACCACCAATCCCCAATTTTCCATAGCTCCAGCAGCGAAATCGGGAACCGCCACCTTATCCAACTTAGGGAAGTCATAGTCAAACTCAGTGTATTCCTCTAAGGCCACCATATTTCTCTGCCCGAAGTCCAAGGCGAAGTTGGCGGTATTCAAAATACCTGGTCTTGTGTATACTTGGAATGGAATCCGGTATAAGGGGGATTCGGTGTTATTCACTGCGACAAAGGTAGATACTAGGTAGGCCAGTAAATACGTGGACATCACAAGCGTGTCTTCGAATTCGTGTTTTACGTAATCTTCGACGTCTTCCCTGTGAAAAAAAAGGTTTTATTTTGCTAAGAAATGGTTGTGCTCTAACTCTGCGCGTCCAAAGTTTGTGTTTGCATCAAATTAACATTTAAAGAGGATGGTAAAGTTAAATATAGCTATGAAAAACTAGCTGTTTGTACTCGGTATGGAACGGGGATTTTTTCATTCAATCCTTCTGGCAATTACGAACACAATCAAATAAAACATATAGGTCGAGCCATTCTCAAGTGATGCTCCGTCATACATTCGGCAATTGTTTTTTTACAATATCGCACCTTCGGTAAGACAAGGGCACAATTGCCCCTATAATCATATAGTACATTGTGACCTTGTTTTACCGAAGGTACGATATATCAATCGATATACACATAACTAGAAATATGAGTATTTTTACGGGTCAAGAGCATTTATGTTTTACTAAACCATCAAATTTCATAATAATTCCTGACCAATTAATTCACCGGAATTACTATTAAAACATTATGTATTTAATAAATAGATTATTGAGAAAATTAACCATAAAGTATAAAATAAATCAAAATTGATAGCAATTTTACTATGGGCTGTGTATCTTTTACTCATTATTGAAAAAAAGTGTTTAAAAAAATCAAAAACTCGAATAAATATTAAATGTTGTAATCTTTTCGCAAAAGTGTGATGTTCTAACAGACGGGCATATAAATAGGAAAATTAAAGATGCAGATGTAATTTTCAAAAACCAGCCCTAAAACAATTTTTAAAGCATTGCCATTATCTGGCTCTATAAATGCACTTTAATCACCAAAAGACAAAGAAACCTACTTCAGCGTTTCATTTCTCAACGGCATATTGGAGACGACTATTGGGTACGCCGCCGGTGCGTATATAGTGGTCCGGAACACGGCCTTGAGAGCTGGCTCATCGTAGCAGGGGAACGCCCGTCGGGCGAACGTCGGCTGCAGCTGAGATGTGATCAGCTTTCTGGGAAAAAATATGTTTATCCATGCTATCGGAGGCAAGAAAGAGGAGCAATAAGAAATTGGATGGACGGAAATAGTTTTGAAATGATTTGGAGATTATTATTTTGCCTGGGGTGACTTTGATAACAACTACCACTCTACACAAATGTTTTTTTTTTTAAACATTTTTTTTTTGCCAAAGGCTAAACTATACTTCCGTCAAAGTTAAAGTGGCGTGTGTGTAACAGTATTTTTCGTTAAGAAAGAAATATAAATTGCAAGTGTGCTTTCTATCTGACAGTCTGTCTGCTAAGCATAAACGTAACTATGTGATTTGTAAGGTGTCTTATGTTACTATTCTTTTTCGATATCATATCACCAATCAAAAAACATCTCACCAATGTATTTTTGTTTTATGTTTTTCAGCTGGTTTTCTTGAGATATTCATTCAAATATTTAGTGGTTTCAAAGTTCATTCTAAGTTTAACTTTGACCTTAATTTTTTTATTTTAATAACGGGAAACTACAAGACTACATTTTTCAAAATTATCATATCGAAAAAACAAGAAAGTCCCATTATTGCATATTTTTATTCTATGGATTTGTCTTATATTTACCAGTAGAATGCCCAGTTTTATTTCTACTTCTAATAAAAAAAGAGATTTTTCGGGATTCAGTGTTAATTTTTGAGTGTGCAAGTAATATAGATAATAATTTTTCGTATAATTTTTTACATGAATGTAAGTTATATTTTTCAATCGTAACCCATAAGAAAATATCGTGTTGGATGCAAGTACTTACGATGGAGTGCCGTCCTCATCCTGGTAATTTGACAAATAAACGCCGAACATATTTTCAGCGAACCTTGCGACGTAGTCAATATGGATGGTATGTGGCGTATTTGGAGCGATCTCTCTAATTAGATTGATCTTCAGCAAATGCGTATCATCTGTAGCTAATTCATAGCTATCAAAGAGGTTCTCTTCAGTATTCGAGGTACTGTAGACACTGATTTCGTCAATGTCGATCGCCATAGCTTGGAGAACGAGTTGATTTGTGAATCTGTTGGCTATGATTCTGATGGAGACGTTACCGAAGAAGTAGTCTGCGTTGTCGGGGTCGAGGAACAGGCTGACATCGTAGAAAGTGGGGAAGGATTCTCCGGGGAGGACGTATGCAGCTATTAATTCGTTGTTTGAGGGTACGGCAACGTCAGCAACGTTGGTTATTGGGACAGCCAGGGCGGCCCCCAAAACAGTGAGCCCGATAAGTAAATACATATCTGGAAATAATTAATCTAAACATTAATTGATCAAGAAAAGTCTGTAAATGATTATTTAACTATTCGTCTTAAATTAATTTTATGTCAAAATAGAGTGTTTTCAATATAATTTTCAGTTAATATTATTGTAAATTAAAGTGAAAATATGTAATTTATGCAGGCTGATAAAAACAGGTTTTGACTAGGGTCTATTCTGACTTAAATTTGGAGTTCAATGATTTTGTCTGATTAAGGATATGGATTTATCGGAAGTAGAAAAATCAACAGTGGTTTCATCATTAAATACAAGTACAAAACCAAATGTTAATAAGATGGCTTTTGTTAATAAATTCTGAAATTCAATCAGTCAACAATACTATATAAATTCATAGTAAATAAATTTACACAATAATCAGTGTAAATGCATTTGCGTCTGTTTTAAATTACCTATAGTCTTTAATGTAAGTTTGGATTAACGTTAAGGAATTGTAAAGATACTCAAAGAAATATTTCAGTTATCGGTGGTAATCAGGGGATTACCGTTTCCGATTAGATAAAAACGGCGTCACGAGAACTCGTACACTCGAAATTACACAACGCATAAAATGGAGCATGCGATTCCGCGCAGATATCACATTACAACGTCTCACGGTTCAACCATTTAAATGTTAACCTAAATTATCACGTGGCATAATACACTACAAAAATACATAACCATGCCTTTTTCGATCCCTTCTATCACTATCTAATGATATATTATACAGGAGAAAAACGTGACACGTGTCTTCAGAGGCCCTACTTTGAAAATCGAGGTCCGAAGCTACATTAGCCCCCTTTTCCCATTATCTCTATTTAGTCTCAAATGACGAGTGACAGGGATGGAGCTGATGTAACTTTGAACTTCGATTTTCAAAGTAGGGCCTCTGAAGACACGTGTCACATGCTGTCACTTTTTATCCTGGACAATTATTATTGGAAAGTGACAAAAGGCCTCAGGCAAAACTAAAAGAGTCAGTTAATGATGATTAAGTTAGTCCTTAATAACGATTTTCATAGACAAATTTGAAAAAGGAATTAGTTAAAATTGTCTTTAAAATGTATGAGTACAGCAGTGGTAAGTTGAATAAACGTAGAGGATTATTATTTATCTGACGTTATGTGGTATTTTTTTTATCTCCGAACCAAAAAGGAGTAAACTCGCTGACTCATCGTGTTAGTGTATTTATCAAAATATTCTAGGCAGTGAAATGTATTGAGGTAGTATGTGCAATAAGGTGACCCTTGTAGAGCCTTATACTGATATAAAATGGAAACAAGTTAAGTAAGGAAGATACTTTTTATATATTACTAGAGGACCATTTCCCTATTTCTTCCAGCCGAGGATTGACTTTGACTCCGACGGAAAATCCTTTCTTAATGCACCCTTAGGGTGCCCATGAAATATTCCCTCTAAAGTTGAACGTAGGTCTAGCCCTTCTGGCTGTGCGTTGATCTATCAACCAGACGATTTCTTATTATCTATATAATTCATGTATCGTATATAATTTAAAGGATTCCATCATTCTTTAACGACTTTAAAATTTTATATCCCACTTAAATTGTTCTTTCAAAAATTTACGACGACGTAAAAGCATTATAGCCGTCAACATAAACCCGGTTAAGATTTGTGACGTCAGTTATAAAACCTTCCTTATCATAAGAATGGTTGTTCTACGGGTATAATATAAATGGGACCAAAGTAGCCTCGATTCAATCCTTAAAAATGTCTAGAGGGAAAATATTAGTAGATCTTCGATTGCAATAGGTTGTGACGAGCATTGAAGTCAAAGTAACACAGTACGTCGATACGATTGTAGATAATGTAAGAATGAATAAAAATAACAGAACATACCTGCATGTATTTACTTAGGCACTGTAAAAAAGAAACTGACTTAATTCCTCTTATAAATAAACATCATTTAATTTATACTCTATCAGCAGATAAAATATTGTTATCGTCTGAATTTATTATAATTATTGTATTTAAAGATAAACGGATTAATCAGAGATTAAATTAGGCTATCAATGTTTTGGCAAGACGGATCTTTCGAATTTAGGAACTACCGGTTTTCTAACCAGTAATTAAGAAACTTATTATAATACTCTATCCCACCCGAAATACATTCATACACACGTAAACGCACGCATTCTTTCCCAGAGTAGAGTATGCAGAGCTACAGCCTTACCAACAACTACAAAAAGTGGTGGATAATTCTGTTACCACATTTTGCACAAAGATGTTTCCCTGTGTATGAGTGACAGGTTGCAAGCCCATTGCCTAACAACCAAAATATTATTATAATTAGTGTGAAAAATAGCCAAGTTCGATACAAATGAAGTACAGTTAGGCGATTCACAAGTTAAAGTGGTCCCGTCAGAACGTATAAACCACATTTGTAGGGTATGCAGCTTACCCGCTTTATCCGTTGAGTGAGCGCGCTTGTATGAATTCGCTTATCCGATCGACCGAGCTGTTTAAAAGATAATCAAACCTCTGGATTGTCAGTTTCGCTAATAATATAATTGTTTTAAGCACAACTTAAGGAATTTACTATACAAGTATTTTTATGCAACACATTTCATGACATGTCATGTGACAACAGAATTAGCACAAAAGAATGAAAAATAGATTAAATGAAAGCCCTGATTTTAAGGTTATCTGCTTCTTTTTTGTAACATGTATTTTATGGATGACATCACGTTTTATAACTAAAGTCCTTACTCTCGTGCAGTGCTACCATTTCCTTAATAGCGATCGGCGATCATTGTTTTTCTATGACACACGAGTGACAATACACGGTTAGTCGCGAGTGCAAGCGTGATAGCGATAGCCAGTCGAAAGCTATTAAGGTGGGAAATACTGTATGCGTTTCAAGAGAAACACTTGGAGAAAACTCAGAGTTTTGACACATTTTCCTGCTCAACTACGCGTGAATACATTTATTTCTTATCATATGTTAGATTCATTGTTTTATATAATGCTAGGTTAAGTTTTAAAATTGTACCTATATTTAAAAAACGACTAACTGTTGAGTTTCTTGCGGCGCTTCTTCTCAGCAGTGGTCTCTTGCGAAGCGCTGGTAGATTTTTGACGTGTAAAAGTGCCCGTGCGGCCTACTTACTGAATAAACATCTTTTATCTTTTTTTTTTTTTTACACGTGAACGGAAAAATAGTCCATACTTTGTTTTGTGTTAAATCTTTTACCTGGCCTTTAACTAAATACTTAAATACATTTTTACTGCTAACTAGTTTAGACAAGATGCGTTCGGCGTTCGTTATCGTTATTCAAAATGTATAGCATTGACCTAATCTGTCAGACGGTCGCGTCGAGCGCCTACGACGATTCCATACATTTTGTCAGTTTTCAAAAATCGTTTACGTTACCGTTAAGCAACTTGTCTAGCCTCACTAATCGAATTGAATTTACTGAAAAATCATAATTTCACTAAGTATATCTATTTTCTCAGCGCTAAATTAGAGCTTTGTAGCTTAAATTCAAATATAGAGATGATTAGACCGTTATCAAGCGGGCAGTTCGGTGGCTACCTAACGTTAGTAATATGCAATACAAACTATTCAAGTCTCGACGTTGTAGCTATGTATAGGAACTCTATTTTTTTTTTGTGAATATTATTCAGTGTCATTATCTGAGTCGCTAAGCTATGTTTTAATGTTAGTTAGCCACCAAACTGTCTGCTTGGTAACGGGGACTAGAGATGACAACACTATACGATAATAGTTGAATGAATGCTAAGAAATTATTAAGGACTTCATCATTTCATCATTTCAGCCCACATCCACCCTCTGCAGGGTAAAGGCCTCTTCATTTTCATCCCATGTCACCCGGTCGCGTGCTAACGCCATACATCCTTTCCCAACTGTCCACCTTAAAAATCATCACCAGGACTTTAATAATCATTAATAAAAATAAAAATAAACTAAAGTAAAGTGCTCAAAAATAAGCTAAGAAGGAGTACTTAATTTTGTGCATGCAGTGGACGATGACGTTAAAATTTACTTATTATGATGATTGATATTATGTACGAGTATATATTAATGTTTGATTGATTGTATTACCAAAGATAACATTAGCAGATATAATTCGATACCTACGCAATTAACTTCCGAGAACCCAATTTTCCAAAGGTCTTAATAGCCACTGCTTTTGTATGGACTTGCGCTCCTCTTGATTCAAATCCATTGGTCGGTTGAACAAAGGTAGTAAGATGGTGTAAATTTATACAGACTTATGACTTCTTGCGTCTGGGTTGTAGACTCAATTAAGGAAGGATCGAATACCTGGAAACACAATTAATTCTAAGACCCTGCTGCTAATAATGTTGTGATAGCTCTTGATAGAGTCTGAGTTAGGTGTGATTACTTATTTTCTACTATTATGTTTTAAAAATACAGGGTGTAATCGTTAAGTGTGGCCAGGGCTAATATGGCTGCGTTTAGCGCGTGACAAAGTTTTGATAAGGCATCTGTCACCTTCTGAGACGTATATAGGTATAAGAGTGACGAATGCTTTATCCAAGTTTGACACGCGATATAGACGCAGCCATAGTAGGCCCGCAGGTGATTACTCCGTAGATATGTATAACAGATATCAGAAAACTTAAAACTGATATAGAAAGTACGTAACCCAATGAGTAAAATGAGATTAATAACTTATACCACCGGACTTATACTTATACTTGTACCGGATAAATAATTTAATTTTGTACCTTAACTTTAAATGTAATTTTTGTAATTATTATAACGTGACATGTAATATTCTAATAATATTATGAATAAATGAGTATATGAGTATATGAGTATATTTTATTTAAAAGGAGTGATATTAAAAATATTAAGTTTAAAAGCTCCCATATTATATTTCCCTATCTTAAGAGATAAAACTGTTTAATATTCATAATTTCCACAAATAAACTGTAATAAATAAAACAATTCATGAATTATATGATAATGGTTCAATGACTAGGCCTTTTAAACTAAAGGCTTTCAACTTACGGTGTACTTAATGTATGGGAGAGTATAAAGTTAATATGTGGGATATTGATGGTATTATTAAAAAAAAGTGATTTTACCCAATGGGTAACGTATAAACGATATAAGTTTAAAGTTTTCTGATATATGTTATACTTACGGAATAGTCGCCTGGCTACACGTAACGATTACACCCTGTACATAAACACAATTTTTTACATTGACATTTTAACGACTTCCATTTCATTTAAATTTAATAATAAGCTTTATAATTATGTGTATATATTTCTTGGTGTCGTATCTATTCATATACTCGTAATCTTTGATGGCTAGCTTTTTTTTTACTGTGTCTGTTGATCGTGTCCTAAAAACTGGTCAATATTCAAATCACCGATCATAATACTATGAATACTTGGGGACTTACCCTTCTGATGATCGAAATCCTCAAATCTGATCAAACGATAAATTAAACTTGAAAGTTTATTGCGTTTATATTCATGTCTCATTTCAACTCAGCTGAGATGACATCAATATTGCACCCATAAGAATGAGGGCATAGTAACATGGCATAAGCGGGGGATTATAATTGAGGAAATACGCGTGTGGTAAAAACATTTAAATAATTAAAATGTATGTATTGTTTATTGATTGATTTTTGATTGACACGATCATAGACACTGAATTCTAATAGAGACTTGTAGCGTATCCGTCCGGATCGCTACCACTATCTTATCCATTAACCTACCGCCAAACAGCAGTGTTCGCATTGTTGTGTTCCGGTTTGGGGATTAGACCGCCGGTGAAATGACTAGCATAGAGGCATTCCATCTTAGTCCTAGTTGGCAACGTATTTGCAGTCTTAGGATTGCATTGTAGTCTTGTGAATGCGAATGTCTATGGGTCACAGTTTCCACTTACCATAAGGTGGCCTGTGTGTGTGTTCTCTATGCCATTAAAAAAAAACTTATTGATGGACAAACAGACAAACTGGGCTGAAATTCGAGGTGGTAAAAACCATATTGTCTTTGATCTGTTTAGTGTAATGTTAACGTTATGATATCTTTTATTTACTTGACAGTAACGGCGATTGAATTAAACACAATACCATAATAGGCCAAAGACGATAAATTATTATGGTTTTTATGGTTTTTACTGCCAAGAGTAGATGCCCTTTGCGTACGTGCGATAGTTTGTTATGCGTCCTTATCACAAAGTTACATACTAATTTGATATGTACATACTAAGGAGTAAATTCTGTATTACATACATACATACTCGTATTACTCGTACATTAAATCACGCCTGATTCCCAGAGGGGTAGGCAAAGACCACTTCTTTCCACTTGCTACGATCTTGACAAATTTCTTTCGCTTCTTCCACATTCATACATCGAGTCATGCACGCACGTCGGTTTCGGGTACTTAAGATTCGGCCCTTTTCCAGTATTTCACCGATTTGACTCGAAAAAGTACGCCTAGGGCGGCCCCTTCCGACCCGTCCACTCACTTTCGATATTAATATAGGGTAAAGTCACCAGTGGTCAGCCAGAGAGCTGTAGTCAGCCTCTGTCTATGCTTTGTATGAGTGGGAAGAGTACGAAATATATATTTCCCACTCTTCCCACTCAGATACGGTCGACTACTGGTCTCTGGCTGATCACTGGTGACTTTACCCTACTTCATATTACAGTAGAACCTACAATCGACACAGTTATGGCAAAATCATACGATGGTACGCTCGTTCATTTATGTTTCAGATTTCTGAAGAGCCATTGTCGCTGCGGCACGACATTTTTTTTTCCATGTCCGCCTTTTTATACAACTCCTTTGTAGCTTAAGGAACACTACTGTGGAATGTAAAAATTAAAGCGATCACATGGCCATGTTGTAGTGATTACTGTTATTCAAAGTATTTCATTTCACGCAGAATATTTTTAAAGTTATTTGCACTCGGAAAAATTTAACCCTGATTTTAACAATTAAACATAAATTATCCATTAAACTACCGCCAAACAGCAGTGTTCACACTGTTGTGTTCCGGTTTGGGGATAAGACAGCCGGTGAAATCACTAGCATAGAGGCATTCCATCTTAGTCCTCAGGGTTGGCAACGCATTTGCAGTCTTAGGATTGCATTGCAGTCTTGTGAATGCGAATGTCTATGGGTCACAGTTTCCACTTACCATCAGGTGGCCTGTGTGCTCATCTGTCTTCTCTACGCCATAAAAAAAAAATTAAGAGGATCAAACTGAAGAAATCCATACAAAATGCGAAAGCTTTTTTTCTCTCAAACCTAAACCAATTTTTACGATTATTGTAGATATTTTATAACAAACTAGGTCTGTAAGTTTCTTTAGAAATATTTTTTGGAAAGGAAGAAAAAAGAATTGAAATTTAGGTATGAACCCAGTTTAGAAACAAATTCAAAAATTGTGGAAATGGAACTTGACTTAAGAGGCGAGAATGGTTATCGATCGGAACTAACTTTGTGTTTGAGCAGGATTTTTTTTGACAGCTACGCAATTTAAGGGTGTGTTCACAATCTTCTACTTACGTTGTGGCGGGCTCTTTTCCGCAACTCGAAGAATTAATAAATGCGCCTATTTTGCTTGAGGACAATACTCCTGTACTTAATTGAATTACTCACATTAAAAATTATGTCTAGAGATAAAAACATGCTTTTTTTTTTAGAATAACAACTGGATCCTCTTTATCCCTGGATATTTGAGACGTATGCTATTAATAATTTCAGTAACTTGATGCACGTAACTAACTACTAACCTTAAACTTTAATTAACACTTTTATAAGCATTTGGGATTTCTAGAATACCCATCATAGCCAAACGGTCGCCGCAGTTCACTCTTTCAAACCCCGCTGCCGCTCGTCGCGTCCGCTGCCGCGCTCGCCTTTCACTAACCTACACCCCGAACAGATTTAGGTCGAGCGGGTATTTGAAATATTAAGTTAGCTACACCACTAAGATACGAGATGCCGGATCGCCAGTGAACTGGAAGTATTGGGCAAATCGAAGTTTGTGCGATGAATTTGAATAGGTAATGCCGTATTATTACTTAGAAACTATCCGTCAAAGCATCCGCAATACAGAAAAACAAAAACAGATCGTTTACTGATAAATAATAAAATAAAAATAAAATAATGTGTCCTACACAATAGTGTAAAATGGCTCTATTTTTATAAATTGGGGGTTGCGTGGTCAAACCATATACGTCGATATAACTTGTTGTGTCAAGAAGAACATTAATGAATACACCAAGAAAATTCAATTTTGAGTAAACAAATTATTTCGATATCGAAAAAAAAATTATGTGAACAAATCGCTGGCAAAACAAACTTCATTAGGTACCCTTCTGCGTGTCTAGGCTATAATTATAATAGCGACAGCTAGGCTCTTGTCGGCGGAGTGGAGTAATTACCACTTCTCTCTGTTCTCTACTAGATTTTTCACCTTCTGATATGACACAACATCGGCCTTCTGTCTTATTTGGCTATAGTAAGTAAGCCTAGGTCTTCCTCTTCTTCTTTTTCACCCAACTATGCCTTTCAAAAGGTTAAAAAAAATGTCGTATCAGGTGCCATCGTCTTTCGTCTTGTACATTCTATAATTATTAATTTAGTATGTTTAATTTCGTGCACGTAAATTTGTAATGCCTGTAAAAACCTTCGGTCCAAAGTCAATCTGACATTAAACAACAAAAACATTGAGTTTCCTAAAAGTTACAAATGACTTGACATCTCTAATGACATTGACGACTTCAAGCATACTTTCTTGAAATGGGTCCCAAATTACCGCTCGTGACCGTATCTATTATACATGTTAAGGAATATGAATAAGTTTACATTATAGCAGATACGAAAGCGATTATACTGTAGGTACATCGTGTTCATGTCGAGTTTATCGAACTGCCTGTAAATTCGCACTCATTGGGTAGCTGTACGCGGTAGGTAATTAAATCCTTCCACCTTTACGCTCGCAAGCTTCAAACGAAGCGGCCCTAATGCGAACTGCCGGATGTGAGAGGCTACTTTAACGAAGCGTTGGTATTTCACAAACGTAAAGCTTGTAATCGTTTCGTAAAACCTTTAGATATGAAATATAATATAGCCATATACTCGAAAATCTAATTTAAGACCAAAATCCTAACCTCAACGGTCGCACATTCGCTGTGATTACTGCATTTTGGTTTAAGTGTAGGTATTTTTATCAATAAAACTTACCCTAATATTACTGGTTACACCAGTTCTCATATCTATATATCATTTTTAGGGTTCCGTAGTCAAACTAGGAACCCTTATAGTTTCGCCATGTCCGTCCGTCCGTCCGTCCGTCCGTCCGTCCGTCCGTCCGTCCGTCCCCAGTCTAGCTCAGAGACTCATAGTACTAGAAAGCTGTAATTTGGCATGAATGTACATATTAGTCACGCCAACAAAGTGGTAAAATAAAATTTTGAAAAATATTTTTTTTTAATGCACCTCCCCTACACGTAACGTGGGGATGTCTTTTTTTTTTCTTGCCTACCCCATAGTGTGGGGTGTTGTTGGATAGGTCTTTCAAAAATATTGCGGGTTTATGAAAACAATTTTTCGATTAAGGGATCCGTTTATGAAATATTAAGCTTTAAAGCGCTATTTTTTGTTAGAGTCAAGTGTCCCCCCCCCCTACAGCCAAAACTACAAGTACTAAAAATCTGAAAAAAATCTTCAACGAAAGTGCATATAACGAATTTTAAAGGAAAACTATCACGGCTAAGTAGACATGATTAGTTCCTGAAATACAGGCGACTAAAGTGTTTATACCTACTAAAAATCATCTAAGACAGCGCCAAATAACTTTAAATAGAAAATTGGTTCATACATGTTGATTTTTGAGATAGTTTTTTGTGTTTGTCGTTACGGCTTCGGAACCCTACACTGAGCATGGTCCGACAATAGATATATAAGAAAATCTCAAAAGTTGTTAACACAAAATAAACAGTATACAACAAAATTGATATTAAATAAAATAAATGTAAAACTAGTTGATAAACTTAATGAATATGCCAATATGTTAGGAAATAATAAGTTAAAGTATGACACTGACACACAAATATTGCAATTAAAAATACAGAATTTGGAGGAGTCAATACAAACATTAAATAATTTGCAAGAGAACTCAAAAAAAATTATAGCTGAGTATTCTTTAGGTATGGATGACCTAATAGGGCAGCTCAACTATAATTTAGAGCTGTTTCAGTCACTGGCGGACAATCACACATGTGTCTGCCAAACCATGAGTGTCTGTCCGGCCACCAGCGGACTGAAGCAGAGCCTGTGTGTTAGTGTTCCTGCACTCAGTGCACTCAGTGTTCCTACACTGAGTATTCCTGCGCATAGTGTTCCTACACTTCCTACAGTAAATAATGACAGTACTAATACATTGACATATAAACATAAACCTGACATAATTATGTACTGCGATGAAATTGGTAGTAATATGGGCTCAATATTGAATTCATACACTAAGGGACATAGTGTGATCAGCAATTGTTTACCTTTAAGCAGCTTGGAAAATATCCAAAATCAAATTATTAAGGACAGAAATATTGATATTGACACAACTTTGCTTATTCTTATAGGAAATAGAGGGAATGTAAACAAAAATAAATTAATTTCATTTTTTCAAACATTGAATAGTCTTGTAGTAAAAAAAATCATATTGTTTACATTCCCTTATTGTAAACAGTTGTCACAGAAAGAAAATGATATAAGACATAATCTAAATATGACATTTTATAACATGTGCACATATAATGATAAGATTGACATTATTGATTCTAATAATTATATTAGTAATAATTACATTTTGAATAAAGGGAAATTTTACCTTCCCAATTATCTTAAAAGACAGATAGCTATGTCGCTATCTTATTTATTTGATATTTCAGCCAATAATTTGGCTCCTGCTTCTTTTGAGCAACCAAAAATGCACCTGGAAACCGTTCCAAATACCATCAATCATTTAAATTAAATGAAACGACAACAGAGGGCGTCAACTCTAGCAATCTAAATCGCAATAAATGTAAGGCCAAATCTGGCAGCAAAGTATCTAATAGTATCACTCTGGTTCACCAGAATATTCAATGTATAAGAAGTAAAGACCTCCAAATTTAGTTATTTCTTAATAGTAATAATATTGATATTTTATGTTTAACGGAACACTGGTTAACTAGTAACGAGGCTATGTTTAATTTTATCAACCACCAGGTCGGCAGTCTGTTCACAAGAAGTATCTCGATACATGGTGGGTCGTTAATAATATTAAACAATAAATTTAAATTTAAAGAACGTAAGGACATTGTGTCCTTATCTGTTGAACGTACATTAGAACTCGCTGCAATAGAATTACAGCAATTCATAGTAGTTTGTGTATATAGGCCACCCTCAGGAAATTTCGAAATTTTTGAAAAGAACATGGAAACTATCTTAATAAATTTATCTCATTTGAGTAAAAAAGTTATTATATGTGGAGATTTCAATGTTAATATTTTGGAAAATAGTTCACTAAGCTCCAGATTGATAAATCTTTTCAAATCTTTCGGACTGGCTCATACTTTTATGGAGCCGACTAGAGTGACTGACACTAGCGCCACGTGTATTGATAACATTTTTACTGTTATAATTCCTATTAGTTAGAGTTTGATCAGTAACCTGGAATCGGATCATCTAGGTCAACTAATTAAATTGGAGTTTGTATCGCATAATGTTGTGAATAAGGAAATAACTTATGTGCCGCTTACTGCAGGTCGTGTGGAGAGAATGCGACATAACCTAGTGCATAATCTGCCCTTTTTAACAACTGATAAGGGCCCTAATGACATGTACAACTCATTCTTTCACACATTCATGAAACAATTTGACATGATATTTACATCTAAATCGGTCATGGTCGGTGGCGCAAAGGTTTTCAGTGACTGGGCTACTGCGGACTTACATAAACGAAGAGCAATACTGTATCAACTATATGAGGAACGACGGTTTAACGCTAGTGAAGAGTTTAAGGAACATGTCAAAGAGTATTCTAAGAATTTCAAGTCAGACTGCCGTATAGCTAAGCGAAACTTTTTAAGTGATAAAATCTTGAATAGCTCTGATGTCATTAAAACGACTTGGAAAATAATTAATGAAGAAACAGGTCGCCGGAAAAAGGAATTTAATGACTTTCGTTTAAAAGTAGATGGTAAAATCCTAGAGTCTAATTTAGATGTCGCAATTGAATTTGAAAATTATTTTACCAACATACCAGTGTCCACGACTAA
Organism: Acleris laterana; assembly: GCA_963966035.1. Taxonomy (NCBI): domain Eukaryota; kingdom Metazoa; phylum Arthropoda; class Insecta; order Lepidoptera; family Tortricidae; genus Acleris; species Acleris laterana. Next base: position 6,803,545 of record OZ014446.1, on the reverse strand, counting down.
GTGTCTGAACTCTTCGCCGGCGTCTGCCATTTTATTATTAGAAGATAACGTATCTGAATGCAGTATACACTTTGAATTCAAGCACGTTACTGCCTTGGATGTAATCAAAGCATTCAAATCAATTAACATTAAGAAAACCAATGATCTTTGGGGGGTTTCGGTTTACGTCCTTAAATCCTTAATGGAGGTCATAGCATCTGACTTAATGATCATATTTAATCACTGTGTTGATTGTGGTGAGTTTCCTGATCTTATAAAACATAGCAAGATAATTCCATTATTTAAAACGAGTAGTACTTCTGACCCCACTAACTTTAGACCGATATCGATACTACCCACTTTCAGTAAAATCTTTGAGAAACTAATTTTATCACAGTTAATGCAACATTTTCAAGATAATAATTTATTACATAATAAACAATTTGGTTTTACTCGGGGTCGCTCGACAACCGAAGCTGGTGTTGAGCTAATTAAACATATTTTTGATGCCTGGGAGGGGTCACATGATGCTTTAGGTATTTTCTGTGATTTGTCCAAGGCCTTCGATTGCGTTAACCATGACACATTGGTCAGGAAGCTACACCATTATGGAGTTAGAAGTACTGCGCTAAACTTAATTAAAACGTACTTATTCGGGAGAATACAAAGGGTAGACGTGAATGGAAAACGATCACCTGGGTCTTTGGTCTCAATGGGCGTGCCACAGGGCTCAATTTTGGGTCCATTTCTATTCCTCATTTACATAAATGATTTACCATACCTTATAAAGGACAACCATGATATAGTATTGTTTGCTGATGATACCTCACTCGTATTTAAAGTCAAACGACAACAGGAGTTTAATGTGGATGTAAACAATGCTATATCAAAAGTAGTAGATTGGTTTAGTGTTAATAATTTATTACTAAATGAGAAAAAGACTAAATGTATTAAATTTATGACTACCAATGTGAAAAATAGACAAACTACTGTAACTATTAAAAATGACAAATTAGACTTAGTTAATGATACAGTATTTCTTGGTATAACGTTAGACTCAAAACTCCAATGGGGTCCTCATCTGGCTAAATTAGCGAATAGACTAAGTTCTGCAGCTTTTGCAGTTAGTAAAATTCGGAATCTAATAGACTTGAAAACCGCTCGATTAGTTTATTTTAGTTACTTCCATAGTATTATGTCATATGGTATTTTACTATGGGGTAGTGGTGCTGACGTAAACAGCATCTTTGTTCTACAGAAGAGGGCTATTCGTGCTGTTTACAAGATGGGTCATAGAGACTCGCTTAGAGATAAGTTCAAAGAAACGAATATATTAACCGTATACAGTCAATATGTTTATGAAAACATTATGCATGTTCATAAGAACATCAGTAATTTTAGAAAGAACTGTGACATACATAATGTTAATACTAGAAATAAACATAAGCTCGCAGTGCCCTTTACACGGCTTCACAAAATAAAAAACTCTTTCATGGGTAATTGTATAAGGTTCTATAATAAGCTCCCAAGTAGTGTTACTCATTTATCAGTAAATAAATTTAAGAGATACGTTAAACGTAAACTAATTTCTAAAGCTTATTATAGTATTAAAGATTATATGAATGATGACAATGCTTGGGACTGATTTATATATATTTTTTGTATTACAATTATTAATGACCGTGGAGACTATATACATCTCCCTGTATGATTACCTATTATTTAATATGACATCCGGAGACTCTTTACATCTCCAAAATTGACCGTGGAGACTTTCTACATCTCCCTTATTTTTTTTTTTGTGTTTTTTTTTTTTATTTATATATAATTAAATTATATTTAATTCTTAATTTTAATTTGACATTTGGAGCCTGTTTACATCTCCGAAATTGTATTATTTATTTTAATCCGACATTTTGATTTATTTAATTATTATTACTACTGGGACCTGTACATCCCTGTGACATTTAAATTATGTAGCTTAAGTTTAGTATTGTAATAAGTGATTTATTTAAAAAAAATGGCTTACTGTTGAGTTTCTTGTGGCGCTTCTTCTCAACAGTGGTCTCTTTGGAAGCGCTGGTAGACTCAGACTTGTAAAAGTGCCTACAGGGCCTACTTACAGAATAAATGATTTGATTTTGATTTTGATTTTGACATGCTCTTGCCCGGTTTTATGAAATAATGTTAATGTAACGAAATAATTAAGATGGGAACTGTCAAATTTAGGTCTTCGAGTATAGACGAGATACTTTGCGAGAACGTCATCGTTATCGAAAATGTATAGGATTGACGTAAGCTGCCAGTCGGTCGCGTCGAGTGCTTGTGTCAATTTCATACAATTTGTCAGTTTTCGAAATTCGATTTCGTTAGCGTTATGCATCTTGTCTTTTTTGTCAAGTAATAAGAGCTATCAAAACGCATTTAAAACGTTGACAATAAGATAACACGTCAAAAAAAATATTGGTTGTTAACAGTAGAGGAGGCCTTGCGTATTACCATCGCACCAACTGTGTGTGTAAACTTGATTGTTTTCAAAGAAAAGTAGAATGCAATAAAGTATACACGCTACCTGATGTTACGTAGAATGTAAGAAATTGCAATCTCAAAACCACAAGCTCAAGATTCCTTAGCGAATGCTTCTATGTTAGTCATTTATATGTTAGGCACGTTTTCATTTTGACAGTCCGAAAGAGAGTCTGCTTTCAAAATGAAAACAATTTTTCCACTTTGAAGTCGATTGCGATTACGAGTATGTTAGACAATAGACCAGAAGAACACAAGGCGAACTGTGAATAAAAAGCATTTATTATGTCTGCTTAAGTCGGTACATATTTAAGTCTGTAACCATGTTAAACCCCTTATTTAACCTATTTTAGTTAAAGTACTGTGTCCCTCTAGTCTGTCTGATGCAAATGCAATGTCAACAAATGACAGATAAGAACGAAGCATGTTTTAAGCATATTTTAACTATTGAGTGTTTATCAAGAGTAAGTCTATAAACAGAAGTGCAGGACTTTTTAATTAATAACTACGACTCCAATGGAAAACAGAGGAAATAAATAGGAAAATTTAAGGCAACTGCGGTAAATAAAGTTTATTAGGGTGTATATAAACGAAATTGGTTTTCATTATGAAAAAGGAAAAGTATAATTAATCAGAGTGAATTGATGATTGATTATAAAGCGTTTTTACTTCTTTTTAATAAACAACAGATTCATGCTAGAGTTCTTAATGTAAAGAAAGGCATAAAGGAAAGTAGTAGTCATCAACGGGTCATATTTGCTAGGTTTTTTTTTTAATCACACAGTTTACGTTCAACGGCGGATAGACTTTAATTTTGTTCTGTTAAAGAACATCAAGGATTTGCCTGTACCTATCATATGTATTATATCGATCGTATGTGGAAAAATATGTGTCACGGAAACCGGTTTTCGATTGTGTTAGCTCAAGTAAAAAGTAGTCGAGGTTCGAAAACTCATAGTAAAATAATGCATGTGTGCAAATATCGTATAAAAATTACTTGATAATGAACTCATAGATACTGCTGCCAATAAAATAAACAAATTTCAAAAACACACACACACACACACACACACACACACACACACACACACACATAAACTCACGCCTTTATTCCCAGAGTGGGGTAGGCAGAGCTACAGAATTTCCAACAGCTATAAAAACTTTTGGAAAATTCTGTAACCACATTTTGCACACTTAGGCGAAGATGTTTACCAGTGTATTAGGACAGGTCGCAAGCCCATCGCCTAACAGTACTACACGCCTTTATTACCTTAGTCGGCTTTTACGACATCCACGGAAAGATACGGAGTGGCACTATTCTAATCCGGCAACCACACGCCATTTTGAAATCACATCTCTACGTAGTCTCTTACCGCCTGTCTCTCCCTCTGTATGTGCTTTGATCTTTCCAACTACGTAACATATTTAAATGTGATTTTCATCAATAGAAAGTGATTCAAGAGGAAGGATTTAGTGTAGTCTGTATTATACATAAATAGGAACGAACGGGTCACTAGTAGTATATACAAATTTTGAAATATCGATATTCTGCTAATATAACATAGTAACGGCTTTTCAATCCCACCTCTAAATCAATGTATTGCGATCTGCCGCACGACTTGGTCCTCATGAACCGAACAAAGGACTCTGTCGGAACTGTCGAGTATGTGGGCCTAAGTGAAGCATTATTCGTCGATCGCTGATGAGATACTAAAGACACTATTGTAGGTGAATACCAAGGGAAGGAGGACGGGGAGGGGACCGTTAGATTATGAGTCAACCCTGCTGTCACCTACACAAGTTGTAACCTCAAACATAAGAAGCTCTATTTTATACAGGATGTCCCTGAACTTGACATAAAAGGGCCTCTTCAAACCCGTCCAGAATATATTTTTAGCACTTCATAATTTTTTGACTTTTTAAGTTATTTAGATTTAAATTATACTTGCCATCTTCTTTAAACACAGCCTCCGGTACAACGTTAGCTACCTTGGCTAAAATAACTGGTCAGAAACCTGGCTACTTAATTCTCAGTAACGTAGCAATATTCATGTTTATGCCTTGTGAACACAGCTTGCATATTGTAACACAATTAAATACTTAGAAATACATTTATTAGGGACCACATTTTATTTATTTTAAAGTATCGGTGTCTAAAATAATCCAATTTGTTAAATCTACTATGAAATCCTATTGGGATTGTGATAACAACATCAACAATTTATTTCAATAATTTAAACATATACAATTATTTTTATGTAACATGAATATCTCCTTAATTATTGAAAAAGCCACGTGTGATATCGTACTTATACCTCTTAAGCATACTTAAACATTTTAACATTTTTGTAAGCTCACAAATAGAATGCAACTTATACGCGGGCAGAATTACTTAACAGGCTTTACAGCAGCTAAAGCAAATCTCCTAGCCTGTTGCGCGTAGCCGTAGCGCCGTGGCACCGCTACGCCGCCCGTAGCCAGTTCTCTAGCGTGACTCGACATTCCCGCCCGCACCGTAGCTCTCGTACCAACCTACTTTCATCACGTTACGTTTCGAAATTTAAAATTTATGAAAACGTTATTTGTGTGGTTTTAATTTTAGAATGGTTTTCAAAATGGATTCGGTTATTGTTTAAGTGTTTTTTTTCTAGTTGAGTTTTTATGATGAATGTTTTATATGGAGTTCTGCTTGGTAAATAGGTAAGTTATTCCAGTTTTTACTATTTTTAACAGAACTTAAGTTTTTTTTTGTCTGTTTCTCCATCTGTCATCAATTTAAAAAATAGTGTTCTAAATGAAAAAAAATGCACCGTTAATGTCGAAAAATAAATAGCAAAATCAAGAAACGGATTCTTTGTTGGTTCTAATTTTTGAAATTGGAGTTTTTTTTTTCGATATTTAATCAACCAAGACAAATGGTGGTAATTTTTGTCTGCATTTTTATTTATATTTTCGTTAATTAATGGTTAAAAAAATCGTTTTGTGTTCCACACAGTCATGTGAGCTATGATGTTATTTAGCTATAACAACTATACTTGTAGAATGTTTACGTAACATAATATATTTTTTTACGTTTGGATTTTTTATATAGGAGGGGGTTTTTTTTTAAATCATGAATAAGTTCATAAGAAACTTTTTTTATTTAGCTGCCTTATAACCTAATAACCTAACTTGCGTATTTTATAGTTTTTTTAAACATCTATAAGCTGAATCCAAAATAGAAAAGTTGTCAAATTAAGATATCCTATGGAGTATCTAAAACATGTTCATGATGGTAATGTATTATATAAAAGCATTTATTTCAGCAAACTGTAACGTCATCGCTGAAAGTATTATGTCCTCCAACTTCAACAAGTCAAAAGCAAGTTTAAAAATCCGGTCAACAATTATTGGCGCAAATGCGTTGTCTGCACGGAGTACATGGGGCGATGCAGGGCAAAAATCGTTATGTGCACCATGAGCTTATAGGGCGCTTGACGGGTTAAATCCGCCATTTTTTAAGTAGCCAGTGGGTAAAACGAATCTAACAACACCTCGAAATCGAATATTCGTTCAACTTCTACGAGGTAACAAGACAACCTTATATTAATAAAAAATCCCTTCTGAATTCGGGTAAAGATGGGAGGCATCTACATATGTGGACACATAATTATACACCCAAGAGCAATGAGAACGGGTCAAGTTCTATAGAAATTCTATACAAAGTGACCTGCTTTCATTGTTCTTGACTATAGGTAGAACTTACGTTTTTTCATACATTTGCCTACAAATATCACTAAATTGAATTTGACCACCAATCAATAGTACTACGCCAATTTTGTTTGTTACAATTTACTTTAGATAATGATGAACTTCTTCTAGAACTAACCTTATACATATTGTATAGGGATTTAAAAACTAAGTGCTGACGCGTCCTTCCCAATTTGTTTTATTTTATATAGATCCTTCTAATCTGAAACTTTTTTTTTAAAACAGATATTGTACAACATTTCAAATCTCAATTTATTAATCACCGGGTTATAAATAAACGCGCATAAAAAAAAGCCAGAAACCTACAAAAACGGAACTGCACTGCTGAAACACTACATGTTCATCAAATGCGAGGTTTTTTTGTTGTGCTTTCAGTATTTTTTCGATGTGTAGTTTCTATTTTTTCCTGCGCAATGAAATATTTTTAACCAATACTGTAACTAACAATGAGATTGGTTTGGAAGTTTTTAATTGGTCATCAAAAGAAGGCATTTGTACAGAAAACGCAAGCGTGGCTAATCACGTGATACCTATATTGTATGTAACGTATTACTATTAATACGTTCACGTATACATTAAACAAAACTATTCCTTGACTGACAGACAATACGCAGCGTACACTACTAATTAAACTTCGTTACGTGAAATTTAGATAACAACTATCCGGTGACGTAGGTGAAGGTTCTTTTTTAACTTAGGTTAAAAAAAAAAACATAATAACACACTTAAAATAAAATCAAAACACGAACTAATTTTTAATCGAAAAATCCGCAACTGGTTGGCATTGTTCCCAAAATGCTAGCAGAATTGCCACGTTGAATGGCAAACTTTTATCAAGTTGACTGAATTTGTGCCTTTTGAGGGACTACGCTGATTCCGCTGCAAATCCAGCCCTATTACTTGTCCCTGGAAGACGTCACGGTGCAAGGTGTCCACGCAAGTGGCATCCCAAACCATCGGCCGGCGCTTCCACAGAACAAGAGTTGTCCCATCATGTCTTTACCATGATTGTCACACATAAGACCAATTCCATAATTTTCGCATAATTGGCGCTGGTAAAATCCCGGCCGATTAAGGCTGGAGTGACGGGAAAATTCACCAGCACTTTGCCTACAGCATAAACCATAGCAGTGGTGAGGAGCACAACATTGTGCACCCAAGCGGAGTGAAGTTGCAACTATAAACGTTGAAGAATCTATCTGTTTCTGTGATTGGCGATGGAAGCGTCTGTACGTCAGGCATGATCTGCGGAGCTGTTGCACGTTTGTAAAAGTTGATTCCGTACTTGCCCGCAGATCGGTCCACCACACAGCCTCTGTAAAGAAAGAGTTTTTGAGACCTCGGAATTAAACTATTAAGTACGAATTAATCACCCGCTAGCGGAAAGAAAGGGAACAATTATAATCTCGACGTAAGGTGTCAATCTATCGCGTCGGTCGCTATTGTCAATTTCATACATTGTCTGTGGGTTTTGTACGGTCTTTATTTAATTTATAGGTGTATGTGTAATAGACATAATAAATGATAACTATCAACGACCCTTTCGATCTGTATCATAAAACACGACTTTATTGTTTTGTCATATTCGACCAGTTCAATTCCTGGTTAAACAAGGCATTTTTTTCAAAAATCCAATTGCAAACACATTTAATTAATGAAAAGAAAACTTAATTAAGCATTGTTATAAAAACTATGACGGGTTTCCTTTCAAAGCTTACAAAGAGTCTGGAAGTTCAGTCTTTTGAAAATTTTCATCGAGCTTTCTTGCGTTCTCATTTTTTAAAAGCCTTAAATAAAACTGTAGTGTTGCTAATGGATTCTGGTCTTTTTTATTTTATTTGGCTTTACAGAAAAATAATATATTTGGCCAGTGCTAAGTCTACTTAGCAAGTAAATTTTCATTATTTTCTTGTCTTTATAAACGCCACATGACAGAATAGATAAGGAATACTTTAAATAAAATACGTTTATTGTGCATTTTTAGGAATAACGGAGTAAGAATTCACGAACAGCATAATGGTGAACCAGCGATCTTAAGGAGAGGTCGCGGTAAGTAGGTAGATGAACACATATGCAAATACGTTGCTAATGTCATTTAGCTACTTAAATCAATTAGGACAAGCCACATGCTCGTTTGACATGCGCATCGAGGGTTCGATACACAAAAAATCACATGAGTCCCTCAATTTGTACTGTGATTCTATGTCGACGACGATGCCGTGTGGTTGCCGGCTTAGAATAGTGCCACTCCATTTGTTCCCGTGGAAGTCGTAAGAGGCGACTAAGGAAATAAAGGCTTGTAGTATTTTTAGGCGATGGGCTTGCAACCTGTCACTAATATACATTGGTCATCTTAGCCTGTTTGTACAAAATGTAGTTACAGAATGAACAAGTTTTTAGAGTTGTTGGTAATTCTGTAGCTCTGCCTACTCCACTCTGGGAATGAAGGCGTGAAGGTGTATAGGTATGTCTTTATGTCTATATCGAACACAAGTGTTTTGTTTTAGCGAGATATGCGGCATAAATGGAAGAGCTTGATTTTTTTACACGTCTAAAGGACCATAGAACAAAGTATTATCAGTAGGCATCGGAGTTTTTATCGCACGGTAAGACTAATAGCAAGCTATGGAGTCGTCATTTGCCATAAATCTTAACTCTTATTCATATTCATACTCATTTATTTCTTTAATTATTTAGGTTTTTTTTTATAATCAAGGGCAACAACAGGGATTTATGGCAAATGACGACTCCATAGCTTGCTATTAGTCTTACCGTGCGACAAAAACTCCGATGCCTAATTATCACATTATTATCAACTGAATATCTCCATGGATCCCCGACAAAAAGAGCCTTGTCATAGAAACAGACTGAAGGCCAGACAGACGAACTACATTCTATAAGGGTTCCTGTGCGAACCCTAAAAAAACGCAATTTCCGTTGTGCGCTGAAAAATGCCTCCTGCATACTATTTTAATTATTTCCGAGCTCAAAGGCCTTTGATGAGCCACTTCGCCGAGATGACTAAGATTCATAACTATTTATTCATTCATATTTTCAACAGACTGAAAAATTAAACCAAATATTGTTCCGTGTGGTTGTCGGGTTAGAATAGTGCCACTCCATATCTTCCCGTGGATGTCATAAGAGACGGCTAAGGGAATAAAGGCGTATAGTATTGTTAGGCGATGGGCTTGCAACCTGTCACTAATACACTGGTAAACACCTTAGCCTAAGTGTGCAAAATGTGGTTACAGAATTATCAACAAGTTTTTAGAGTTGTTGGTAATTTTGTAGCTCTGCCTACCCCACTCTGGGAATAAAGGCGTGAGTTTACGTATGTATGTATGTACTGTGACTTATACTTACTTTACTACGTAGGTATAGAAGAATAAGCGAGAACGTGGAATTGCATATGTAGTGGTATCGTGTGTGTATAGGCAAGAGAAAGAGAGAGAGTAATAGTGAAGTATTTCTCTCTCTCTTGATCTTATCTATAAATACACAATACCACTACATAAGCAATTCCACGCTCTCGCTAATTCATCTATAATACGGTTTTACCATAAAGACATTGCAGTTTTATTATGAGAAGCTGCGTACGAACAACGGGGTTTCAATGTACAAGCACAGTAATACAGTGTTATGGTGGTGTGTGGTGTTTCTACAGAAAAAGGGTATAATGTCTCCTGAAGATCGAGTGAAAAAGGGTTCAAGTCTAGTATACTCAGTTTACAATACAATACAATACAAATACTCTTTATTGAACACCAAAAGAAAACAAAACACGGAACAGTACATTTTTATGTATATACCCTTGCTTAGTACGAGTTAAGTCGACTTTATACTCTTTTACACGAGGCCCTCAGCATTATTGTCAGGTGTTACGTCAGAAATCTTTGGATAAACCTGAGAGCTACATTTATTTTTATCCGCTTAAGTCTATAAGTTACTTCGCACGGATAAACGTTATAATTAATAATTTATTTAAAAATAAATTTCGATAGCGATAAAAGGACGCCATAATGATTTTGGCCGGATTAACTTGGTACACGTGGCAGTCTAACAATTTAATTTTAAAAACTCCTTACGTATTTCACTTTGTTTTAAACCATATTGATATCATATTGTAAATGTTTTGTACATACATGCATTTTGCGTTTCTGTCCATTTAATTGTTTGCTATACAATAAAGTAATTTACATAAATAAATACATACATACATATTGTTAGGCGATGAGTTTGCAATCTGTCACTAATATACACTGGTAAACATCTCAGCCTTTTTGTGCAAAACGTGGTTACAGATTTAGCAACAAGTTTTTAGAGTTGTTGGTAATTTTGTATCTCTGCCTACCCCACTTTGGGAATAAAGGCATACATTCGTTTTAATACACTTTTTTTACAAAAAGTAGTTGTTACATTCAGTCGTTTATTTACAAAGCAGTTTATTTCTATGACATCAACAGGAATCATCACAACGGTTGCCATACATAAGCCACGTCTATGACAGTAGTCTTATAAGTGCTTAAAGTACATGCAATTGACCTTTAGCATTTTGATATTTCAGTACTCTTTAATTAATTAAACCCCTTAACTCATTTAAATAAATTTTCGTATGCAGTCTTTCTCCACAATAAAAGCATAAGAAACAAAAAGCAGATATTAGTAGGTATGAATGAACATGCGCAGGTAGATGTTTACATAGAAATATGTACTCGTACATACGTAGGTAGTAGGTATATAAGAATTAGAAAATAGCGACTCTATGGATTGTACGACCACGACGGTATGCTCATCTCTATTTAATACACTGTCACACTGAATCACACCATTCGTATTTTTTTTAATAACTTCAAAATCAACCTGTTGATGAAGCAAACTGTACTGCCATTCTACCAAAATAAGGCAGTTAACTGCATAGCATTTTAAATTTAATGTGGTTACCCTTCCCACCTTCTTTGGTAGGACAGTAGTGTACGCTGCCCACACGTCGGTAAACTAAAGAGAAACTCGTTTAATATTCTGTGAAGTATCATCGCGTGGGCTCACGTCTGAAGACAATGCGACGCGGTTCCAACTGAGCATGTGGCTGCAATCAGTTATTCAGAATTAGTTCGTTTTCAAAGTAAACCCTGAGTAAGGGAATATGTTGTTTAATCTGTGTTTCCAATAATGTTTTTTGAGATTGCCAGTCAGGTGTTTTGTCTTATAAAAGTACTTAAAAGGCAAACGCGTCGCATATTTTGGTATTTTTTATAAGTATTTTTAAATGTTACCTATTAACTCGGTGCATCTGGTCTGTTTAAATGTGTGTAGTAAGCCTCTTAAGAAGCCTTTCGTAATACTTTGTACAATACGAATTTTTTGCTGGCTTTCGACAGTGCCCCGAACGCACACACCTACGTGCATTTTAACACTATACGAGCTTTGCATAAAACGAAAAGAGCAACACCTGAAAAAAGACTGACAAAGGGACGCCAGCGAATGCATTAAAGCGAGTGGCCAGTTTTGGTCGGGTTTGTTTTGGACCAGATTTCACATGACTTTCTTTACTAGAGTCAAATAATTTAAGAGATCATATTATTATGACAAACCAAGTGAAGTTTTTAGTCAGTAAATAAATTCAATGTTTAATAAGAAGTAAATTCGACACCTGTGATCCAAGTACAATCCCAAAAAGTTTCATATTGCTTGTTTTAAACTTTCGTAACGTTTACACGTACTACTATAAATCTAAAACGGGACTTAATCGCAAAAACATATTATATATGCCTCGACGTTTCGATCGTGCTGCAACGGTGGTGGTCACGAGCAGACTGAAGAGGGCTGGTGGTTATTTATGTTCCATGCGAGTTTTTGAACTACCCGCACTTGTTTGATCTTGTTTTTGTTTTATCTAAATACCCACCAACCGGCACACAATCACACAACACTCATAGTATCCGAGGATTTGTCTGACGATACATGACGACGCTTGCACATGCTTATACCAAATTCTACGAAATTAAGAGCTTGTAACCACCGTCCCGGTTAAAATTTAAGTTATTAAATTGTACTGTGATGACTGGGGTCAAGATTGAGTTCTTAGCTTACTTTTAGTATCAGAAAGGGCATTGGGTAAATTTGTTTGAAGAATATTGTCATATTTTTTTCAGCGGCCACGGATGATTTTTACATAGTTATTTAGAGGACCTCGAAATACACATAGATTATATATATAATTTATGGCGTTCAATAATATCGGAGCCGAGATATTTAAGATTTAAGTGTTCAGTTTTTGGTACTAAAAGTACGCCCAGGTAAGAATATTAAATATCTCGGCTCCAATGCACTTAAGAGTATTACATTACATGACAAAACATGTTTATTTTGAATAATTTTATCATAATTTACTACTTTTACTAATGGCCGCTCACCTTGAAAATGTATGACTAACAAAATAAATGACAACACTTTTACCCTAACCCCTTTGTAGGGTATAATCACATCAAACCACTTTGCACGTTAACCGTTTGCAATGTCTACGTAACTTTACCTAATTCTTAACACAATGTGCGCCATTGCTAAAAACGCTACTTCATTAACAAATAAGACATTTACAGTTCTCACTCGCTCACAATCAATACCAAATAAATTCTGAACATATTCCTCATGCAGAACTTTGCAAATTAAACATTGAGCAGAAATAATCCTCAGACAATATTAGCTCGGCCTATTCATCTAGATCGAGTTTCATTCGGATCGAGGTTACCAACTCGGTTAGGGCGAACTTTCGTTAACTTGTTTGCTATCGTGCGCACGGCGGTTATTTGGTATCGTCTATCTTATAACTAAAATGTAAATCATATCATATTTTCTTACTTTATGACAAACAAATGAATGTTGTTTTAGGGTATTAGCATATATTAAAAAAAAAGGAACTGCAGATAAAATTCGTAAGATTTGACTCAGACCGTTGGAGAAGCTGTAACCATTAAATTGGTGTTTAACCCCCTTATAACGTGAAATAAGCTTGGAATAGTTTATGCCATGCTTTGTCCGTATCTGTAATTGTGACGTTTGCATCTGACAGAAAGTGACAAAGCATGGCATAAACTATTCCAAGCTTATTCCACGTTTATAAGTAAGGGGGTTAGTGGTTTGTCAAAGATTGTAATCGTAGGTAAAACATCATAACATTTAAACAAAATGTAAAAATAATTAATTAATCTAAGCTACCTGCAATACGAAGTGGCGAGTCGAGCAATAAAAGCCAGTTTCATTTCTTTTGGATGCGTAATGCTACCTGCACTACCTCTTGTGAGGCCCGTTCCATAAGGCCGTGTAGGTGCGAAAGAGATAGCACAATTCCGATGTTTTTATGGCCCGACTCGCCACTACGTATGGCGGATAGGATAGTATAGTGATAAAACGCAATCATGTGTTATCACAATGACATAATAAATGCGTAACTTTGAGAGGATTTGAATGAAACAAAAAAGTTGTAGTTTATAACCTGAAATAGTAAAACACGGTGTTCCCGTGGGATGATCAACGCGGACAAAGTCACGGCCACAAATTACGCAATCGATTTTATTTTTATTTTAAGTTTGCGTCCATTTTTATACCTTATTACAAAAATAATTCATAGTTACGAATAACTAAGTAAATATACTGGCTGGCTACAACAATCTACACTAATATTATAAAGAGGAAACATTTTACTGTCCGTTTGTTTGAATTGAATAGGCTCCGAAATTACTAGACCGATTTGAAAAATTATTTCACCATTAGGACCCTACACTATCCCTGATGCGCATTGGAGTCGCGGGCTACAGCTATATACTATAAGTTGAAGGTTGAAATTTACGCAAACATATGCAAAACAAGTCTCCCTTTGTAAATTTATGCACAAGTTATTATCCACTGAGCCAATATCGGAAGCATTGGGTTATTAAGAGCATGTCTATCGAAGCCATAATGAAGGTTCTAAAGGCCTTTTAACATATGCATTGTTATTTTAAAACTATTCATGTGTAAGTTACAGATGAGTATTTTACCGATGAATAATCATTAGAAATTTAAACTTTAACTTAACTTTATAGTAGGTTACAACTTAGGAATCTTAGTTTATTTGAAAAAGTTGATAGTTTTGGTATCGTAGTTTGGTAACCTCGTTACACGAAACTAAAAAAATACGGACGTAACGTTGCACTAAGAAGTTGTGAAGCATGCAAGGTCGGCACTTTCATTCGTTATACAAAACTTACCTTACGCACACAGATACACTAGGTAAGACAACGCGCCGAGCCACAGCACGAGTGACAGTTTACGTGTGTGCGTGTGCACACACATAGACAATCATTTTACATGCTTCACACATGATTAGACGAGTTTACGTCTGTATTTTTTTAGGTCCGTGAAAGACCTGTACTAAACTATTTCTACGCGGACGAAGTCGCGGGCACACGGGAAGCCATCGATAAATAATTCTACTACTGTAACTAGCTAAGTTGTACATGTAACGGACGGGTACATCTCTATTGTTTGTGATATCTATGTGGTCTGTCTCGCATCCGGCCTCAGATCTCGCAATTGAGCTAGTTTGATCACGTTATTGTTAACCTCTCCTTACCCTAGTGGGGATACTTCGTGTAGAGTCGATTAGTTTTAATTCTTCCTTAGTTCAACCAGAAGTAATAGTAGTTTATGCAATAGTTGTATAAGAGAGGTCAAAAAATATGAGTGGCGTGTGTTACGATGTGGGCCGAAGGCGAACATCGTAAAGGTAAGCGCCACGAGTGTTTTTTGACTTAGTTATACACCGTTGCATACAATACTTTTTCTACGACTAGGTTTCAAATAAAATGCAAAACTAAGCGAAAAAACTTACAAACGAACGAACGAAGTAAAGAACAACAAACGAGCGGGAAACAAGAAAATGACAAAATATGTGTCTATGGTTTACTTTGTTTTTAAATTGACGGAATGGAAAATAGAATTATTTACAATTCCAAAACATTTTAATTTGACCAATCAGAATACTTCACCAAATTAAATCCACCAATCACAATACACATCGACTGTCAAACGGAACGATAGGTTCTTTTAGGTACGTGTTTCTCTTTAACTAATTTAAATCTTTTAAAAAAACTTTGTATTTCGTATCAACCAACCAGAATACAGCTATTTTAAAATCGACCAATCAGGTAACTGAAATCATTTCTCAAAACATTAGGTGATTTATAGTCCCTATTTCACAATCGTTAAAATATGATTAAATCGATTGTGCAACGCTAAGCTTTGGCAGTTGGCCGTATCGTTTTATCTCAAAAACGCACAAGTGCTGTTTTGGGGCATAGACAAGATAGACTTTTCTCTGGATTATTCTGCGGACATAATATTATGTATGTTCTTATATTAGAGTTCGTGACTATATAAATGACAGATAAAAGTACAGGAGTAGGAAAACAGTGTTTCCTTCGATTTGTATTTAGTAGCTGTAGTTTCAAAATATTACTTTTCTACACGCGTACCTACTTTAAACCCCTAATATTGACTATCGTGACCAGTATCACAAAGCTAATAGCGAATAATATAATAGCATACCTAAAGCGTTCCCGATGCGTGGAAAACATTAAATAATGAGCGTTGAAATGGTTATAACAGTGTTTTAATAATTATTATTATTACCTCAAAGAAGTCTGTGCCATTTAAAATACTGGAAACAAATATTAAGATAACGCTTTTTCAAAAGTAATAAGTCATTAACTTATTCAGGAAAGATTTCTTCAAAGGTCAAGTATTCAAAAAATATTTTAAAGAGCCAGTAAATTATTCCAATTTTGCTTAATTTATTGTTCCGAAACGAATCGTCATATCTGATAAAAAAAAGTTGAATTTACCGTCATATTTTCCTAGTCATCATGATAATTAATAGCAATCAAATATTTAAAACGTAATAAAAACAGTGTTTTGCAAATACAATTTTTTTCAATTATTTGAGGCCATGCTTAACGCTTGCAATAACTATACGTAACTTATATTTCCAATAGTAAACCTTTTTAAGTAACCAAAATAAATGTAATTTTTGAGTTTTCTGCATCTGTGTTAAAAAAAAGATAACTTTGAGTGTTTTTAAGACGTTTTGCTAAATAACTAAAAAGCTTCACACTAGATTTCATCACAACACTTACCTTCAGAACAGATTGCAGTCAACCATTGGTCAGTATTTTATACAAAAAAACATGAAGCTGGCGACTTGGGGACTTACAAAAACAGAGGGGTTATTATGACATAACTATGCAGTTCATTTTACGGTGAGTGTAAGGGACAGAGCTATGGCAGTTATATAGCTCAGTCCTTTTCTCTCAGCGTAAACTGAATTGCATAACTATGTCATAATAACCCTCCAGGTTACTCTTTTCTCAAAGGCTTGCGATTCCTCTGGTGTTGCAGGTATTTATGGGTCGCGATGAGCACTTACCATCAGGTGACTCGCTAGCTCGTCTGCTTCCTTTTTCACATAAAAAACAGCCTGTTAAACACCATAATTGTTAGTCTATCCGGTCTCATATCCATGCTTCAC
Source organism: Acleris laterana (assembly GCA_963966035.1). Classification (NCBI taxonomy): domain Eukaryota; kingdom Metazoa; phylum Arthropoda; class Insecta; order Lepidoptera; family Tortricidae; genus Acleris; species Acleris laterana. The sequence continues at coordinate 6,786,723 of OZ014446.1, read as the reverse complement.
CGGAATGCGTTCAGACTGAGGTCCGGGAAGATGTCGTGCATCGCTTGTACCGTGTATAATTCCCGAATTAAAAAACTCAGGGATATAAATAAAAGTCACATTCATCAAAATTGGTTTAATTGTGTAGGTGTGCTTAAAACACAAACATCCAATCATCTACAATCAATACAATAACGCCTTCATTCCCAGAGTAAAAACTTGTTGATAGTTTCTGTAACCACATTTCGCACAATCCGGCTAAGATGTTTACCAGTGTATTAGTGACAGATTGCAAGCCCATCGCCTAACAATACTGCAAGCCTTTATTCCCTTAGTCGCCTCTTACGAAATCCACGGGAAGACATAAAGTGGCACTATTCTAACCCTGTACCCACACAGGGGGGGGGGGGGGTGACATTTATTATTACCTACTCCTAGCGACCTACTCTCGCTTTGCTCCGGTTAAAACAAATAATCAGTAGACTTAGTTTACTCGAAACTTTCCAAGGGTGAAAGATTATTTTGAATAAGGTCCGTGGTTTCGGATATTACATTTAGATATTACCCTTACCGTATAGATCGATTAGTGAATGTCACTGTAGAACATGATTATTTGAAATAACTAATTAAGCACTTTGCCTCGGCAGTTCCGTATCTGTCTGTTATTGAGATACCTACGACAGATAATCAGAATGGTTAATTAACTTTGATTAACTAAGTGAGTAATACACCTTCATGCATACTATTCATGTATTGTAATCCGGTTCGCACTATGACTAATAACAAGACCTCATTAATGGGAATGGAGAATTTAGGGTAATTAGTGACAGTGTATAATTATAATGTTTAAAGTAGAGCGCCTGAGAAAATTAGAATTTGTTATTTATACAATAGAATTTAACATGTTTGCGACGAATGATGAATAAAGGTAACTGTTGAATTTTTTGCCTTGGCAAAAGAGAGATTTTAGGGTGATGGAACCAGTCATAGACAAGGACCAATGATGGACACTTGATTCTTATTTTACAGAAGATAAGGGATATTCGTTTGTTTAGCAACAATCAATTTAAATTGGAATTAAGATTTAAGTGTCCATTACCGCCTGTCAGCTAAAAGTGTCCATCATTGGTGCCGTCACCCTATATCAGCGTCATTTAAACGTATAACTATACCAAATAACAACTTTGTAGTACCAAGAGTCTCTGAGTTAAACGGCGGACAGACGGACATGGACACAACTAAAAGGATTCTTTGGTCGGGCAACAGTATTTTAACTGTTTCCTGACTGCACGTTACGGAAAGCAGAATAACGTCCATGTTTAAGTGCATATAATGGTTCAAAATGAGATGTTCACTCTTAACGCCTGAAATATTAAGCCTATAATTATTGATTTGTAGAGAGCATATAAGTGTTGCCCACGACCACTACGACGTGAAGTCGTTTACAGCTATTCCCCCTATATCCACTCCGAATTTTTAAAATCGGTTCATCATTTTGCCGTGAAAGTGTAAAGCGGGGTTTAGAATAGCAATAAAAAATACAGAAATTGATTGCTGTCTTACTTTAACTTCAGTTGTAGAGCAAGAAGCACAATTATGCTGTATTTTTCTAACTTATAAGATAGAGTAGGACAGCAGTCAACTCCTGCAATAATTGAAGCTAGTCTAAACGTCGCTTAGCAAGCAGAAGTTACTGCACTTTCGCATTCATAATATTAGTATGTTTTTTTTTTTATAAGCATGCCCGGCACCCTAGTTGCCTGTAAAGTTTACTTTCTATTTTACCTATATTAGGAGCTGTGTTTTCTAATTTTAAATTAAGGTTTAAAGATGTTTGAAATAAGAGAACACAATCCAAATTGGACCCATTATTGGCGTTATTTGCAAAATACTTCGTAATTATACAAATTACTCTGAGCTAATTTTACCCAGAGAGTGATTAAGATGGGCAGGGAGTGAAAAGATGGAATTAAAATTTCATTTGGGAAGTTTGACGAAAGACAACGCAGACTGCTTTCATTATGATTGTTTTAATTCAGTTATGATTACAAAAAACAAACATTCGTGCTAGTCACAACAACAGATTACCCACCTTTCTTATAAACGTGGAATAACCGTGGGATAGCTAAACCATGCTTGGTCCTTCTCCACATACACATACATACATAAACTCACGCATTCCCAGAGTGAGGTAGGCAGAGCTACAGAACTACCAACAAGTCTAAAAACTTGTTGATAATTCTGTAACCACATTTTGCACACTTAGGCTAAGATGTTTACCAGTGTATTAGTGACAGGTTGCAAGCCCATCGCCTAGCAGTACTATACGCCTTTATTCCCTTAGCCGTCTCTTACGACATCCACGGGAAGACATCCGTCACATTCAAATGTCACAATGACATCAACAATCCAGATAAGGCCAAAGCATGGTACATTACCAACTCCTGTCCTGAACTCAGTTCAGCAGACACCAAACTTGCTGGGAATTCACGAAACCTGGGGAATAAAAACAGGAAGTTATGGAATCAATTTACTGCGACAGTATTTTCGGACCAGTGTGACTTGGGGACCTTCAAATGATAAGCAAAGGCCGGCAACGCAGCTGCAATTCCTGGTGTTGCAGGTACCCATGGGCAGCGGTGATCACTTCACATCTGGTGACCCCCCCATAGCTCGTTTGCCCCTACAACATAAAAAAAAGATCTAGATTCCTATTCTGCCAGCTGCCTATGTTTGGTTCCAGATTTTATTCGTGTACCTTACTTGCAGGGAGCTTGAGGAATTTTAGATTGATGTCTTTACACAAAAAACAAACGGTTATTTGTAACAAGAGGGTGATATTTATCGATGAGCGTGTTGATACCATTCATCAACAACTATGCTAGTTGAGTCAGAGAATTTGTTAAGTTTTTTAAATGTATTATTTCTGTGAGTTCAATAGCTGTACTAAATTGACGTGTTTGTTTATTCTTTAATTTAGCTTATTTTTTAAGTCAGGGTCTCATTGCTGAGACGGTTCCTGTTTAACGTAATGTCATCTATTTGTTTTATATTTTGTTACGTGTGTGTCTTTAATATACTTTCTATTCTATAAGTAAATAACTATTTTATTTGATTCATGATATCTAAGAGAAAATCTATCTTGGTTGGCTCTAACTCAGTGTAAACTTGTTGAGACCTCGATGTATTGACCATGGCACGGCCGTGTCTATTTCCGCAACCTCACCGTAAAAGCATTTTCTCGTTGAGAGTACAGAGTTGGGTTATAAGTGAACGCTGACACCTGGTAGGGGGATCACTAAGGGAGAAATAGGCACCAAGTAAACTGTCATAGCCACCCATTCAATTCGGAAAAAACTATCATTAGGATCATAAACAAATAAGTAGTTGGATTCGTAGGTAAAGTTAGGCAAAAGTATGGAAAAAATACCGTCTATTTGCTTATAGAAAGAAGGGAATGATATAAATTAAAATCTAATCTAAAGGCAGAATAGCATTAAAGAAATAACTTGGTCAGAAAATGGAGTATATACTCACTTTTTCGCTTACATACGAGTATGTGATTCGCAAACGATAAAGTATTAATAGCTTTATAAACTAATTTAAATATCGACACAGTGTTCAAACATTGCTTCGACGTCTAATACCGCTCGTTCGACGCCAACAACTTTTTGGGATAACTTTGTGTTTTGCGAGCAAATGTTTGTGCCTGAATGTTTTAGTATTTATTCATCCTGATCATTTCATGATAACAAGACTTTATTTTTTATGATTAAAACATTAGAAAGTAACGAAGCTTGACATTTTTGTACAAATTCCTAAATACCTAATGAAATTGATTGTTCTGACCTATTATCTAAACCAAATAATAGTACTATAGGGTCGAGGACTATCTAACAGATAAAAATGCTTGGCCTAAACCCGAAACTGAGTCATTAATAATTTGTAAAATTGCAAAGTTGGTTGTCTAGGGGACACCGTTGATGTAGGAAAACATATCAAACTTTTATTTGGTTGTCTTGTGTTTCTTTTTTTCCTTTTTCTCCCTTTATCTCCCTTTATCTCTCTCGTAATATTTTTGACATGTTTTCCTGCTGAACTACGCATGATATTTGATATTATATTTTTTAATTTAATATTTGTATAATGCTAGACTAAGTAGTATCATTGCAGTATTAAATATGGTTAAAAAACGACTGACTGCTGAGTTTCTTGCAGCGTTTCTTCTCGGCAGTGGTCTCCTCTTGGGAAGCGCTGGTAGATTCTTGACGTGTAAAAGTGCCCATACGGCCTACTTACTGAATAAATATCTTTTATCTTTTTTTTTTTATCTTAAATTTTCACGTGCCTAGGCTTACCTCGGGTGGTTATTGTTATCTATGAAGATTTAAATACAAAATAAATGAGAAATATTTTTTATAATTATAATTCTAACTTACTACAGTCCAGAACCCTGAACACATCTTCCAGCGCAGCGTTAAACAGCTTAGGAGAGATGACGTCTCCTTGTCTGACTCCCCGCTGCAGCAGAATAGGGGCAGAGTCCTGGTTGTGACATTAAGCTAATTACGAGTATCTAAGTGAAATAGCGTTTTATAAACAATTAAGTGTTCAGCTGCTGTTCTGGTCAAAGGCACCTTCATCTTCGTTATCTCTAGATTTCGCATATTTGGCCAGCTTAACTATATATTTTTTTTGTAAAAACACAATTTTTAAATCTTACGTTTGCGAGACAATATTTATTGATCAATCGCTTCGTAGAATAATCGTTGTTTTTCGTTTCTTATTATCTTTTTCTCTACTTGGGTTCCGATAAAGGCTGAGAAGAGGTGATAGGAGAATGCTCTGGACAGAATGTTTCAGTTTTGAGTATAGATAATCCTTTACATGATGTTCCTACTATCTGTAATTTTCTTAGCTATTTCTTCACATGGGTGTGTCGACAAGTGCGTATTTCTCTTGGCCTATAAAACTGGCCATTGTGATGACCACGGTATTCCTAAATCAACATTTTATAGAGCCATCGCCAATAAACTTCTTTAAGGCCTTTCACGTGATTGATTTAGAAACGACAGTTACAAATTTTATTGAAGGGGGAGACACTTTTCTTCAACAAGAAGTTACGCAATACTTTCAAGTGAAGTATTTTTGGTACACTAAAAGTTGAACGCAGCTTTAATAATTTCTTCTTACATGTTCTATTTTATTTCTTTAATAAAGATTAGTTAATATTCATATTTAATTAGGAATCTATGAGTGCAAGCAGCACTGTCAACACTAACTAATTTTATGTCTACCTGCCCGTGTAATATATATAGGAATGCTCGATTTATCAACAATGTACTTAGATAAATCTATCTAACTATTTAGTACTTTTAGGTCCGGTTTTATAAAAGTCCGTTAGTAAAATATCAGATCAAATTTTAGTAACTTCACACAAGTTTTGACAGTCTTGACTGACATTTGATCCAACGAATCTTTATAAAACCCAGCCTTAAACGAGCAATTCTTGTATTATAATAATCTGAATCTGGGAAACGATTCCAACGATTTTTGTGAAATTTAGTATGCAGGGGGTTTCAGCGGCTATAAATCGATCTAGATAGGTTAAATTTTTAGAACTTACCAAAAAAAATCAGGGTCAGAATATCCAGGTAATCCATCTCAATGATAATGAGCCAGTTCTACAAAAAAAAAAAATCTTTTTGAATCTGCCTCCTTTGTACATTTTGATTCAGCTCAACTAAAATCTTAAGATTAATTAAAACTATTTTTTTAATTTATTACTGGACTGAAAACTCATAATTTTAATGAATTGCCAGTTCAGCTGCCCTAACAATCTAACCCGCAATGTAATCATGCAATCCAAACTTCTGCCATTGGCTAAATCGAGAATTTTCCAAGAAATTTAACTAACAGCCAATCAGAGGGCGGTACTGGCCCCGATTTGCCCGTGCTTCTGGGTAAATGTATTCCTTCTTTGAATATATCTGGAAACTTTGATCGAATTTGGTCGTCGCTTCTCGGTCGATAATAGAATAAGAAAGAGAGATGACTAGCATAGAGGCATTCCATCTTAGTTCTCAGGGTTCTCAGGGTGGCAACGCATTTGTAGTCTTAGGATTGCATTGCAGTCTTGTGAATGCGAATGTCTATGGGTCACAGTTTCCGCTTACCATCGGGTGGCCTGTGTGCTCGTTTGCCTTCTCTATGCCATAAAAAAAAAAACCGCAACGAAACTAAACTGTTGGTTAACGTCAAACATACGTCATTTTGTAATGAAATTGTAAGTTAGACATCATTTAAGTGACATTTAAATAGCGTCTTTATGTACATTTATTTTGATTTTTACCCAGCTTCGTCAAAGATTATATTGGATGTCCACAAAGTTACAACAGTTATTTTTAAAGGGGTTTTGATAAAATTCATGCTTAGTATAAAGGTTTGTCGCAAATGCATTGACTGAGAAAAAAAATATTGACTATTATCAGTGTTTGCTATGCCCGCTCTGAACTAGTGGTTGAAAAGATGTCACTGTGTTTATAACCGCGTTTTTTTTTTTAAGTCTAGGACTAGCAGTTACCTAGTGGACCACGTGGCGTTTAAGCTCTTTATTAGCCATAAGCAGTTTTTTTTACAGTAAATACTCGTAATGAGCAAGAAACGTAAAAACTTAAAATACTTCGTATACTTTTGAGACAACCCTCTATAAGCATGAATTATTTAGATCACCTTTAAAAAGTTCCTGTATTCAATTCATTTATACAGGGTGTTCGGCACATGGACCGTCAATTTTTTTTGGGATATTGTTGTGGTTAATTGTTATCTTTTCGCCCTTGGACTTAGGGTCATAAGGGTCACGGTTTTGGAGATATGATTTGTTAAATGTTTTTTCTCAAATTTTCCGAAATTCCTCCTTTAAACGTTCGTAACTTTTTTATTAATGCGTGTTACAGAAAAATATGTTGTATTTAAAACTTGTTAATACATGCTAGTTCAAATACTAATAGTCTTTATTCTAATTGATAGTCTCAAAGGGACGTACGAGGTTTTTTATTTCACAAATTTACTATTTGTGTGAAAAAAAACCAACTTCAAAATTCAATTATTAAAAACCTAAATACAATTTTGGGGTTCATTTTATTTTAAAAACTTCTCTAACTAATTACCTTTCTAACGATGTGCTACACATTAATAAAAAGTAAACGAGAATATCCACATTTTCAAAAAAAAGTTCGAGAGCACCTAGATAACTCGTTTCCTAACTCGTGGATAGGCAGAAGTGGCCCGATATCTTGGCCCGCAAGATCTCTAGACCCTTAGACTTTTGTCTGGGGACAGGCAAAAGAACTAGTTTATGTAACGGAAGTGCCTACGCAATTTCTCAAGTATTTTTTAAATAAAACTTCATTTCAATACTTTACAAGTACTGAAGCGAAGTTTTATTTAACAAATAAGGCGCTAGGTCTGGAGATCTTGCGGGCCAAGGAATCGGGCCGCTTCTGCCTATCCACCAGTTAGGTAACGAGTTATCTAGGTGCTCTCTAACTTTTCTTTGAAAATGTGGATATTCCCGTTTACTTTTTATTAATGTGTAGCACATCGTTAGAAAGGTAATTAGCTAGAGATCTTTTTAAAACAAAATAAACCCCAAAATTGTATTTAGGTTTTTAATAATTGAATTTTGAAGTTGGATTTTTTTCACACAAACAGTAAATTTGTGAAATAAAAAACCTCGTACGTCCCTTTGAGACTATCAATTAGAATAAAGACTATTAGTATTTGAACTAGCATGTATTAACAAGTTTTAAATACAACATATTTTTCAGTAACACGCATTAATAAAAAAGTTACGAACGTTTAAAGGAGGAATTTCGGAAAATTTGAAAAAAAAACATTTAACAAATCATATCTCCAAAACCGTGACCCTTATGACCCTAAGTCCAAGGGCGAAAAGATAACAAATAACCCCAACAATATCCCAAAAAAAATTTACGGTCCATGTGCCGAACACCCTGTATATCTCGGTAAAGTCACGGAAATTGATTTTAACCATTTTGGACTATGTCATAGTGACCTAATCAATTAAAACGTAAGAGACTTCTTATGATTTTATTTACAGTGTCACTTTGACATAATCCTAAATGGTTAAAATCAATTTCCGTGACTTTACCTAAGTCTAATTTGGTTATTTCTAGGTAAGGCTTATAATTTAATGGCGTTTTTTGCCTTAAGCGCATGAACACAATAGCTACGTATTTTCCTTATTTGTAGTATTTTGTGCGAGTGTTTAACTAACTCTGTAACCTTAATGTAGCTAAGGTACTGAATATAACGACTACTTATTCCGAATTAATAAGGAATCCATGTGAAGACCTATTGATATTTTAATACGAAATCGATAATGGAAGGACTTAAAGGAACGTAGATGATTTGAAAATTCCTCGACCTCATGAATGGAAATAAGATCTAGTTGTGTGGTTCTTCAAGGATGAAATTGTTAAACAGCGAGTTAGTGTTACCCAAAATAAACAGCTTCACAAAGGAGTATGTGAAAATCTTATCAGGTCATCACCCTTTGCACATAACAGTGATTGGCGTTGAGGTACGACATAGAGAAACAATGAGCGGATGATAACGCCTATCTGCACCGGTCGCGAGCCGCCGCCGGTAGCACGAGCGCGACACGTCAATATGGCGGCTTCTCAGAACAAGCATTTTCCTATGTTAAATTATAATCTTAAATATATTAAAGAAGAAAGTGGCTGACTGACGTATCAACGCACAGCCGACGCCGCCGAGCCGAAAGACACGTAGGATCCTTATGAGCTCTACGGGCGCACAAAGCAGGGACTTGTTAGAAAATCGACCTCTAAGAGGTTAAAAAAAGTGAAGTAGCGGGAAATTAATGGGTCCGTAGCATAATATCGAAAATCAAATTTCATAAGTACGAAATTCCTAAAAACAAAACTTTGAATATCAAAATGTATAATGTACGAAATTCCTAAAAATGCATACGTTACAGAAAAAATATGGGACTTTACAGAAGCCATCGAGTTTGAACTCGCGAGGCCTAGTGGCTTAAGGTGCCAACTCGTTATCATGAGGTATCAAGTTGGAACCCTAGCAGTCTTTATTTTGTAAAGTTTACTAACATAATTACATTACTCAATATTGTAACGGTCAAGTCAAATTACGTGGCGGAACCCGCACATTCAAAGAGCTGAGAGTGCAAGAGGGTAGTTTCACAAAAGACCCTAAAGGATTGAAGTGTATCCAAAACAACCTATCTATTACCGTATCATGTTTTTTTTTTTTTCATTACCTGGCTCCTCAGGCTACGCAAAAAAAAGTTATTTCGTCCAGAATTATTTTCCGAACTCTGAGGCTCTCTGGAGCCATCGACACGTACCTAACCACTCGAACAGCTCTCAAAGGCCAGAGGTGTCTGACCCAAGTCAATTGCAACACTTGACCTGAAGGAGAAATGCTACGTTCTTTTACGATTCTCATTCAGTTATCTTATTCTGTGCAGCTACTAAGAAAAAATATTCGATGAGTTATGTTAAAACGAACTTGTTTTATTATAAATGTGTATAAAATTAAAATTCGGGTGCCTCTGACCTTGGAGCTGTAAATGCAATGATCGATTCTACTCGCTAAACTGAACTACTTTTGTTCTGCAACATAAAAAAATAACTTAAGTTTAGATAACTAATTCATGTTAAAGTCTAATTGTAAAATCAGTATATGGTACGGGGGTGACATTTCCTTGGTAAGAGGGCTAAATGATAATGGGGAATAATAATTGGATCGCGTACATTGACAATTACATTTAAAATGTATGAAAAAATTAAAATTTTAGTTGGACATATTTTTATAACTTACAGAACAAAAGAAGTTCAGTTTCAGGAGTAGAAACGATCCATGCATTAAAAGCCCCAGGGTCTGAGGCACCCTATATGTGGAGGGGAATTTATTGCACCTATCTACCCTAACTTCTTTAACAATTTGAAAGGTATGTTATTATATATGTAGATGCATAATGATGTCTACATAATTGTTCAACCCGAGGCAAGTCGGGACAAGCCGCTATATAAGATAATATTACTGGAGTGTGTCCAGACACACAATCATTTAAGTTGCGTGTCATGTGGGCGTTGCTTCGAAGAACTAGTTGATGTTACCGTTGATTCTCCTTTATCGTATAGTTTGGAATTTGATCAATTATGACGTTGGAATCGAAGGAAAGCTAAGTTGAATAGCATTTATTAAATTATTATAGCGATTATTGTGTCAATTTGATTCTTCAACGGGAACTATTTATCGCTCTTGGAAACCATCAACTCAATTGCTTTTCTTCATTATATTAACACAATATTCAAGACGCCGATTTTGTTTTTAATCATAGTTTTGGTGGTTATCACTACTCCTTTTCATATTATTACCTATATTTTCCTATTAATTTTCATCTTATTATTACTACTTATATTTTTTTAGTTATTAATTATTACAAAACAACGTGCGTGCATGACTCGATGTATTGTCATATTTTTTGATGGAAAAAAGGGGGGAATGAGAAACTCCTCTTGCAATGCTGTACAAGCGGCAAAGGTAAAATATAAAATTGTGACAGATGTCACATAAAAATGTAATGAAAGTACCTAAGGCTAGAACCCAAAAATATAAATATGCTAAGTTGCACAAAATAAGAAAAGAAGTCTATCGGGCGCCAGGGTCCTATGCCAGGCAAAAGAGTACACGGATAGCTAAAAAAGATAAATGGTAGAGTACTGGAAACTTTAATCTCAAGGGGGGCGTGGTTATAGTCACTAGTTAAATAATTAACACAGTATTGTTTATAGGCTATTTAATTAACAAATTATGTTCAGGTGGTTACACGGAAGTTAATAACCTACATACTTAGGTGGTATCCTAGCTAGAGCTTAGGTCTATAGGTTACATAGAATCTAGATCTTAGGTTTTAAGTTAGAATATGGCTTGGTCGTTCACCTGGTCATGTTTATATAGAAAAGGAAAGAAAACTTACAATTTAACGAAGAGAGAATTACACTTTGTCCACCAACTGTCACTGTCAACTGCACCGCCTGCACCAGAGTCTCCAGGTAGAACGGGGTCGTTGCAAGCCAACCACGTCCGGTCGCAGAACTCTTGCTTCACAGATCCGGTACCGTTGAAGAAGCAGCAGCGTTGAGGGGAAAATTAAAGGGACTTGGATCGGAAGGATCCTGACCAAGTATTAAATGGAATAATGTCGGAAGAGGGGGAAATAGTGAGACAAAAGTCACAGAAAATTAAGGAAAAGAAAATGCACATGGGCATGAAATCATACTTCCCTAGGAACAAGCGGTTTTAGCCTGAAAAGGCTTGAAAAAGCTCACACGGAGGTTTCATAAATAAGCGGGATTGCACAAAGGCATAAAGTCATAATTCCCTAATATTAGGAGGCCAAAGCCCAAATACTTAGTAAGTATAAAAAGTGCTTACATGGGAGTTAACAAAAGAGAAGCTAAGTACGGCATAAAATGCACAAAATAGGGGTCCATATATAATGGGTTAAAGGGTCATGGTTCCATATAGAATGGTCCACAAAGTTTAAATGAGTAGACTTAATAGTCTAAAAAGAAAATGTCAAGTTAACATTGTGAGTTGAAATAGAAAGTTAAAATGACGGGGAAAAGTTATTAAATAAATGGTATTCAAATGAATCCAAAATAAATGTTACATAAAATGGGTAACTAAAATGATTTTTAAAAGGTAAGTATAATGGGATCTAAAATGTAAGTATAATGGGTGCGATAGCGCTGAAAAAGAAAAAGAAAAGAACCGAATCAAAACACGTGCTTGGTAGCAACAGGTTGCCTGCTTACGCAGCATGGCGGCGAGAAGACGTCTCACAAGAAAATGTGAAAATACGTACCACCCATTTATAAAAAAGAGACCGGATTCCATCGCCGGTTATCCGCTGGTAATTCGTTTTAATTGCTCACAGTAGCATCCCGACTGAAATAAAACAGTACGTGAAATAACGAGGCACGAGGCTGGAGACAATAGAAAGAAATAACCATTGAAATAAAAGTATATTTACCGATGGTTCTCCCAAGATTTCGTTATATAACGACGCGGTACTACATCACCGCTATAAATCAGCAACTCCCGAATAAAAGTCCAATAAGATTGACGGGATTATCTTAGCTTCTGATTAGAACATCATGGTCAGAACGCCCGTTCGTCACGGTGGCGTTCCAGAGAAATAAACGCAACACCGGTCTGACAGATCAGCTCAAGGGATTGCCAGCCCAAGTTGAAAAACTATTCGAGGATGTCAAAAACACGACGTCATAAACGCAAACGTCAATGCAAATGTCATTGCATACGTAGTAAGATAAAACGCTCTAAGACGCCATAGATGAGTTTAGGAACAATAAATAAACAAAACGCAATACATGTCGCGCGAGTTTAAATAATCGCGTGACATTACCCCCTTTCCTGAAAAAATTAAAAATAGGAACTATTTTTTATGCAAAAGGTTAAAGTCCAAAAACCAAAAGTTATACGACGGTAACCACCGAAGGATACCAAACGGTAGGTAAAACCACCTAAAACAAGCAAAACAAGAAAAATAAAAAAGTAAAAAACAAAAAAAATCGTAAGGTAGGACTCGTAGAGACAGCAAGCAACAGAGCCATAGCTCTCCGGAGTAGAGAAACTTCCTCCTCCTACAACAACAAGCAATCAATTCCTGTTCAGGAATCCTGAAAAACCACAAAACATCAAAAAGTCTAAGAGAAAATTAACTCATAAACGGTTAAATCCTAAAGGTCCTATAACCTTAGGTGAAAAAAAGAAAAATAATCTCAGCTAGCATAGAGCTAAAAAATGTTAGAACGGTTGGGCCACCTAGCCACCGGCTATAATGAAAAAAGTGGAAACAAGCTAAGTTAGTAGTAAAGCTAACAATATAGAACGGTTAGGCCACCTAGCCACCGGCTAATAAAAGCTTCATAACAAAATTTATCAGCTAGAGCAGCTCCTAGTTGAAGACCAAAAAGACAGATAGGCACCCTCGCCTCCGGCTCGAAATCTTTCAACCAGTAAGCGACCACTACAGCTGAAATAAATTATAAGATTTATAAGATGAAGTTATAGTTCATTACTTACAAAAGTTCAAACTATAAATAGTTATAACGCAATAACTAAGAGCATTAGTTGCATAACAGCAAATCCGCTTTGTGACTGGCTCAACCCCACCAATTTTCCATTCACAAAGGGTAAAAACAGGAGAAAACAATCTTCAACTATGCGACTGGCTCAACTCTGCCAACCTTCCATCCGCACAGAGAAGTAAAAAGAAACTCAACCAAGTGACTGGCGCAACTCTACCAATCTTCCAAGCACAAGGAGAGAAAAAAGATTTTGACTAAAATCAAAACAAAAGAAAACTCTGCTATGTGTCTGGCACAACCCCACCAACTTTCCATGCACATAGAGAGGAGTTTGTATCACAACAAAGCGGTGATACAAAAAAGAAAATGTCCCACTCAAGAGTACAGACAGGAGGTTCAGCGACCGCGTAGCAGATGCCACGACAAACCGGAAGCTGAAACAAAAGAAGTTTTGTACCACAACAAAACGGTGATACAAAAAAAGAAAAAAGGATTCTACCAGAGAGTAGAGAAAAGAGGTTCAGCGACCGCGAAGCAGATGCTACGACAAACCGGAAGCTGAAACAAAATGCACTGTCAGGGATCAGCTGACAGGCTAGTCAAAACAAATGCGCAAAAGAAAATGTGTCAAGTCCAGGGAAATCCTTATATATAAACTTAACAAGAAATATGTACTAACGAGTACTTAAGAGTAGGTACTTACAAAAAGTACTTAAGAATAGGTACGACACTCAACTATCTAACTTAGAGTACGCACACAAAAAATATGTACATATAAAATATACAAAACTCTTATTTGTAGGAATGGGTATAGTATAGAGCAAACTAGAAAACCGAAAATGTCCAAAGTTCCTTTTAGAATAACAACAAACGAAAGTGCATATGAGAATAGTCCATCCTAACAAATTCACCAAACATTGCCCTTTCAAACAACCTTACATTCATCACACAATCAGGGGCATTGACCTACTCAGGATACACAAACAGTGTAGTTATAGACCAAAAAATAAAATTAAGTTTTAATAATGTCTTTTACATGATAACGGCCTGAAGTGCCTTTAGCAAGGTCTTTTAAAACATAGACATTATCTGAAATTTTATTAACAATTTCACATTTAACGAACCTTGGAGCTAACTTAGCCGAAAAATAGTGTGCAGCACTAGACTGAACGAAATTTCGTCTCCAAACTACATCACCCATAAGATAAGAAACAGCTCTGCGGCCTTTATTATAATAAGCCGCATTGCGCTTAAAAGCTTTCAATAGGGAAGAAGTGACTTTTTCAAAAATAGGTTTTAATACCGAAAAGGAATTAGCAAAAGAATTTCGACTATCTATAGTCAAGTCGTCCAAATTATCAAAAGAATTACTAAAGCGATGCAGAGCAGCATCAAAAATAAGTTCTCTTCCGAACATGAGAAAATTAGGAGTGAATTCAGTAGCAAAATTAATAGAGTTATTTAAAGCTAACTGAATATGAGGCAAGAACTTTGACCATAACCTATGATCGTCCTTAACAAAACAAGAAATACAAGTTTCTACGGTCTGGTTGTAACGCTCAATAACGTTGTTTTGTGGGGTGTACAAAGTATTATAAAATATTTTATTTATATTAAATCCTTTAAGAAAATCAACAAAATGTTTTGAAGTAAATTGAGTTCCATTATCACAAACTATTACCTTAGGTGAACCAAATTTTAAAAATATTCAATTCGTACCAAGTGGCAATAGTAGTACGAACGGAACGAAACCATTTCAACGCCTGATCAGACAGCAAAGAAGAGAAGGCTCTAATCAGATAAGATTCATCAATGCTACGAGCATACTGATAATCTTCTACCTGTATCAAAAATTCGCGAACGCAAGTGCGCCCATTGAAATTAATTTTAGTTTTAGATAAATCTGGCTGTTTTACAAAAGTATTATTTGACCTTATACGATTATCCAAAAGCATAGTATTATTATGAGCATTAGTTAAATTTAATGCATTAGGTAACTGAGAACGAATAGAACTAGTATTATGAGAATTCTCCGGATACACTGACAATGTTATCAAATCACCATGAGGATGGTTAGTAAGAGGATCTGAATCTGTACCAATACCAGTTGAAACAAAAGTTGGTTCCGTAATAGGAGCCATAGTATGCTCAGATGGAGCGGTAACTGAAGGATTAAGATTCCCTCCAGCGGACACTAAATGTTCCTGACTATCCATTATTAAATTTAAATCAAGTTACAAAAGATATTGAAAAGTAATTGTTATTAATTTTAACAAATATAAAAAATAATTAAATTAACATCCAGAAACTGTTGTATAAAATACAAAAATTATCAAAACTGTAGGTTAAGTTAATTAAGAATCTTCATACACAACCACAAACAAACTAAACTGCATGTACTAACCGCAAAGTAAGTTAACAGTAAAAGTTACAGTAACAATATTACACTGGTACTATAAAAAATAACACTCAGCATATGACCAGCAAAAAACGTCTTATGGCTGAGATAAAAAATAATAAAAAATAAACACTGTTAACAGAAAAAGAAGCAGGTGAATGACCACTACTTACACTGAACACAACTTATGTCATAAATGACACCACAAAATACCCAAACTTGAGATATAAAAGCCCAAAAATAAAATACAAAAACAATGACTATATCATGTCCCTGTTCGGGCGCCAATTGTCATATTTTTTGATGGAAAAAAGGGGGGAATGAGAAACTCCTCTTGCAATGCTGTACAAGCGGCAAAGGTAAAATATAAAATTGTGACAGATGTCACATAAAAATGTAATGAAAGTACCTAAGGCTAGAACCCAAAAATATGAATATGCTAAGTTGCACAAAATAAGAAAAGAAGTCTATCGGGCGCCAGGGTCCTATGCCAGGCAAAAGAGTACACGGATAGCTAAAAAAGATAAATGGTAGAGTACTGGAAACTTTAATCTCAAGGGGGGCGTGGTTATAGTCACTAGTTAAATAATTAACACAGTATTGTTTATAGGCTATTTAATTAACAAATTATGTTCAGGTGGTTACACGGAAGTTAATAACCTACATACTTAGGTGGTATCCTAGCTAGAGCTTAGGTCTATAGGTTACATAGAATCTAGATCTTAGGTTTTAAGTTAGAATATGGCTTGGTCGTTCACCTGGTCATGTTTATATAGAAAAGGAAAGAAAACTTACAATTTAACGAAGAGAGAATTACACTTTGTCCACCAACTGTCACTGTCAACTGCACCGCCTGCACCAGTCTCCAGGTAGAACGGGGTCGTTGCAAGCCAACCACGTCCGGTCGCAGAACTCTTGCTTCACAGATCCGGTACCGTTGAAGAAGCAGCAGCGTTGAGGGGAAAATTAAAGGGACTTGGATCGGAAGGATCCTGACCAAGTATTAAATGGAATAATGTCGGAAGAGGGGGAAATAGTGAGACAAAAGTCACAGAAAATTAAGGAAAAGAAAATGCACATGGGCATGAAATCATACTTCCCTAGGAACAAGCGGTTTTAGCCTGAAAAGGCTTGAAAAAGCTCACACGGAGGTTTCATAAATAAGCGGGATTGCACAAAGGCATAAAGTCATAATTCCCTAATAGTAGGAGGCCAAAGCCCAAATACTTAGTAAGTATAAAAAGTGCTTACATGGGAGTTAACAAAAGAGAAGCTAAGTACGGCATAAAATGCACAAAATAGGGGTCCATATATAATGGGTTAAAGGGACATGGTTCCATATAGAATGGTCCACAAAGTTTAAATGAGTAGACTTAATAGTCTAAAAAGAAAATGTCAAGTTAACATTGTGAGTTGAAATAGAAAGTTAAAATGACGGGGAAAAGTTATTAAATAAATGGTATTCAAATGAATCCAAAATAAATGTTACATAAAATGGGTAACTAAAATGATTTTTAAAAGGTAAGTATAATGGGATCTAAAATGTAAGTATAATGGGTGCGATAGCGCTGAAAAAGAAAAAGAAAAGAACCGAATCAAAACACGTGCTTGGTAGCAACAGGTTGCCTGCTTACGCAGCATGGCGGCGAGAAGACGTCTCACAAGAAAATGTGAAAATACGTACCACCCATTTATAAAAAAGAGACCGGATTCCATCGCCGGTTATCCGCTGGTAATTCGTTTTAATTGCTCACAGTAGCATCCCGACTGAAATAAAACAGTACGTGAAATAACGAGGCACGAGGCTGGAGACAATAGAAAGAAATAACCATTGAAATAAAAGTATATTTACCGATGGTTCTCCCAAGATTTCGTTATATAACGACGCGGTACTACATCACCGCTATAAATCAGCAACTCCCGAATAAAAGTCCAATAAGATTGACGGGATTATCTTAGCTTCTGATTAGAACATCATGGTCAGAACGCCCGTTCGTCACGGTGGCGTTCCAGAGAAATAAACGCAACACCGGTCTGACAGATCAGCTCAAGGGATTGCCAGCCCAAGTTGAAAAACTATTCGAGGATGTCAAAAACACGACGTCATAAACGCAAACGTCAATGCAAATGTCATTGCATACGTAGTAAGATAAAACGCTCTAAGACGCCATAGATGAGTTTAGGAACAATAAATAAACAAAACGCAATACATGTCGCGCGAGTTTAAATAATCGCGTGACAGTATGAATGTGGTAGAAGCGAAAGAGATTTGTCAGGATCGTAGCAAGTGGAAAGAAGTGGTTTTTGCCTACCCCTCTGGGAAACAGTCGTGATTTAATGTATGTATGTATGTAATTACTACAAACTAATTTATTTTTTAATTACTACAAAGAAAAATATTACAAATTAAAATTATAACTTATTGGTGTTATGGTATTGTTTTGAACTCCGCCGCCATGACTGTCAAGAAAACAAGAGCTTTCGAAACGTTGAAAATACCATAACACGTCAAAAGCGATGACAGTGGAGAATAGAGAACAATTCACATGGCTACATTTTAATCTCACACTCGCACAAAAGCCAACCATGGAGGGGCCCATGTTGAAAACCCAACTGACTATATTTTCGAATGAAATGTAGGAATTCCTTTTAGGGTATTACTGAAAATATACTGGCTTTTGTTTGGGGATTGAATGAAATTCCCAATACAATGGAATGTAATTCTAGTATAGAGCTCGTATCAACACTTTTGTGCCGCACAGGTAAAAAAGTACTGGCTACCAATTTTAAATGGGTTGTTCCAGGAATACACAATAAATTATTAACAAGTTTTTAGAGTTGTTGGTAATTCTGTAGCTCTGCCTCTGGGAACAAAGGCGTGAGTTTTTGTATGTATGTATGTATAGGTATGTTCCAGGAATCATTATGTTCATCAAAAAAAGTCAGGACACATTTCCTTCACTTAAACTAAACTTAGGGTAGGGTGGGTACGATTGAAACGGGTCATGATTGAAACAACTCAAATTTCTCGGAAACCGTTACACCTACCAGCGCGACACGAAGTTCGTTACTACATCGGCCATTTTCGAATCTTTGGACATTGGCGCGCGGGGCAGCGAAGGACGCGGTCGTGTGCAGGAAGCTTCGGAAAGATTTCACACGCAAAAATAAACATTTATGTTCTTTTTATTTTCGGTTTAACTTAATTACCTCTTGTATTTTGGTATTTTTTCTTATTTCATTGTATGGTATACCTATTTGAGATTGTATTTATTGATATTGGTAATCGCTAAAGTAGTATTTAAGACTAAAATATCGACCTTGAAATGAAGAATAGGAGTTGGGTACGATTGGAACAATGTGCCTGTGGACGTTTGAAACGTTTCAATCGTCCCGGTGTTCCAACCGTCCCTTTTTAACCGACTTTAACCAGAATGGAGGAGATATGATTTTTTTATGTACTAATGTTACTTTTAGTAGGTAATGAATTTTTAATTTATGTAAACCTGAATAAAAGCTTACAAACTAAGGTGTATAATGTATATAGGTAATGTGTTTAAACCTGAAAAAAAAAAGCTTACAAACTAAGGTGTATGTATATATTTAGGTATGCATTTTTATGTGTATAATCCTGAAAAAAAAAGCTTACAAAATAAGGTGTATGTATATATTTAGGTATACATTTTTATGTGTATAATTCTGAAGTTTTTATTAGGTTTTCCAAGACTAAGATATTCTGATTCGTTTCAAGGTTGTTCAGAAACCAAAAATAAACAGTGAATATTTAGGTAGATGATTTCGCTTTAATTTTTTCTTCTCTGAACATGAAGAAGTAGGAATTGATACCAAAATGATTGGTTCGATAAATAAGTTATTTGTATTCTTTGACACTGATTTTTTTGCTTTTTTACATTACAAAATATTTATATTCTTTGATACTTTGGGTTTTATTAGTTTGCTTTTTCACATTTAAGTGTTTACCTACATAAGTATATAAATGTATACGTAGGTATACATACTTTGGTCATGATTGAAACATGGTTATGATTGAAACATGTTTGTTTGTATGAGAAATGATATTCCCTTTTTTAAGCATTATTATGCCATTATAGCTAATTAATAGATTATATCTATGTTGATAATATGATATGTTAATTATTAGTTCAACTTCTACCTGCTATCGATGAATACAAAAATATTTATTAACTACCTCTACCTCTAAAACTTTCTTTCAGTAATAATCATAGAAATAGTTATAGTTACGTTACCATTTTATCATGATCTCATCAAATACTCATGTAGTATAGAAAACCGTTTAAACCTATTAAATATGTCAAATAATGACAAAGTTATTTGAAATGTTTCAATTAACCCACATACCGTTTCAATTGTCCCTAGCATGGGGTCAATTGAACCAATTTACCCGGTCCTCTTCTTTCGGCAATAGCGGCGTAGTTATTTGAGATAGAGCTACAAAATATACTTTATTTAAAAGCCAGATTACCATACTTTATATGACCAAACTATTGAATCCGTGACTTTAATAGATTCTTCGCTATACGCTGTTAAAGTGAAAGTGGTTCAATCGTACCCACCCTACCCTACTTCAAATTAAAAGGTTAACAGAAAAAAAACTATAAACATAAGATGTATTTGTTGTACGAAAAAAAAATGGATAGGTATGTACAATGTTGTCTGCGACAGCTATTTTTAAACAGAATGTTTTTCAGGTCTTAATCATCGCAAGTCATAGGTAGTTAACGTATTTTTTAAGCAACTTCTATAAAACAAATGTAACCATATAATAACCTAGCCCTCTAAACACGTTAGATATGCAAATCCCACAGAAAAAGAACAAACAAAAAAACTCTGCTAAGTGTGAGTCGGGCGGTACGATACCCTCAGTGCGCGAATCTAACTCCCAATTCGGTTTTTTAGTTTGCAATAATGGTTAAATATGTAGAAACCATAACCGTTACAAAAGTCACGGTTTCTCTCTGTGTGGGACGTTCTATGTATATTGCAGTCAACTAAAGGGCGTATTACACTACGCGGTATTCAGGGCCCTGTATTTAGGGAGGCCTGGCCAGTTACAAGGGCATTTCTTTCTACCTTTCTATTAAAACACAATCCCGATTTAGAAAAAGGGTCTCTAAATATTGCGTAGTGTAATATACTACGAATGTGTTATATTTTTCAATTAAACACTGTCTCTTCGTTTGTGTGTCACGTTGGCGCCACTGAAAACCAGCTTTGCGGTTTATACATGGTTTATACCGTGACATAGTGCTGAGTGAGTGAGTGTGTGTGAGTGGTGTCAATTTTGACGTCACAGCATTACCCATGGCAACATTATCTTAAAATTGTCATTTTTCTTCCTTCTTTATAGTTTTTATTTAGTTTTTTTTGTTGCTATCCTTTTTTAATTATGTTTTTTTTTGTGCTCGTGGAATAAATGTTTCTATTTCTAAATGGTATCTATATCTAGTAATGGTATACAGCAAGTTGTATCCCTAAATAAAAACTTAGCTGCGTATACAGCCAGGGTGCAAGTGACCTTCGTCCCCTTGCACGGACTGAAACTGGGGTGTTCCGCCGATTTAAGCCCCGTAACAACCGGTAGGTTATGCTATTACTGCGTAAAAAGACAACTATTTATACGGAAAGACATATAGATAAAGAAAACAGCATCTTTACTTTCTATCTCACTCCGCGTATACGTTTTTCAAGGTTGATTGTCACCAGAAATTGTACCAAACAATGGCTTGAATTATTAACTATTTAAATGTGTGTTGGTTGTGTTTATTTGTGTTTTTGAAGATTTCGTAGACTTCTGTACAATTAATTGTTGTATTTTAAGCTACAAAAGTTACAGTGCTCGAAAAGATAAAAACAAAACCTTTCACCGGTAATAATTTCTCATGATAAACCACTTGACAATGACAGGAGCTATGCCTGCTTAAGGTGATTTATAATTTGGTCGGGTTATCTGTATTGCTTTATCTAAGGGTGTAGACGAGCTGCTTGTAATAGGTAAACTCTGTCTACGGCGTAAAAACAGATTATATTTCACATTTGCTTGTTACTTGAGGAGATATTGTTGGAAGTTTGTGGACGAGTACAACACACGTTTTTCTTACAGTTTACTAGTACAGTTGACTCCATAAATATGTTTACACTTTAGTACTTCGTCACTTTACCCGCTATGACAATTTCAAATGTCAGTTCAAACATGATGCTAAATAGACAAGGTACTAAAGTGTAAACATATTTATGGAGTCGACTGTGTACATCATGAATGTAAAGTTGTGTGATTGTTTGTTTTTATATTGAGCGATGCCTGGAACTACGGAACGGATTAAAAACCAAAGAAGGTCAATAGAACTTTACTAATATAGGCTATATTTTATTCCGTGTCCCAGCGAAGCAAAGGCAGGTCGCTAGTTTCATTATAAAACTCTAAAAGGGGGTTCCATATTTATGTGTGAATTAGTAATTTTATTCGAGTATCTGTCTCTTTTGCTGTCCTAAACCGATATGATAAGAAGAAATTTTAAAACAGTTAATACAAGGAATAATATGAACAGTTTTCCCGAACTTGTTTTTATGCATAAGGCAATTGAAGAAAAGCTAATCGATTTCTGATAATTCGTAAGCTAACCACGTCGTCGCCAGTATTCATTGAAAAAAGTGGCGAATTCCTTTTAAAACAGCACTGTAATTTAAACGTTGTTAGCATGATAAGTAGTTCTTTGACGGTCTATAATGAATATCGATGGATTTTTTGCTAAGTAGCTAAAAACAAAACAATTAGGTGCTTAAAGGGCTACCTTGCGACATAGTTTTACAAAAAAGCCAGTGATCAATTACGTCAGCTTATGCGGTTTTAATAATGGCCTGACACGCTGGTTTATTGGTCACTCGTAATTTCGTAATTCATCGGAATTATCCATGTATATTTTTTTAACGAGTAACTTGTTTTTTTTTATAAATAACTTATTATGACTTGTGACTTATTATCGATCAATTGTATTAGTTAAGTTGGTGACTAGGTCAATTTGTGTGAGACTACTGATATTTAAAGACAAAAAATAAAAAAGTCATGGATTGACGCCTCAAAAAAAACCCAAATAAGATGTAAAAAGTGAATGTTATGGTACGTATCATTTAATACACATGGTAAAATATAGGGTTAAAAGCAGTGGAAGAAGCCCCGGGTGCGGTGGATCCGGCAGGAGTTGGATGAGCGCTGAGAATCGTGCTCAGTGGCGTGCATAGGGAGAGGTCTATGTCCAGCCAGGACTCAAAAACCTGGTAATTTTTTTAACCAGCTTGTCAGAAACGCCATTCACTTTAAATAGAGCATTTTCATTTAGATTCTGCTCAATCAAAATCGATATTATTTTCGTTCTGATCACAGAGCATCAAACTGTTCCTCCTCGAAATAACGGCAAATTTTGCTCGCAAACTTGTTCGCAGCGCCATCGTTTTCTCGTCTTTCCAACTCTATTAGCTAGCTCTTTAGTTGCATTTTAACTTGCTTAGTTTGAAGTCAATCCGGCCTTATCATTCTCAACAAGAATCAAAAACCAAAAATACCAGGTTAATCCCAGCGATCATAACGCTCGCGAACTGAAAAACCGGTTAAGAACCATAAGTATCCAGTACAAACATAAATTAGTAAAGTCTGTGTCTAGCAGTGGACTGCCATAGCCTGATGATGATGATGATTGATTTGTGTACATTTACGAATATTTCGGGATCTTCCATATTTCTTAAAACCACAGTCTAAACGTTCAAAAGCAATTTGAGCTTTTGTTGACGTCTGTGTAATGTCAAATGTTGACAGCGCCTGCCGTTTCAGTCAATAAGGGACTTTATTTAACTTTGATGTGATATTATTGCTCCCATATTGCTTGATATCGTAATCACACTATTGACGTTTTGACAGTTATTTCTGGTAAGTGGTGCAACGGTTCAACGGTACGGAACGACGGTTCAGGATTCAAATTTCTCAAAGTGGTCTCACTTTTCTAGCCTTTTTTCTTTCTAAATCTATACAGCCATAATTATTTTCATACGCAAGTATTTTACTTTTTATTTTTAGAGCTCTAACAATAGCAAGTAAACAAAATGTATTTTTACCAAGTTCTAAGCACACTATTTAGTTACATGATACTTTCAAAATAACACATCTTTTGTAACACAATCTTGGTATGAAGCTAAAGACACTCATTAAGATTCAAGACAAAACATTTGAACAAAAAAATATATATATAATATCTAAACAAGGTTAAAACAACCTAACACGGATTTCCTCAAGATTCAAGATACGCCCACAGACGACTGAACGCTCCACTGAGCCATTTATCACACAAAGGCAACCAACACACGACAATATGTTATTATTATATAACAGTCATCTTTCATTAGCATAGCTTTTGTTTTATGTTTTATTTAATAGAAATAAGATTAATTTCATATTTTATGCTGACCTTTATATTCAACTCGGCAATGCTGCCAGCGTTTTCGGAATGATACCCACTCGTAGTTTATTAGTATAGGGCAGATTTAGATAAATGCAGGTGTTGTTTGGTTTCTATTGTATACTTTGAATGTTACTTACATTTATAAGGTTACTAGCGACCCGCCCTCGCTTCGCTTCGGTTTATTTGAGTTTTCTATAACACACGTACATAAAACAAAATTTATTATACATAAAAACCTTCCTCTTGAATCACTCTATCTACTAAAAAAAACCGCATCAAAATCCGTTGCGAAGTTTTAAAGATCTAAGCATACATAGGGACAGACAGCGGGAAGCGACTTTGTTTTATACTATGTAGTGATTAATAACTTCATTTGGATATTTATCTCTAACTAGCTTCTGCCCGCGACTCCGTCCGCGTGGAACTCGTTTATATCGTAGCTCTATACAAATAATCACCCTCTATTTCACCTCCTTAGGGTATGATTTTCGGGATAAAAACAATTTTATGTCCTTCTCTGGGACTCAAACTATCTCTCTACCGAATTTTATCTAAATCGGTTCAGCGGTTTAAGCGTAAAGAGGTAACAGACAGACAGACACACTTTCGCATTTATAATATTAGTATGGATTTAACGTTAAAGTTAACGTGTAAGTTAACGTGTAAGTTCGTCTTGGTAGATAGTAGTGGGATTGATTGAAAACTCATCACCTTTACATACAAAATAAAAGCATTAGGTAATACATTACAGAAACGTTTGTTTCATAAAAGTGGTAGTTACATGCAATGTAAATGCGGCAAAATGGATAAGAGACTAATAAAGAATTGAAACTAAAACTTATTTAACAAAGCTCACATTAAACCCAACAGTATCACTGCAAAAAATAAATAAATAACCTCAATTATGACACTATTCAAACTGACACAGTCATAAATACACAGAAACACGTGTGAACTTACGAACTTTTATTGTGGATTAAAAAACATGCACACGCATAAACGAATACACATAGAATAATTATAATACACAAAATACAAAGTCATAATGCTCGACATTTGTCCGTATTGCACTGATGAGTTGTATAATACTCGCTATATCAATACTCGTGTTAATTTACTGACTCTATTTTCCATTCCTACGAAATGAATAATGGTTCGGTAACCGTACTCGAATTTATTTACAGGGTGTAACGAAACCCTATCAATATTGAAGTGGAGTATTCAGTGTCAATTTTTTTTTACGTTCGTAATATGTAAATATTTGCTTTAAGCATACTGTTTTTTCCATTTACTGGTATAAAAATCTACACACAAGTATATAAATTGTGAAAATAGTTACCATAATTATGATAAAAAAATCTTACACTTACACCGTTTTCTTACTTACGAGGCTCCTCGTCTCCTTTGATTAAAGAGATGTATTGGAACAAGCTTCAAAATCGTTCAAATATTGATAAATAAAAAACCTCCTGTATTATTACACGAATGGTATTTATTGGTAGTCATTAAAATGTAATTTTAACTCATTTTACCAATGTGTTACTCAAATTTATTTTTATTAACATTTTGCTACCTTAGACTAACACAAGCTTTATAATCCCAACTGTTTTTGATAATGTCGTCAATACAATGTTAGTTATTATTACAATATCTTTTATTTCGCCAATCTCACATTAAAAAAAGTAAAGTACCCAGTGACACCCGCGCGCGACGCTACACTATTTCATCTCAGATGATTCCTGTGACAGCTCACATAAACAGGTATTACACTTATTTCTTTAACTTTACATCAACTACATTGGTACACACCTAGCGACGCCGTTCAGTAATCTCCAATTTTAAGTACCTCGCATGTAAGTGGATGAAATTACGAAATACGGTTCTCACAGAAATCATCCTAGATGAAACAGAATCTATAACGAATCTAACGACGACACCTCGCTTGTCAAAATTGGGCCATCTTTTGAGCCTTTACAAGGGAAGAAAGAACCATACATACATAATAATACATGTAAAGAGAGACATTTAGATAAAAAGACATTTATTCGCAACAATACAAAACCACATTAGGTACATAGATACAAAAAATAAGACAAAGAAATAGTTGCGAAACGGTCCCTACTCAGCATTCGCTAGCCGTAAAGCCAGAACTGGCTTCCGTTGGAACTGCTTGGTGAAGAGACGGAAGACATGAAAGACATTTCAAAAACATTACCTTAAGCAGTTGGGTGGTAAATAAATAAATCTCACGGATTTCAGTTACGAAAATAAACGAAAATTTAATTCACAAATGACATCAGCCTACCAGTGAAACATCCTTCCGTATACGCTCACAGTCATGAACATAATAATAAATTAACAAAATAACGTACAGTATTCCTTGCCTACGCTCGGCGGGTGTAAATCCGGTTTTAAACTGAAAAGTCATCGACCTTTAAAGTAGGTATTTTACGTTTCAATTTCAACTCGCTCACACGTTATCTCTCTCCTGCAGATGAAGTAAGCCGTGATCGCACGATGCATCCGGATCGGCAGCGCCGGACGGCGGCCGCCATCCGTCTGTCCGCCGCCTTATCGGCCACGGTGAGTGAAGCTGCGTTTACACGAACCTGTTATTTTATCGAAACACGACTCAACGAACGTTATCATTATTCAGAATTTTCATTTCATCGAAAGACATTTCTCGCCAGTTAATTTTCTTGAACTTTTTTTTTTCTATTTATTTATTATATTGTCTATATATTTATATATATATATATATATATATATATCGTTCATTGAATACAAAACGGACACATTCCAAAATGAGTCAGTGTTGCATTTTAAAATTAGAATCTATTCGTGTAAAATTTTTAATGCAAGAGCAAATTATTTTGGAATTTGTCCGTCCGTTTTGTATTCAATAAGCGATATGTATTTATCTATTCATATTTACAGAAATTACTTTTAGCGTTGTAAATACTTCTTTGGCTATTCGTTGTAAAAAAAATTTTATCGCTCAAAGGTTATCTGGAAGAGATCCCTTAAAGGGATAAGTTATTTTATAATTGTTATCTCTTTTGTTTGTACAATAAAGTTTTTACATACATACTAATACTACTACTATTACTAGTGTAGTATCCTGAAAATATAATTGTTAAAAAATGCTATTCACTGCTGAAACCGTGATGTTTTTAGAATACCTTAAATATTAATTACGAGGTAAGGACTTACTTACTTACTTACTTTACTTATTAGACTTGTTCAAAAAAACAAAATTTTCCGGTGAGAAAATAAATGTGTTTCGGGGTTGTGAAAATTCTGAGTAATGATAACGTTCGTTGAAAGGTGTCCCCACAAAGTTATAGGTATCCAGAGTATTGATCTAGTAATAATCTGTCAGTCTGCATGGTTTAGTACATAATTTATAGACAGAATGACTCCTGGTTGTACCGATTATTCATTAAGAGCGTCGGTGGCCTAATGGCTGACTCGTGACTCGTGATCGTAAGGTACCGAGTTTGAACCCCCGCGGTCACCATGTCCCAATGAGTTGTTCTTAATTTAAGTGCATTATACGATGCTCTTACGGTGAAGGAAAAACGTCGTGAGGAAACCTGCACATTCGATCAGCTGAGTCCTAAAGGGTCGAAGTGTAACCAGAAGGGCCCATCTGTAAGATAAGACCCATTATGCAACCAGCTTTAAGGTGTCAGTAAGCAATTGTAGAGGCTGTTTACAAAATTTTAATAGTGTCCAGTATTTGACAAAGTCAGGGTCGAGGATAACTTTTTGCTGAGTAAATAGGATGGCTTTACCTGCACTTGTCTACTTCACTTAGAAGTTTAGAACTTTGATGCGCGTAGATAACTATAAGTACCTTTTACAAGTCCGAGTTAACAACCCAAGTATATAAGTACCCAAGTATAACTCTTAGTATAAACTAAGCTTATAAAGATAAAGAGACATTTATTCGCAACAATACAAAACCACATTAGGTACATACATACAAAAAATAAGACACAGAGAAACAGTTGCGAAACGGTCCCAACTCAGCATTCGCTAGCCGTAAAGCCAGCACTGGTCTTTCGACAGATCCGCTCGGTGAAGAGACGGAAAATAACACACTTAACACAAAATAACATAAAGTGAAAAACATCAAGGATCAAAATGTTATTCTTCTGAATGATTTTTTGGGTCTCATCGCTTATTTTATACATTATGTTAACTGCCATGTCAAAGAGCGTTACTCCTCATTAACTTATTTATTTTTATAATCCAGCGAACGAGCATGCCGGTGATAGGAAGTAATCACCAACCCCCTTAAAAACCGGTAACGAAAGAAGAGTTGTAGGTCCGTGGCGGGCCTATCAGGCAAATGTACTCGTATACTCTTTTCTCAAAGACACCCATGTCATAACTGGTTGGAAATACCACCAAAGGGAGGTCGTTCCATAGTTTCACTGGTACGAGGCAAACAGTGCCTAGTAAAACGCGCAGTGTAAAAACACCATTCGTCAAGGTGATGTTGATAGAACCTGCCTTTATGACGAGTGATTCGATGGTGGAACTCAGCCGGCGATAAAAGTCCGAATAATTATTAAAAACTCTTCGGTTATAAAATCTGTAAAGCACGCTAAGTAAACTGACGTCCCTAGACGTCATTCCTTTTTCAAAATATATTTTTAGTTTCATTTTCATTATTAATTTATTCACTTCATTACAAGTGCATTGCAAGGGTGTTTTAAGGTATTGCAGTCGGTACATGATTATCTTGTTAGGGCATGCTAGTGTTTAAACAAAGCTATAGTAACATTACATCACTACATAATATAAAACAAAGTCGCTTTCCGCTGTCTGTCCCTATGTATGCTTAGATCTTTAAAACTACGCAACTGATTTTGATGCGGTTTTTTTTAATAGATAGAGTGAATCAAGAGGAAGGTTTATATGTATAATATTTTTTTATTTTATGTACTGGTGTTACAGAAAACTCATATAAACCGAAGCGAAGCGAGGGCGGGTCGCTAGTTACTTATAAATTGTTGAATTATACACACACAATTTGACCCAAAACGGTTAACATCACTTTAAGCTTTGGCATATTTTTTTTAAACGCATTCTGGCGATTTGTGGGCCTAGTATGGCTGCGTCTATATCGCGTGTCAAATGTGGATAAAGCATCCGTCACTCTCGTACTTATTTGCGTTTTAGAAGGTGACAGATGCCTTATCCAAACTTTATCACTTGATAATCGTAGCTTTGTTAGGGCCCCTGATAGTAAGTGGGATCTGAGACCCATACACATTTGAATTCTCAAGACTACAATCTTAAGACTGCAATCCTAAGACATGAAATGCTTTTCTAACCCTGAAGACTAAGAAGAAATGCCTCTATGCATGCTATGTATAAGTGTTAAACAATAACTGGAATAGGTAAAGCTAATTCTTGATCTGACGCAAGTTTATGCAAAATAACACACGTGTAAACGAGATAGAAGTAGTTAAAGTTACAGCGACGTGTTTGTATTTTGCTCCTTTGTGGGCGGTATTAACCACTCCATGTGTTTGTTGATGCTAAATGAAGGAAATTAGCTTTGATTATTCCAATTATTCCAATTACAGGTTGTTAAGTTTAATTGGCAACATGCTGGAAAGCGTATTACAGATGTAGTGAATAATCCTTTCCCATCGTTTTTGGTTGGATAACTTCGTATTTATCTTGCTTTCTCAGTTGGCATATGGCATAAATACGAACATATCCGACAAAAAACGATGGGAAAGGATTATTCACTATATCTGTACTCGCATATGACAGAAAGTAATTGTACCTGTTAAGGTGATCACTGATCAGCGAAAACGAATCTCAAATTAATATTTTAATTCTATTCAACTTTGCGAAGATTATGTAGGTACCTAATTGGTTTTAAAGCAATTTTGCAAATGGAAGCTAAGTATAAGAAGGATCAATTCACCTTTACTTCACGTAACTTGGTAATATTAATTTTGGCCTTCTGTTGCTAAGTGGATGAGGTTGATCGTCTTTTTAAAACCAGCCAAGTGCCAGTTGAACTCGCGTGGAGAGGGTTCCGGACCGTACATACTTACGTATTATTTTTTTATTTTTTTGTTTGAATTCTTAAAGGTTTTCTGTAAATTACAAGCAGTAATTTTGTATTCTTTCATAATTTTAGGCTCAATGAAATCATAACTGTTTTTATTACAATAATATAAAAAAAATATGAGATCCTCATAACATAACGAGTGGTTTCATTTGATATATTAGTGCTAGCGGTTCACCCCGAAATTTAGTAAAAAGCTACAAATGGTGTGAAAAGCATGAAAATCGGATCGATTGATCTTTAGGCCATACAAATCAATTGAAGCCGTAGCACGAAAAAAAAAACGGAGAAGAGTTATGACGTCATCTTTTTTTTGTATAAGAAAAAAAAACGTTCTGAAACCTATCGTGTGAGGTATTTGATGAAAGGGCTTACTAAGCCGATCCTAAAAATATCACAGCAGTATATTTTCAGTCACTTGATTTAATTTAAAATATAAGTACTTGAATAATTTTCAAAACATACCTAGATTTGATACGGTTGAATCATTATTCGTAAAATATACCTAAAGTGATATATTATAGCCTCATCAAACCCCAAGAAAGCAATTTTGAAAATATTTACATCCTTGCCCTTAAATGATATGTAATATTCACATATTAAATATCATTTAAGCCGCTTTTTTTTGGCGTACCGCTAGCACTATATGACACAGTTAGGTTTGCAAAACTTAATTTTTCAAGATCCTAATTGGTCCCCAGAAAAATACTTTGCACATCTGTGTTTGGGTCATCAATTTACATAATGTATACCAAATTTCAACTCAATCGATCCAGTAGTTTCGGATTATTTTTTTCATTTGTTGTACAGTCAAGGACTTTAATTGTTAAGCCACTATGGAACCCTGTCGCATAACGTTGATCATTAATTTTAGCGTAATTTCTTTCATATGGTTTGACGCTGTCATTATGACAGGGTTCCATAGTGGCTTAACAATTAAAGTCCTTGACTGTACTGAACTATAAAAATAAAACATTAATCACTACGTAATAGTTTAAACTATGTAATAGTTTACATTTTGTTTATAAATATTTTGTAAGAAAGTTTATCGCGAAGTTAAAATTGAATATTATTTGTTCATGTGCAAAAAGTAAAAATATAGGTTATTTTTACATGGTACTAACACATACATACACACACATATGTACATTTTATAGTTAACGCAATTTAGGGCCGTATTAATAAACACATCTTTGCTGAGATGCTCGTCACAAGACACGTCAATGTAAACGTCAAAACATAGAACACTGTCATTTTTGACGCATCTCGAGACGAGCATTAGAGTTGAGATTAGTTTATTAATACGGGCCTTAGATACCTAAAAAAGTAAATGTCAATCAAAAATACCCGACATCCGCATAAAAAACTGCGAACAAAAAACATCAGTAGCAATTCGTCCGGAGCGACACTACGAAACAATGCCTCTTCAATCGACTCTGTTTGTTTCAGACTCCAGGTTTTTGAGACGTCCGCCTAGATTACCACAGACAATAATAGCACAGCCTTCGACGCCATCATGAACTCTACAGAAAGCCTCGACGTGAATAGATCCACGCCTATATACACCATCGGTACTAGCTTCATTATGCAATGGTTTGTATTATTGTACTCGTATACTCTGTTACTAGAAATAGGAGTTGCGTGCCAGGCATAACGCATAAGTTTTTTATTTATTTATACGTAGTCCGTTTAGAACTTGTCTTTGAGACAGTTGCCGATGTTTTATATAATGCTGCTGTTAAACGGAAACAAAGACAACTTGGTATTCTAATGTTTTTCATGACATTTAGACGTATTTAAGATTGATACTATTAATGACTTTATTTCGGAATCTTGTCTAGCAACGTGGTATCAAATAACAGTAACCAAATAATAAACGTCTAAAATAATTATAAGGTTAGGTTAGGTTAGGTTAGTGGTTTCTTTTGAGACCCTATGTCGTGTTTGAACGAGTGCATCATTGTTGTATACATTAAAATTCAAAATAAATTTAAATAATGAAATAATTTATCCTATAAAGGGTATAAAGGGAGAGGGTGATATAATGTTTTTTAAAATACTTACTTGAACAAGTTGTAATCTGTACATTTGACTTTATTCTGCTTAGTTGAAAAAAATAACTAGTCAAACCAGCTGATACGCCGACTAGTGCTTAATGTGGTTTACATTTTGAAGTTCCTCTTTACCCACGTCATTCTTATTTACCACGCTAAATGTGCGTATCTCGCTGTCAAAACAATTTAAGTGCGTTATAAAGGTAAAAGAAGCCGATAATTTGACTCCTATTTTTATCGCGGAGCTATGATACGCTGTCGTATAAGCTAAAGTAGAGTCTAGTCTGCGCTCTTAAATGAGCCTCATAAATGAGGCAAAGGCAAACATTCTATCTTACTTGTGGTGAGAGCGGCAATGCAAACACTGAGGTAGTCTTTTCATAACGTGGCAAAGACTTAAAATATCTCTCTCAGGTTGTTTCTTTAAGACTGGACATCGTGGATAATGAACGCCCTAAATTAGTACATGTTATGTGATACGTAAGATGCTTTCAAAAGTATGTGATAAACGTATTGATTAAAAACCTAGCTACTCCAAAGGCGTTCGTTATCGTTATCCAAAATATATGGGATTGACGTAAGCAGCTGTCAGATGGTCGCGTCGAGCACCTACGTCAATTCCATACACTTTGACAGTTTTTTTGAATCGTTTACGTTATCTTTAAGCAACTTGTCTAGCCTCACTAATACATTTTATGTGTAGAAAGGTTCCCAAAAACTAATCTTAACTAGTACTTTTAATTTATATTTCTTTAAATTACCTTATAAGTAGTATGTACGGGAGATGTAAAAAAAGTCAATCACGTAATTCTTCTGGCATTAATGGTAAACATTAATAGAACGTTGTTTTAAAATCGGGAACTAACCCACAATATTTTGGTAGAAAAATGTCGGCCGCCATGATGAATACTGACGGTTGGCATTTTATTACTAAATAACTGTGGGTTTTCTGTGAGAAGCAAAGTGAAACTAACCCCATAAGATTCTGTTTATTTAATCAGAGTAAACACTCTTTAACCGTGACAGTCTAAAACTTGACATTGCCGAAATACACCTTGTTTAAATAAAGAGTGCAAGCCAGAAATTAAAGGAAAAAAACGTGGGTTGGTTCCTGCTTGCAAAACTGCGTCTGGTTAGGATTCGATACTAATTTACCAGTATTAAGATCAGACTTAACAAACAGTGTAACTTTTACTACAACAGTTATTATTCCTCAGGAAACAACTGAAGAAGCAGCGCTTGTGCCTCCCGACGGACGGGTTCTTCGCCTGCCAGGGTACCTACCTCGCCAATGGGTCCAACTTTACCGATGTTTACTACTTCAATCACACACTGGAAAATTTACCCTCCAATGTCTTGGTAAATAAAGAAATAGTACTTTATATTAGATTAATAAATATAGAAGCTTGTGGAAAACATTTCAAACTAAGTAACAGATATTTGTGTTCATCATACAAATATTTACCCGTCCCTAAGAAGCCACGGAGAGCCGAGGCGACACGGAGTGGCGCAATGGAACCTAGGACTACTACAAGCATATAGCTATTTATAGGCAGTTACAAAGACTAATCGCGTAATAATAACGATTACAAAAAAAATACACTTTTGTTCGCTTTGCACCTCGGGTTTTTCCACGCAACGTATCGACAAAAATAAAGGATATTCTCCTATTGGTACTATACCAAAAAACCCATTTTTAATTTTTTAGAGTCGATGTTAAATTTTAAACTGAAATACATAATATTTTTATTTGAGTTACTGATAAGTTTATACGACTCAAGTAATGCATAAATGGTGCAGGTGCAAACGTCTTTAATGACCTGAATGCCCTAGTTTTACCATTTGACCTTGTTGCGCATCGCATTTACGAGAAGAAACACTTCATCTAATGTCTTTCTGTATTCAGTACGGCAAACACAAGTTGTGTTTAATTTTTCTCGCTTGTCGCAGACTACATAGAAAGGAAGATCCAAACGACAAACAAGTCGAGGACCATTTGGGCTAGCCTTCCAGTACGGCTAGCACAAGTTGTATTTTCTCGCTTATCGCCCAGTATATCACTATTGTTACACTAGATAGAAAAGGACATCCAAGCTACAATTAAAGACCATTTGTGGTCGCCCTCCAGGGGTCTTACTCAAGATGCAAAACGCTAAGCTAGCAATTTTTAAAATTCGAAACAATTTGGATTGACGTCGATCGCGGAGAACGCGTCCACCGTTAGTCAACTCCATACATTTTGAATCGATAGAAAACCGAATCGTAGGCAACGTTCGCATCTTGGCTACACCTACTGCATTAATAAGTTGCATGTTACGATCATTAGCGATCGCAGAAACATTTTCGAAACGAGTGAGAGGTAAACGAACGGAAATAATCACCACCGCCCATCACTTCCGGATAAAGCATACTCATACGACATAGTATTTTCAACTGACAAAAATGGTGACAAAATGTGTTCCGATTTTGTGGCTTATTGACACAAAAGCCACCAAAAAAGTTTCTACTGTCTCTTATATTTTCACTAATTACGTCACTTTGACATAGTCCTAAGTGGTCTAGGAATTCCCATTCTATTCTATTCTCATCAATACTTTTACTGGTTTACTCTCGCTTGCACGGTTTAGCTAAAATAATAGTTTTTATCATTTTCGTGAATAAATCTGAAACGAAAGAAAATCTCCACCTAAAAGTTTAACCAAATACCTCGTGGGGACCACTCATGTAAGATTAGCCTGCTAAACCCTTTCATTAAAAAGATCTCATAAACTGATTTCTCCCAAAGGAACACCCTGAGGCGCCATTCCCGGTGTGGCTGGCCTCGATCTTCGCAACGTGCCTTGTCCTGGTGATCCTGCTCACCATCAGCGGGAACGTTTTGGTGCTCATCGCTTTCCTCGTCGACAGGACGATCCGACAGCCTAGCAACTACTTCATCGCCTCACTTGCAGCCACCGACCTATTGATAGGTAAATTATATTTACAGGGCATCCTTAGGCATTTCTTTCGTATATATATATATAGTTATATTTATTATGGTATTAAGTATAATAAACTCACGGAGAAATTGATAAAGTGTATATCATTCATTCTTTTATATTTGAATGTTTTTGAAAACCGTTTCTATTGTTCACAGGTACCATATCAATGCCATTTTATACAGATTACGTTTTGAAAGGACATTGGCACCTAGGGCCGCTCCTGTGCGATCTCTGGCTATCCGTAGACTACACTGTATGCCTTGTGTCGCAGTATACTGTGCTACTTATAACAGTGGACCGGTTTTGTAGCGTTAAAATAGCGGCAAGATACAGAGCGTGGAGGACTAAAAACAGAGTCATTTGGATGGTCACAGTGACTTGGATTATACCTGCCTTATTATTCTTCACAACAATCTTCGGATGGGAACATTTCATTGGTTACAGAGATTTACAAGAGGGAGAGTGTGCCGTACAGTTTCTAAAAGATCCAATTTTCAATACAGCTTTAATTATCGGATACTACTGGACCACACTTATTGTCTTAATTGTATTATACGCGGGGATATTTAAGACTGCTTACGATATGCAAAAGAAAAGTGAAGCAAAGCAGAGGAAGATGCGATCTATGGTTGCACTAAGTGCAGGGGTGATGTCAGGTATGGCTGGCCGCGCCGCTGGCATGGCAGCCTTATCCAAAGCTACCATCTCCAACGAAGACCAAATGAAAGTTTCAGAGTCTATCCGGAAGGATTCAACTTCAAAAGGATCTTTAGCAGCCCCTTTATTAACTTTAGGCGTATCCACAGACTCAAATTCAAGTCAAAAGTCATCAGCGCACAAAAGTAGTGCAACCGTTACTGCTACTTCAACCACAGATGGAGACAAAAAAGAAGATCAAGTGGAAGCAGAAAGATCAAGCAGCCCTGCATTTGACTCCGATGATGAAAGTGCCGCACAAACAAACGTAAAAAAGCGCCCCTCGGTAGCTAACCTTGTTATGCAAACTGGTGCCATACAATTACTTAATAATATGCGTATGAATGGTGGAATGATTCTCAAAACAGATGCAAAACAATCTCCGTTAATAAAACATGAACTTGATAAACCTAAATTGTCACTATCGCAGATTTCAGAAAAGAGTATACTTGATACAGACAATCCTGAGACTTCACAAAGTGGAACAGTTACGTTTCAACCACCTACATTCCCTCCGTCAAATGCCAGTATCACCTCACCAACGTCCTCGGGTGTAGCCACACCGTCCGACCAACGAGAAGTATCGACTACAATTGCTCAAAGAATTATTCCCCCACCAACGGAGTTCCGGTGCAGCCCCACTGTATCCGAAAGCCCACCTTCATATTCTGAATCATCTCGTGCCAGGACTATAAAAGTAATTAAAGACGGCAGCACATGTGATGTTCTAGTGGGAATGGATGGTGCAGATCTTAGATATATGGATGAAAGTTCGATTATTGTGCCCACGCCAACTAACGAAAGTCCCCCATCCTCTGTGACATTCCCAACGACAACGGAACCGTCATCTCCTCCGACGTTAAACAATGCGACTAATGTAACCAACAACTCACTGTTACAAACAGCTTTAATAAGAGCTACTGCCGAAGCTAAAGTTCCGCCAGTCAAACCCAGTTTTTCACCACCCCCTCCTATAAAAGTAAACACCGAGGTTAGTCTTACTACCGGAGAGCGTCCTAAACCTGTGATCACCTTGGTGTCATCATCTTCCAATAACAATGAACCTCAGTCGCCCAAACGGCCGGAAATTATCTCTTCTTTAAAACTGAATCCAAATA
This sequence comes from Acleris laterana, assembly GCA_963966035.1. Lineage (NCBI taxonomy): Eukaryota > Metazoa > Arthropoda > Insecta > Lepidoptera > Tortricidae > Acleris > Acleris laterana. Next base: position 6,749,721 of record OZ014446.1, on the reverse strand, counting down.
TAAGTCCAGCTGTAGAAAACAGCGAAGTCTCAAGCCCTGCCGTAACTGGGTCGGGCCGTGGCGACTCAAAGAAAGAGTTTGTAAAAAACATCGGAAAGAAATTAAAAGTTAAACGTTCGAAGCGTGACGGCCTATTCCCCAGCATCGGCGGCCGGCAAAAGTCGAAGTCTGAAAACAGGGCAAGAAAGGCGTTTAGGACCATATCGTTCATACTGGGAGCGTTCGTAGTCTGTTGGACACCTTATCATATTCTAGCTTTGGTAGAAGGGTTCTGCACAGATCCGCCATGCATTAATAAGCACATTTACATGTTTACGTACTTTTTGTGTTACGCAAATAGTCCAATTAATCCTTTTTGCTATGCGCTGGCTAATCAGCAATTTAAGAAGACCTTCACGAGACTTCTTCGGGGAGATTTCCACATCACCTAGTCCATATGCATCCGATAAATCCCGGCGAGAGTTTCCCACTCACAACTTTGGACAAACACGCACGAATGATATTATTCGAATATTTATGATAAGACAATACCATATTGTAATGATTTAAATATACCTAAATGCTTTAGGTGTATAGTATGAAATTTCTAGAAAATGTATTTGAATGTTACCAGCTTTAAAAAAGCTGATCACGACTGTAAATACTATGTTAGCCCTAGGTATAATAACTCAGTTATAAAGTTCAGAACTGACAATAAATCCTTTAGAGTGTGTATATAAAATATAGCTATTTGTAAGTGTTAAGTCTCTTCGTATTTATAGGTAATAACATAAGGTAATAAGTATAAAGTAATAATCACTATGCATAATTGCTTTACTAACTTACGTAACCACTCTGTAAAAAAATAGAAATGGTAGGTGTATTTATATCAAAATGTATTATGATCGATTATTTTTTAAATAACAACATCGCACTGTGGCTATAAGAAGTAGGTACCTACGCTACTATTTATTGAGGTCCTAACTTAATAAATAGAATTGTCTTAGTGTTGTTATTTTGGTTAACTTTTTAAAATAAAAAAATAAGTCATTCTAGTTCTTTTTGTTTTGCTTTGCAATTTGAAACCTTTCTTTTTATTTTACCGACTGTAAATATTTCTACCTTTTCTTAAATAGACTTAATTTTTTCTCATAGCCACATTACAATGTAGAAACGCTTCAAAGCTTTCAGCATCGAGCCCAGCTAAAGTTTTTTAGCGTTAGAAAATAGTCAATTACTTAGGAACTACCTTAAGGAACGTTGAATTGTTAATATATGGCCTAACTTCGTTTCTATAGGTATGTATATGTGAGTAGACTCAGTATTTTTAGCTTATATCGGTTCCTTTATGTATCCCAACTTTAAGTGTAGATAACCTACCTACGTCGTTATTTGTTTTGTAAGTAGTTTTGTAAAATGTTTTTAGTAAATTTTTCATTTTATTGACAAATACCTTGTTATTTTATGAAGATTAATTATTGATGTCATGTACTCTTTTTATGTTTTAGAAATGTGTAATCCTTTATGTACTTAGTCCAATAGCAATTCAGTGTCAAAATGTTATTAAAAATAAACAGTATTTTAAAAATAGTATCCCCGTAGCTACGATATAGGATCTTGTATATGTTACACATCAAAATGAAAGACAAAAGTGAAGTATTTGTAGTTAGTGGTATAAAAAAGTACTACAATCATTTAAAAATAACGTTAGTTTAAAATATAGCAAGTAATAAATATATGTTTGAAAATTTCATTTGTTTCCGTGAAAACCTACCCAATTTAGCATTATTCTTTTTTTTCTATTATTTTACGATACGTTTTTCTTTATTTTAAAATATAATCCATAACATTGCTGGCTATGATGATAATAATAACATTAGTATGATAACTTCATTGTAAAGAAGTTCTATCATACAATTTATTAACACTTACAAAATATAAAAACAAAACAGTTTGATTTACTCATTTTTAATATAATTATTAGTTGCCACTAATACGCTGTTAAACATCTTAGCCTAAATGTGCAAAATGTGGTGGCATTACCATCAAGGTTGTAGAGTTGTCGGTAATTCTGTAGCTCTGGCTACCGCGCTCTGGGAACGAAGGCGTGAGTTAATGTATGTATGTTATTATAAGTCTATAATTTAATAAGTACGTTAACTTCTAAAAATGGTTCTTCCGGGCCGTAAAACAATCAAAAAAGATTACTCATGGCAGTTACTAGAAACTACAAGAAAAAGAAACGAAAGAAAATAATTGCTGGTGTGATAGCTTCGTGTCGACGGTCATTAGGGGCCGAAAATAGCCGAAGATTCGCGTTCGCCATCCACCCCGGCCCTAATTCCTATAATGATTGCGTATTATACCTATCCTAAATTACACAAGCTATTACAATGGGTACCAAAAATACTTATTTATTTTATCTTTATAACAATGTCTCAAATCTCATTCCTCCACCTTGACAATGAAAAGTGACAGGTGAATTTCAGTATACATTGCGCAGCTTATATGAATGGTTGCCAGTACCTACCTAATGTAAAAAACAGCAATGTTTACAAAATCGACACCTGTCACCTGTTATTATCAGGATGGTGAAATAAAGGGCCTGTGCCCTGGGGCTTTATTCTACTTTGTCTTTAAACGTATCGTTACCGGTTATAAGAATTGACATAACCTAACATGTCAAAAACATCACTCAATACGATAACATGTCAAAAGCAAAGTATAAGCAATAGATCCCTAGTTCACTCGTAAAGCTCCGTCAAAAAAAGTTCCATTATCGTTAAGTTCTCTGATGTGATTGATGAAATGAAATGAAATAATTAAATAAAATTCAATTCAATTCGGATTGTTTATATTTTTACAATTAATTTTAACCATTTCGAGGAATAGAGTTTTAAAGCTGCATTATTAAGTTTTTGAAATATTTATCTGTTTTGTATATTTCGACAAAAGTATATTTAACCTTTGTTTGACTTTCGTTTTCGGCTTGAAGCCCTCCTAGGTGTATCTTACGGTTTAGGCGAAAACAGCTTGAAATAGTATTTTAATACACTATTACAATCACTTTTTTCATTGGATATCATTAACTGTTGTAATTTATTAGAGTTTTAAATAATCATGTCATCCATAAACTGTCTGCTAAATAAATAAAGATATTAAAACAAAACTATTGGGTCAGATACAAAATTAATTAAATAGGTGTCTTAAAATTTCCTATTCTTTCGAATGAGAAAGTAAAAACCGTGAGTTATTTTTTTGGTCAATCCCAATTCAATAAAATAATTTTGCTGAACACACACCACATTATGCTCAGATGAGCATACAAACTTATATAAGTATCTTTAGTTGCACATATCTCTGGCATCTCATACCAAGTAAAGAACATTCTTAAATACTAAAAATATTTAAAAACTCACAGAGTACACACATAGTTGACAGAGCCAAATATACAATGATGAGAAATCATTGTTGAGATCTACATTTTTTTTTTTAGGATGATATTAATATTAATCTTTGTACACGTTGGTCTATAGCGAGCTGGACAGAGGCCCTTGTCTAGTACTGAACGCTATCGAAAACGATTGTCGAAAACAGTAGAAGTGCATGGAAATTACATTTATTTATTTATTTATTTATTTATTTATTTATTCGAGGAGAACCAACAGCTTTACAAAACAATATAAAAACATGAGATAGCATCAACTAAGCCGGTAACAGGATCTCGCTTATGGAAACAGAATTAAGCGATTGAGCGGTTGACACGACCATCTGACATTTTTACGTCGATCCTTTACATTTTCGATAACCATAGCAATCTCGTCACGCATCTTGTCTAGGGCCACAGCACTGTACTACTAACAGGTGATATTAACGTCAACAAAACAGCGCCTGGGCCAAAGAATATAGGCCACTTTAAAAATAAAACTTTGAAGCTACGCTAGCTTCAATCAAAAACGATAGAACTTAAACTAAACGACAAGAAACACTTGAAGTTTCACTATTTTGAAACCTAATCTACTTACGAAAGTGTAATATGTAGACTAAATATAAATACACAAATTCATAAAGTAAATAATGGCATAGTGTAGTACCTATAGCAGCTCGATTTCTTTCTCTCGATTTACTCACGAATGATGAGTAAATAGGATGGGGCATCCAATGTTCTTAATTAAGAGTAACGTAGTTACCATCCAGGAACCACCAAGCGGCGCGAAGAGACAGCCGCAGCTCTAGAATTTCATTTAGGGAGGTAAAAAAACAGGTAAAATGTATGTTTATTTAGTATTATAAGCACGGGCACTTTTACACGTCGAAAATCTACCAACGTTTCTCAAGAGGAGAGTACTGCTGAGGCCCTAGTAACTTAGAACTTCGATTTTCAAAGTAGGGCCTCTGAGAAGAAACGCGGCAAGAAAGTCAACAGTCAGTGTTTTTTTTTTTAATATTTCTTTTGGTAATGATAATACTTAACCTAGCCGTATATAAAACAATGAAAAAAAAAATGCGTAGTTGAGAAAACGTGTCAATACTCAGATTAAGAAGAGCAAATTAATAATATTTATATACTTACCTGTGACAGTGCAAAGCTATTTAGCCTACGTAGACCAGCCATTATTTAGGTATCTTGTCAAACATTTTTTTGTTTGCGGGGGGGGGCAAACCCCTCCCTATCTCCCACCAGCCAGCGCTGCAAAGAATCTCGTGTTCAATTTGCCGACGAGCCAGTGAACTTTAACAGAATTACTGAAGAAAAAGAACAATATTTGTATATAATGTAATGTTTGTTATCACGTTCTTGAAAAAAGGCTTTAACGACTTTCGGGAAAAATAATTTTCAAACCTACGGTATTTAGGTACATGTACGTAAGTATAATAAATAAATATGATTTTTGGGTAGCTAAAAAAGTGTGACCGACTTGCTCGTTAAAATATAAAAAGACTTGTAAAAATTGTGTCTGAAATTCGACGTATTATGATGTAAAAGTCAATTATGTGGAAATCAACTACTTTTCTTTTCATTATTGTCAGTTTCTATATTTATCCCCAAACCAGCTGTTAACAAAAACCTTCTATATTTTTTCAATGACTGCACTCTAGTTAGTACTAATACCACACAATATTTATTGTATCAAAATCCGTAAAACTTTGTATAGCGCTATATCAGTTCTCGTAAGTATTCAAACGGTGTTCACGCAAGTGCCTACACAATAAGCGCCGAAACCCAAATATGTCTCATCCCTTTTTGTATCAAAACTTCATACATTACTCTCGCAGCCCGTGAAACTCGTATAGTACATCACTAAATAACAGTACGGAATAAATCGAAATATTTAAAAATTAACTAAGCTACTTGTACAGAATAAATAAATAAATAATAAATAATCAGAAGGACAATGTCACACCAATTGACCTAGTCCCAACCTAAGCACTAGGCTTGTACTATTATGGGTACAAGACAACAATATAAATACTTATATACAGAAACATATACTTACTTAAATACTTAGAAAACCTCCATGACTCAGGTCAGGAACAAAATATATTCGCGCTCATCACACTAATACTCTGCCCATACCGGGATTTGAACCCAGGACCGCTAGCCTCGTAGATGGTTGACTACCAACTAGGCCAGTGCGTCGTCATTCATTATCCATTTATAGTTTAAGTTCCAGCGAGAAATTTAAAATCTTAAGACCTTAGCTATGAGCCAAATTAGTTCAGAGAAAAAAGTACCTATAACGGCTTGAAAAAAAAAGACTGACATCATCTGACTGTAATATTTTAGTAAAATAATAAATTAACGGATGAATGCCGTCAAGGAGTACCTACTTACTCTCGTAAAGCCCCATTAATATATCCAACCATATTAGAATATCTACTAATAGCATAGTAAGTATTTAGTTTTAACAGGAACAAGCCCTCTCTAAAATACTTAGTGTGAAGATGATAAATGTTCTAGACCCTCTTCAAGAGTTTAAGGGACACCGTCATTATCTTGAGTAAATAGTTTCTAAATAATTATGATGGCTGATATTAAACGGTTTTGTTTGTACTTAAGACATTAAGGCTATATTAAATAAAATGAAACAATCAAAAAGTAAATAGTTAACCCGGCGAATTACTCAATTACCGACTCGGGTGGCCTTTAGGAGCAATCCGCTTTCATTTCGTTGTCAGATAATATTATGTTTCTTTAACATTTTTGCAAATAGTAAGTGTTATGAACAGACTTAGGAATATACGGGGCAAAACTAAATGACAGCTAGGGACTGCCTATATCGATAAACTTAACTATCGATGCTTTTCCCATATATACTAATGATCGCTCCAAGTTTAGATTGTAAAAATAGTTTATTTTTTAAAGTATGCAAATTAAACCAAATAGCAACATAATTGTGGTCATTCTTTATTTTAAAAGGATTTATTACCTTCACTCGTCATCGTCATATTATTGTTTTTACTCCTAACAAATTCTAGTCGTTTATTTTATCAATCGTAAATGGGTCAGTCATTCTGAAATTCACAATATACGGAAAAAATATATGATGATGATGAGTGAAGGTTAAAAAATCCTTTTAAAATAAAGAATAACCAGAATTATTTTGCTATTTTGTTTCATAGCACACTTTCTATCTATTTTTACAAACAAAACTTGGAATGATCACTAATATATAGGAAAAGCATCGATAATTGAGTTTATCGATATAGGCAATTCCCTAGCTGTCATTTAGCTGAAATATCAGTGTATAATGTCACACAAATTAACCTATTGGTAAGTGGAATCTGTGACCCATAGACATATTATGCATTCTCAAAACTATGGACCTGAGGACAAAGATGGAATGCCAGTAGGTATGCAAGTCATTTCACTGGTTGTCTTATCCTCACACCGGAACACAACAATGAGAAAATTGCTGCTTGGCGGTAGGTTAAAGGATAAAACGGTGGTAACGATACGGACGGACCACCACTGAATTTACATAAATAATCAAACGCAACAGTTGTTTACACTTTCTTTATTCTTTTACTACAGTCATGACGTTTGCGAAATGACACTAAGGTATCTATTTAGCTTGCTGTGGGCTAGAAAAAATGCACCGACGCTCATAATAAAAAAGTCTCAGTTTTGTGTCACTCAAATCTATCGATTTCTAGCAATCTTCCAAATTGTAGGTCCACCTTGTGGGATGACTGAATACTTCTCTTCCCGCAAGGGGTCGCCTCTTTTGAACTTTACTACTCCATCGGCTGTCAGTTCTACAAGTTATGTGTACCGCCCACTATCACTTGAGGTTTGCAATAAGCAGCGCTATGTTGGTAACTTTGGTTCTTCTGCGGATCTCTTCATAATTGATCGGAACTTGCTAAGAAACTTCGAGCAATCTCTGCTTGAGTAAGCTCTGTCTATTGCCCATAGACATGACATCGTAAATATCTTCCAAAATATGGAATTCAACAGAGAAATATTTTGAAAATGTGATTTGATAAATATCATGCTAAATAGAGGTGTGTTTCAAAAGTTTGTTTGTAGCCGCATTTCATTTTTGCGTGACGTGCGTCTAGGCGTGACGTAGAAATGACCATGTGGTGTTTAAGCTCTTCAGCCATTAGCAGAAATTTGTTTATTCATTTTCTCAATAATAAATGAACAAAGGAATTTTTTAAAAAATGCTATTGAGACAAACTGCTATACTTAGCATGTTTTTTAGAACACATTTAAAAAAAGTTCCTGTTTTCAATTGATACCTACTAGTAATTGCTCGAAAGGTAACGCGATCTTCTATAAATTTTTTCTGTTTCGCTTATACATTTGCAGAATACAATATACTATACTCACTGAAAACCCTTTAACAAAACGTTTGAAAAGTAAGAAGTGTTGCCGTACTGATAAATTCTGTTAACTATTCTTACCGTTAGCGTTTTGGTGTCACATGCAATGGCCTGTGAAATTTGTTGTGATTTGTAGTCCCAATATCTCTCGCGTCGTTAAACGAGACTATACTAGCTGCAAACGATACTTATTTACGAGTATACAGCGTAAATGACACACCTGTGGCCTTATAAAAGATGCATTACTATCATTATCGATAGAATTGACGTAAATTTGACGCTCCAGTCGAGCGTTATGTCAATGCATAAATATGTTTCGAAAGCTTTCAAAAAACGTTAAATTGCGTGCTTGTCAAATTTCTTTATACGGTAGAATTACCGGTTTTGGCCATCCTTGCACCATTTTTGGACGCTCTAAATTTTAAGTAATGTGTAAAACATTATGAAATTATAAAATTATTTTTATATTTTATCTTTATATTAATCTTCAGTCTTAACTATTTATGAATAATATAATTATGAATATTATTTTTAATATTGCAGTATTTTCGATACTCATTTCAACCAACTGGCCACAAAAGGTACCTCCACCCTAATTGCCAGGTGCTGGGACCGAATATATTCAGGCAACAGAAAATGTAGATAGAAAATTTATACTAGGCCTCCTAGAAGTGTCGTATACATTCATTGACTAACTTAATCAGACGACTAAAAAAATGCTTAGTCGACAAAGTATGTACTTATATCTAGGTACATATATTTACCAATATTTAGGTTAAAATGGCCGTATCACGTCAATGCATCAAATATGATTATTTTAAGGAAAAAAAATAACATCGACGTTCGGTAATTTAACACTACATGTTAAAAACGATAGCCGTTTAGAAATATAAATGTCAGTTATTACTCCAAAAAGGATCACATCATGTAATAGAGTGTGTTCCAACATTGTTTTCATCCCTACCCTTGCGCCTGCCAGATTGAAACATTCATTTGCGTTGACATAATAAACCGTATGACATAAAGCAGTCCTCGCGGAGATAGTTATGTTGTCGGTTCTTAACGTTTCTGTTGCAAGATACGAGCAGTTAGCGGTAGCGGGTTGTAAAAAGCACAAACGCAACGCATTAAGAACCTCCTCCTTTTAAAAATTTTTTTTTTTGCTAAAAGAGGCAAATAAGCTAGCAGGTCACCTGATGCGAGTGATCACCGCTGCCATGGACACCTGTAATACCTACCAGGGGCCCTAATATGGCTGCGTTTATCGCATGACAAAGTTTTGATAAGGCATCCGTCACCTTCTGACACGCAAATAAGTACGAGAGTGACGGATGCTTTATCCATATTTGACACACAATATAGGCGCATCCATACTAGGCTGCCGGCCTTTGAAAAAAGGGTACTACGCTCCTCTATTGGAGGTCCAATTCCATAATATTGTTCATAAATTTAGAATAAAACAAAATACAATCAAGTGCAAGTCTGACGCTCTTCACTCCTTCTTCAATTAGGTTATAGCTCGTTAATATCAGCTCGGCACCATATCGGCATTGATTCAATTATTGACTGGAGGCGGAGGCGATTGTCGCTACGTTGCTGCTTCGTGTGCGTCATTATGGAGTATACAACAATTCGTGTTGAAGCGATTCTGATCGGGTGGGTTGAAATATGTGCATGTTATGAAATTACGATTGTTGACGTCTTCTCATTAAAAGAGAAGTCCAATAGCTCATGGAATTGAGGTTGTTCTGGTTTGTTTTTTATGTTAGATGTGGTTATGACAATCCCAAGTTTTTCCAATTGAAAAGACCTCCGGGTCATTGTTAAATACTTGAAAAACTTTAAATAAAAAATAAAAGTATTTCCGATTTTAACCACGTGTACTAGTAGACTAAATTTGCAACCAAATTCCCAACTTAATGTTGTTGCGCTACATTTTCCATTCTGTTATTATCTCCGTGTATAAACCGCAAGCCCCACTAAGTTCATCACTTGAACCTCCCTACCCGTTGTCAAGTACCACAATAGACGGAGGAGCGTCGACAGGTATTGTCAGAAGCTCCGCGTTTAATTTGTTTAGCTGCTTTGTTGCCACAGAACATTTAGAGACAGGGTTGCTAGCGGTCAATATTCTAAAGTGCGTAGGGATTCTGCTTTTGCTAAAGGTTTTACACTGCTTCTCATCCATCAGCAGATCTTGGTTATAATATTTTGTTGCTGTTAAGTATTGGTCAAATACTTCCTGCTGTATCTATTGAATCACGTACATGTGTCTTATATGAGAGGTATCAGTTAAGATTTTGGCGAATACAGCTAAGTGAAGTGCGCTTTGTTGCCGCAGTTCATTTAGAGATAGGGTTGCTAGCGGTCAATATTCTAAAGTGCGTAGGGATTCTGCTTTTGCTAAAGGTTTTACACTGCTTCTCATCCATCAGCAGATCTTGGTTATAATATTTTATCGCTGTTAAGTATTGGTCAAAGATTTCCTGCTGTATTTATTGAATCAGGTACATGTGTCTTATATGACAGGTATCAGTTAAGACTTTAGCAAATATACAACTAAGTGAAGTGCGCTTTGTTGCCGCAGTTCATTTAAAGACAGGGTTGGTAGCGGTCAATATTCTAAAGTGATTAAGTATTTAACGTTTGCTCAAGGTTTAACTATGGTAATTGGTTAAGATGAAACCATTATGTTGGTAGAATTCAATGTAATGTAGGATATGACTACTTTAAGTTCATCATGCATCAGCTTAGGTTATCAACATCAAAGGTCATATTGAATGGTGGAAATTGACTGTTACGTATTGATGAAATACTTACTGCAGCATTTATGTAACCAGAAGGCTTATTTTCTAACGCACTCGCAATCGCAATCGGCTTCAAAGCGGAACAATTGTTTTCATTTTGTATGCAGACAAGGCTTCGATTTTCAAAATGAAAACGATTGCGATTGCTAACTAGTGCGTTAGGCGATAAGCCCTCTGGTACATTTGTCACATGTGAGAGTTACCAGTTAATGTCGAGTTAAACCGGGCTTACTTCGGGTTAAAATTTTACATTTAACAATACAAAATGTGTCAAATTTTGATCTGAAGTCTGGAGTAAGCTTTATCTATCCGCGGTTTGAATGTAGTTCATCCTGAATTGGTATTATGTCTATTTCAAATACAGTCAAGTCACGTACCACCATAACATTACTTAACTAAACTATTAAACATTATTTGCATGAAGATGGTGCTTATTATATTTTTTGTAGTTTTAATTTGTGTTTAGGGCCCAATCTTAAGTACCTACCCGAAACCGACGTGCGTGCATCACTCGATGTACCTATGCATGTGGAAGAAGCGAAAGAAAGTCAAGATCGTAGCAAGTGGAAAGAATTGGTCTTTCCCTACCCCTAGGGGAAACAGGCGTGATTTAATGTATGTATGTATGTAATTTGTATTTTCGTTTGCTTATTTGCCAGTGTATTTGTAGTAATTTTTGAACCATTTTTCGTTACATACATTGTGGAGTCCAAACTCAGTCATAATATTGAGACTGATTTAATTTTATTAAGTTTTGAAAAGTACCTACTAACAAACGAATGAACAGAATATGCGTAGTTAAATAAATGAGTGTAGTACAAAAAGTATTTTAGTAAGTCTGTAGAGACAAAAAGTATAATTTTACTCCGCCTGCACATATTAGCTTCAACATGTTTTAGAGCAAACGCCACGAGATTTATCGAACATGCACGCTCATGCACATACATCGTTTAAATGTTTTTCCTTCGCCGCACTACTGAAGTATTAATTACTGCAGTCTCAGCCTACCCTACGGGAAAGAGCCGTGATTGCAAACATGTATGTTTGTATGTAACATAGGCACATTGTTGTCCATAATCAAAAGGAAAAAAATATTTTATTCAAAATATTCAAATGTTTTTATTTCGTGGGACCTAGTCAAAGCTCCATGCTTGTACAACGATAAACATTCTTATAAACATACATTAATACTAACTTTTATATGTAGAAAACATCCTAGCCTCAGGAATAAATACTCGCGCTCATCATACATACGAGAATTAAAAACCCAAACCACTAGCTTCGTAGATAAGTACAGTCTGTGAGCACTTAGAAGATGCTTCGGATTTGTACTTCTCTCCCTCGCTCTTATTAAGAGCAAATGAGAGACAAGTAGCAGCCCGAAGCACCTTTTAACACCAATCCTTATTATTAATCCGATAACTTAGCGTCATGTATCTTGACTATTAGTCCATTTACTTTAGGGCTGCCACAGACGATCAGTTGGACTGATAGGCCGAGAGGGACTTAGCTATTTGTTAGAATGAGAGATGTATTTAACTTTCTCTTTCTATCCCGCCGCCTCCTTCTGGGCTTGTCAGTTCGACTGATCGTTTATGGCGGCCCTTAACGACCTAGTACTAGAAAAGTGCAGTTGAACGTGATTGGGTGATGAGAATCCGCTAAAGCCACACTCACAATGGAGCAGTTAATCAGCCGGCTCTTACGTCTATGCGGTGCGGACGCGTTTGTTTCTTTTCTTGCGACTAGGTAATTCTTTATCGTTTACCTGTGACTTGGCTACTGAAACGAATCATAAGAAGATTATCGTTCAATGCCGCCCCCCTGGCTACCGGCTTCTATATTTTATCCTTAGTGTGCGATTGAGAGAAGCCTATACTACCTAGGTCGTTAAAGTAAATAGAGTATAGACTCCTCACTCGTACGGAATGACATTCTCGTAGCGATAAAACACGTGGCCAACTGTCATCCCATACATTTTGAGTGATTAATTGAAAAACGTAAGTAGCGTTTCCATCTTGACTAGGGCCTCAGTCACTACCCTACTATACTTAACGCCTCGTCAAGATGTGAAAATTGTCAAGCTGTCATTTTTAATCCAAATTATAACATATTCTAAGCGGAAAGTTTATCCTGAATTGGTATTATGTCCCTGGTGTGTTATTCTCTCAAAAATAACGGACGGTCGGACGAACGAGCGAAATAGCAGCGGCGAGTTTAAGTAGTCCCGTCAGAGCGAACAAAACACATTTTGGCGCGTGCATTTTTAATTCAGCAGCCTTATACGTTCGATCCATCTGCAGAAAGCATGCTGCCAAATTGAAAACGCACGCGTTAAAATATGTTTTGTTCGCACTGACGGGACTACTTAAACTCCCTCCTTGGACATTCACTCGTTCGTCCGTAATCACTACCCTGGTCCAACATAATTCACTCCTAATCAAAGAGAATAGAAAATAAACGTATTCGTAAAGGCGCGATCTAAAACTTATTGCTTAAATAATCACCGTGATGCTGTGGAGCTGTGACTAAGCGTCAAACTGCTCCCCGGCAAGGCGACGAGATAAATCCCCAACCTGTTTTAATATCAACCGAGAACAATCGAGTTTATTGTCCAAAACGAGCAGTCGCGAGCAGTCTATTGTCTGAACGAATATTAAGTACAGTCGACTCCTTAATTACGTTCTTGCGAAAAATGTCGCCGCTTGAAAATTTTGCTTATTCGAATTTTAAACGAATTAACAAGTCGGTTTAAAAGTGAATCGTTGGTGTGCGGACTGCGGACCAACTCAAGTGTAAGTCTAGTCTCGTGGAAATAAAGTTTTTTTTTTTTAATTTGAAAGGTATTTTCTTTGATTAATAAATCATTTTACGTTTTTATCTTATAGCAAGTTTTATTAAAACTTCTATTATAACGTAGAAATATTTCAAAGACGATTTACATTAGCACTGTTGATTTATTACGAATATACTTCAGTGATTAAAGAAAGAAAAGTAAGGCAAGGTAGGGTATAATACTGAATAAATGTTGCAAAACGCATACCTAGCAAGTTTTTGAAATGCTTTTTATTTTTTAATTATAATTACAAGAATCGTCTCGCAGTTAACTTTAGTATACCATCTAGTTGAGTAGATAATGGTCTACAAAACTGAATACTTAATGACTTAATCGTCATTAACTGACTCTGAGTGCGACCGTGAGTGACGACTTTTCATACACAAGTTTGAATAAGGAACAAGTTAATGGTTTCTTAAATGTCCCTGAGTGAGGCGGCAAGGAACAACTTTGTCATTGACTGACTTTGGGTGCGGCCGTTATTTACGACTTTTCATTCAAAAAATTCAAAAGTTACTAGTTAATTATCTACCAAATTGAATACGGCGTTAAAGAAAGACTTAATCACTATGAACTGACTCTGAGTGCGACTTTTCATACACCAGTTTGAAAAAGGAACGAGTTAATTGTCTCTTAAATGTCTCTGAGTACAGCGGTAAGTGTGCGGTTGAGGCGCAACGCGGTTTGGCGGCAAACTTGTAGCAAGTGTACGCGTCTTTCCCAGTGCTTTGCTTTCACGAAAGTTCTAACAAAGTTTCCGTCTCAACCACGCCTCTAAATACACTGCGCTGACAGCGTTAATCTTATACTATAGTGATAATCAGATAATCTATAAAAGATCCTTACAATGTTCTTCTGAACACTGTAGTAAACTTGCAACGGTGTAGAATGTTTGAATATAACAATAGTGCTTCTTTCTATTTTAATTATGTTTAATGTTTAATGTTTATTTGGGCACAAACGGTACAAGTAAAGAAAAAATATAACAGAAAAACTTACATAACACATTGACCAGTGAAATTGCCACAATTAACTAACAGTACAGAGTAACACGTCAAAAATGTGAGTTTACATAATATTAAATTCAAGTAAAGTATTAAATTCAATTACTGACAAAACTTAATATTTAGACAACGCAATTTTAAATCTAAGAAGGGAAAGACTAAATATATCTAAGTGAGAAAATGAGCTATTATAATTTTTAAAAGTTCTACATAAAAATGAATTTGACGCATATTTTTTACGAGTAAGGGGTAATTATATAAATATATAAGATATATTGGATTCATGCGGATTTCTACCACTAGGTATCTATTCAAATTTAACCTGCCGCCAAACAGTAGTGTTAAAGACCACCTTAACCTCAATTTCAAGGTTGGTGACGCAGATACAGCCTTGAAATCGTGATCGTCAGATTGCTATCTTGAGATTGCAAATGTATATGGGCGCCCACTTTCAATTAGGTGACCTGTGTGCTCGTTTAGCCTACTGCATGCCATAACTTTAATTTTATTTTCAAGTAGCTATTAATTGGTTGATAAATTACGTAAGGTAAATGCACCCACCATGGACAGTGCTCCAGTGATGAAAAATATCAATTTTAACGCACAAAAAGGCACTTTCAAAAGATTTCATTTTAACAGAGGTAGGCCCGAAGTATTATAATCTTATCTAATTGTTAGGCATTGGCGTTTTATAATAAATAATAACTTTTATTGGTATTGTTCATGACTGGAGCACTGTCCATGTCCATCATTTGTATGAATTTATGTGTAATCATGATGATGATTACACGATTGATGTTAGCCGATTGGTCGATTAAACTGTTCTTTTAAAATAAACTCGTACCCCAAACTATGTAGTAAGTACATTAATTGTACCCTAACTCTGTCATCGATTTTGAATTTGAATCCAGAACCAGCTAGATCGTAACCCAATTTACTCACACAGTGAACTAATTAATCAAATGGCAAATTATACCCGACATATTATTATTTGCGCATTCAGTTTACCAATTTCCAGATAGGCTCCAGCCCCGCTTTAGTAGCCGATAAAAGTTCAATTAATAAGCCGTAGTGTATGCTAAACCTAAATATACACCGTATACTACCTACTTACCAATGGAGAAAATGACGTATCTACCTTCAAAACCAATAATCAATGTGCAACCTAAATATTACCACAGTATTGTTGAATATGCCTAACTGTCAATTTGCAAATGCGTTCCTTTTTCATAGGAAGGCAAGGGACCAAAGTAAAACCAAATAAGCAAACTTTTTTTTCAACCAAATCTCAACCTTAACACTCTTGACAAAGAGCCTTACGCGGCTGCATAAACTGATCGATACTTCGCATCGTTGCATTTGCACTTGAGTTAGAATGAATTAAACTTTATGCAGTTGGTCAAGGGGTTGTGTGGTTGACTTTTTTAACGTGGCGATTACACGAACTAGGCGTTAGCAATTAGTGCATAGCAGCCTTATTCTGTTATTGCAGGGTGCTTCTGCACATGCATGGTATGGGCATGATATCTCTATAGAATTAATGCATGCTTTATTAAGTGCTTATGCAACGCCTATAATTCCTACCTCAGAATATAGAGAGGAATTTATATGAGTATTTCTATACCTATGGAAATCTATTTTGAATAGCAGGCACAGCTTAAAAAAATGGCAACTTAAAGTGAAATGCAAGAAGGTATCTTTTCAATACGAACATCTTTATACATATACACTTTCTTTGACTTAGACCTAGACCTACTTTACTTTTGTACCCAGATGGTAGGTATGTCGTAAACCTGTGCTTTGTGTGTTTCTTTATGTAGAATAAAGAGTTTACATACATTACGTACCTTTTTCCTGTAAAGAGCCACCTTACTTTGTGTATCTCTGTGTTTTTTTAAACCGCTGCCAACAGAGACCTGGAATAAAGTACAGGTATTTTTCCCTTATAAAATATATGGTTTTGAAGTAGAAAGGAGTTGAGAGTCAAGTCAATGATATTCAGTAGCTGCTGTTGTCCCTATCGGACTGATTTGAAAGGCGGGCGGGAAGTGCGACAGCGATAGTTCATTGAAATACCTTTATTTCAAAAGTTCGTTTGCATTTCATCTAAATCTTTCTCGCTTTGTAAGACTAGACTAACCACTTACTTTGAGATTTTTAATTATTTTACAACTTTAAAATTTGGGTGGGCCTTTAACACTTTGATAGGTTGTATTAAAGTGGCAGTAAAGACTGTTGATTAATGAACAATACGACGTTCTACTTTGTAAAGTTATCTAAGTAACTCGAGTTTAGAAAATTAGGTTTACTTTAATATTGTTATTTCGAAGAGACAAGCGTGGCAGTTTATTTCTGTCCTTCTGGGCAATGTTTCAGATGCGTCACTTAGCAGCGACTGCAGACATTTTTCATCTCGCTTACAACCATACATATCTCGTTGAGTGAAACAGCACAAGAAGCAACTCAGAACCAAGTGCTCTGAGGAAATAATGTTACGCGGCGCAAAACGTAAAGTTTCAACATTGTGTGACAAACGAACTAACCATTGAATTTGATAGCACACGTGTAGAAAGATAAGGAAAAAGTAAAAAAAAAGTGGCACTGTCTTCAAAAGTGCATCCTGACATTATATGATTGTGTCATCCCAGAGGATATGACATACCTATGCAGTTCATTTTACGGCGAGCGGAAGGGTCAGCGCTATGAAAATTATAAGCAAAGGGGGGTTATTATGACGTAATTATGCAGTTCTCTTTACGCTGAAACTGGTCAGAGTTATAATACTTCTATAGCTCTGTCCTTTACACTCGCCGTAAAATGAACGGCAAAGCCATGTCATAATAACCCCCCTGTCCTTTTCTCTTAGCGTAAACTAAACTGCATAGCTAACTTTGTCATGAAAACCCCCTAGTTGAATTATTAATCTGAAACTGTGGTGGTTTCTAAGCGAATCATCTGACTACACCTGCCGTAAAACGGGGCTATTTGGGAATCACGAGGCTATATGAAACAAAGTATGTACTTAATTATTAGCTTTGAGTTGTTATTTATTACATTTTTTTTGTAATGGCAACGCGCAATGGTACAATTGAAAACTTTGCCTTGCCGCCAATTTGCCATGACAAAAAATATACAAATTCCAAATAGCCTTGTGATTTGCAAATAGCCCGTTTTATGGTACTAATATTTTGTTGGGAATGGGTGCCCTTGCTACTATCAGAATTTACTTTTTATATTGCCGCTAATAATGACTATTCTTTATGCTGGGTAGATAAAACCTATCCATCCTTTTTCCACGTAGCTTCGTATTCAATCGTTGCTTGTACTTCATTCCAATATCAACAAATCAAAATAACAAATTCTAACACATTTGGAAAAATGTGAATTTTGCAAAAACATTTTCATTTCGAAAAGAATACTGTTTCGCGACTGCTGACGTTGTCCCAATACAGTCTCGGAGCTTGCTGCTCAGTAAGCAGAGTAACGGTTCTACAACGCTGTTTGCTAGGTATTAGTTTTATTAGCATAATTCATGAGTAGTTTTGATCACCTATATCTACTTGAGACTGAATTTAATCTTAAATAGCTCTTATAGTCGTGCTCAGAGACATATTGGAGACTATTAACTCGTTATTTTTTCAAACTTGTGTACTCGTCCCTGAGTAACGATTTAATCGTCATTATCTAACTGACTCTGACTGCGGCCGCGCCATTAGAGTACCTAGTTTTAATTGATAAATCTAAAATATTACTTTGCCAGTGCTAAAACGTCCTAAGACACCCAGATGTCCCAGGCGCTGCCCTAGAACAGTATAAGTTGTCCGGGTTATAATTTGCAAGAGTTCAAGTCAAAATTGGTGTGTTCACTTGTTTCCCAGACATAATTTTCATAGAATTTCCAAAAAAAATATGTACGATTCAATCGTTTCATGTTCATTTCCGAATTAAATTTTCGAGTGTTAGGGCCACTTGCACGCAGAATTTAACCCTGGGTTAAGGCACTAACTCGAGTTAGTAGACGTCAGATTCATACGGAAACTGTCATTTTAACTCGAGTTAGTGTCTTAACCCAGGGTTAAACTTTTCGTGCAAGTGGCCCTTAGAGTCTTAAAATCGACCGGCTGGTCATTAGACACCATCATAAGTTTAAATATTTGAAACGGGCGTAAGAGAATAGATAAGTACTGCAAGCTGTGGCGTACCGCTTTGGCTCGTCGACAAAACCTATGTCAAAGATAAACATCAAAATATATTTTTTACGCTCTGACGCGACGGGACAGCTTGAACTTGTCAGTTTATCATTAGTTTTACAAACTCAGAAGAGACTAGTGTTAGAAAACAACAGCAGCTTTTCTCAGCCGCCTATTTTGTCACGAAAAAGTATTAATACTGAAAACTAATGCCTCTATGCTTCT
This sequence comes from Acleris laterana, assembly GCA_963966035.1. Classification (NCBI taxonomy): domain Eukaryota; kingdom Metazoa; phylum Arthropoda; class Insecta; order Lepidoptera; family Tortricidae; genus Acleris; species Acleris laterana. Next base: position 6,730,847 of record OZ014446.1, on the reverse strand, counting down.
TGCTGTTCCATTAGCATAATCGATACTGTTGATATAACATTATATCGATTGTGTCATTTCCGGAGTAGTACGCAGGCCTTCTAAGAATTTTAGATTCTTGAAGTATTGCGATTCTGCTTACTGTTATATTATTCTTACTAATAAAGCAAAAAGTTAGTTTGTTTAGTTATCATTGTCAAACTTGTAGGTACTTGTGCCTCCTTCAAGTCAGACATACAAAAATCACCGTATATGTTTAAAAATACAAAAAGTATCGTGATTACTCGTTATGTAATGAAACTTTATCTGTGAATCAGCAAGAAACTGCAGCCCTTATAGTTTAGTAGCGACCTGCCACTGAAATATTTAACACTGAAATATTTTTTTAAATGGGAGTAGTAGTTCCTGAGATTAGCACGTTCAAGCTAAAAAACTAACAAACAAACTCTTCAGCTTTATAATATTAGTATAGATTAAGTACCTATTTAAAACGATTAACTGTAGCATTGAAAACAAAAAATAATATTTACTAATATTTTAACGTAACATACAAAATGCATTTTTTTTTTAAAAACGAAGTTAAACGGAAAAAAGGGAGACCAAGAAGAAATTACCTAGATCAATTTAAAGAAAAAAATGGAGTGATAGGAAGACATAGAGAGACATTAGGAGGACAAGAGCATTACCTCTTAAGTAAATGATGATGACAAAATTCAAACAGAAATTCTGCCGCCCTACCAAAGAAGGCGGCAAACTGCAATGTGTAGCAGTCGAACCATTCTATACCCTATTGGTAGCCACATAAAGTTTAATGTGCTTATACTATTACTATGCAGTTAGCCGACTTCTTTGTTAGGACGGCAAAATTATTCTACGGAACCTTAACACATAGTGAATCTTGACAGCGCTTTAAAAAGGCAACAAAGCCGTGACGGCGCTCGCGGGGCGCCGCGCCATCGCCGCCAAGCGCCACGAAGCGCCGCGGAGCGCCACCGAGCGCCATTTACCCATTGTTCCATTCATTCACGTCCGAGTCATTAGTAGAATGCTCAGTTCCCTCTTTAATAAATATCGCTTTTGTTTGAATTTTTTGATTGCGAGACGAGTGGAAGTGGAAGTGGATACAAGTTGTTTAATATTATTGCGTTTTGTGATTTTTCATGGAGTTGGTAGTTTTTTTGATAGGGTTTGAGCGATTAGTATAATAGGGATGATTGTTGATTATGGGTGGGACATTGTGCAGGGTGTGTTTGAATCACTTGGCCACCAAGCAGACATCGTACTGTTTTATATTGTTGTAAAAGCCAAAAAATTACTAGCACAAGACTGCGTTGCGATTAGCTCAGTTATACGGAATAATTAAATAATAGGTAAAAGACATTGGTGGTTTTCTCATGCGAGCCTCTAAGCTGCCTTCCACAGCCTTGTAGCATCTATTAGTCTAGGTAAGTGCAAGGTGGGAACTCGTAACACACGTAACATTGCGGTAGACCGGCAAGAGGAAGGAAACCAATCTTTAACAAAGTATTAAGCCGCAAAGTTTGCTTCATACATTTGACTCAGCTGGCCAGCTTGCCTGCCATTGACACTCATGGAAAGGAGATGCTCACGTAGTAGAACTCTCTTACTGTCCACAAAGAGCAGCCATAGTGCTTACTCCAGTTAACTCATCAAATAAAACCCTATAGGCATTTTGTTTCCACCTGAGCCCAAATTCGTAACGAGGTCATAAGCGCTAACCCAAACTCAGACTTTTTTTTTATGGCATAGAGAAGACAAACGAGCACACAGGCCACCTGATGGTAAGTGAAAACTGTGACCCATAGACATTCGCATTCACAAGACTGCAATGCAATCCTAAGACTGCAAATGCGTTGCCAACCCTGAGGATTAAGATGGAATGCCTCTATGCTAGTCATTTCACCGGCTGTCTTATCCCCAAACTGGAACACAACAATGCGAACAGTGCTGTTTGGCGGTAGGTTAATGGATAAGATGGTGGTAGCGATCCGGACGGACCCTGCACAAGGTCCTACCACCCGCTAATTGTATGTATGTATGTAGGTATGTAAACTCTGTGGTGTCAATATGAACTTTATAAACTCAACCTTGGGCCGATTGTATGATAAAGTACAAGTTAATAATATTCGTTTTGCATTGTTTTTTTACTAAAAGTATGGGCTTGTTGGTACTTATATCTATATGCAATAGGCCCCTGTTCGTGTTTGGACTGCAACATTTCAAAAAACAAAAAATTTAGGTATCAAAAATTGTGCAGATGAAAGGACAAAGCTTTTGCACGAAAATTTTACAATTTTAACCGTATCTTCCTTTTAACTATTTTAACTGCAGTAGGAACTTCTAAAACTGACTCACGTTTTTACATTACTCAATCACAAGTCGAAAGTCAATGTCAATGGCAACTGTAGCAAATATAGGATTAAATATGGCAAGGGGTCGCTGTTCCAATGGTCAACATAAACGTTTTTGTCAACACAATGACGATACGTTAACGTGACTTACACGATAGAGGTAAAAATATGTGCTCAATATACGTGTGGAGTTCAAAAAGTGTGACACTATACATTTTGCAACGTTATTTTCCGTTACGCGATAAAAAAATGGCATAAGATTTCAATGATCGCGTCGCGCAACAGAATTTTCATCTCCGTCGTTTGTTTTGCTGCGGATTTATTTCCTAATCATCCAACTTTTTGAACTTCACTCACCGCCAGGGATTTGGTATTTAGTCTGCGAGAAAGCTGTCAGTACATCCTATAACTTATTCAGTACCAGATTGAACTTCCACGTAAAATAGATGTCGAAGTTCCTAGAACTGGAATAGTTGGGCTGTGCTTAAACTCAACGTCTCTGGCTCTGAATCGATTACCTGCAGGGGCCCATTCCTCGAAACTCACTATACCAGAATATTAGCTCACTCAATACGATTTTCTACAAGTCTAGTAGGGAAACGTACCGAATTATTAATCTAGTGAGTTTCGAGCAATGGGCCCCTGCTAGTCTCAAACCGGAGTTTACTCGGATGAAATATAAATCTTCGCTACAACAAGAATCGAGTTACTAATAACTTTAACGGTCAAATACTTTCATTTAGGGATGAAATAAATTGTCCCTTACACGTGAAATAAATTTAATACACTTACGCCTTCATTCTCAGCGTGGGATAGGCAGAGCAAAAAAGCAAATGACATACATACAGACACACTCATTAAATCACACCTGTTTCCCAGAGGGGTAGGCAGAGACCACTTCTTTCTATTTGCTACGATCTTGACAAATTTTTTTTGCTTCTTCCACATTCATACAAAATGCAAATGACTTTGTAGTAAAAAAAATATATGTTAACTTTACGCTTAATAAGTAAAAAATACAATATTTAACCAACCCACATTTTGCACACGGGTGGAATTTGTATTCATCGATGCGTAATTGTGTAAGAGCACCGCCGGAATGTATTAATGACATGTCTATTCGTTTTAGTGAAAAAACAGGAAACATAAAAACATAACACCGATACCTGCTTATTAAATTTCATAGCTTTTCATAATGCTTTTTAAATACAAGTATTGAGATCAATTATGGAGCTGATTTGCGTATCAGCAACAAACATCTAGGTGGCGTGCTTATTAATAATTCATAAACGATTTCGAAGCTTTAAGTAAATCGTCATAGTGATGTGACTAAATAGTTGAATAGAACATTTTTGCATTTTTATAATTAAAGATAATCAAAGCAACGGTGCCCCTATGGAATCCATATCGTCATTTGTTCCAATGTTTAATTTTTAAAACGTTATATTGTGTTGTTTTAATACAACCCTAACCAAACCAAACCGTAGATATAATTGGAAAACTCGACTCATCTGACCGGTTTAGGGCAAATGAAAATTCGGACAAACGATGTGTTAGGACAAACTTTGTGAGGGATTCTGAGGGACATCCCGAAGCAACTGGTAGAGAATGCCATTAGGCTCAAACAGGTTAGAAAAAAGAGTAAGTACATAATCTTCTAAGAGATCTGCGGTGACGTATGGGAAGACAGCTAAGCTGACGCCGAAAAGGAGAAACATGGTCATATTTTCTAAGACCGAAGATAACAAATGTATGCCATTATTAAACCCTCTAGCCTATTTAAGGAATCCTGGTTGATATTGGTAATGCACACTTCGGCGTAGTCTATTATAGGCAAAAAGAGTGCCCTTACCAGCAATGTTTTTAGTACTCACAGGAAGAAAAAAAATCCTTCCATACCTCATTACCGTCATTATGGTAAAAAGATGATTAAATTTACGAAAACAAATATTAAACTGGTTAAAAAATTTACGCCTACGGAGAGACTTATAATTGAAATAAAGAAAGGGGTTTGTGTAAAAGTCATTATGTTTTTAGATGAGCGGCCATTCGTAAAAAGTCGTAGGTATTGTGATAAATTGCTTCAAAATAAACATATTTTGTTATTGAATGCATCGGAACCGGTACACTCGTATTTATATATTGTTATATGGACGTACTTTTACTAACAAAAACGTAATACATTAATATCTCGGCTTTAATATTATTTAACTCATAATGTTTTATACTTGTGCCACACAAAGCACAGCACACAGGGAAACAGTCGCTTAATAACGGCGTCCATAGCAAGGCGTGTCATAAGTTAACTCGTTTAATTGATATAAAATACACTCCATAATTATTACTTCCGATGTGGTGTGTTTCATTTACCAGCACACGCCAAAAAAAATATATGTATTAAGAGGTCCTCTAAACCATTATAAGAAAATCATCCATGGCCGCATTATATGAAGATTGTTGTATTTTTATACAACAATCTTCATATAAACGTAGCCAATTTAATGCCTTTTCACGTTTAATTCTTCCATCACTGAAATCAACCATTGGCGTGAGGGCATTCGCTATCGATTTTCATTTAATGTCGCGTGCGAGCGATAATGTGTTAACTACAATAATATTAAGCCTTAAAAGGTCATACTCGATAAGTTCTCTCGACATTATTAATACCGTAAAACGGGGCTATTTGGGAATCACGAGGCTATTTGGAACTAAGTAAGTATAAGCTTTTAGTTGATATATCTTTTGTCATGGCAATAATAGAACTAAAAACTTAGCCTGACAACAAATTTTACAGTTCTATCATAGCAATGACAAAAAATATACCAACTAAAAGCTTATGATTACTTAGTTCCAAATAGCCCCGTGATTCCCAAATAGCCCCGTTTTACGGTAGGTTTATACAGGGTGAGCAATTTAAATGGGTCAGTATCGAAAATTCGGAAACTATAAGAGTTCTTACTCCGGCCTTACACTCGTAAGTTTTACTTACGTCAGCACGGTCAGGACACGGCTATCTGTTAGAATGAGAAAAAATATTTCTTCTTATTTTAACAAATAGCTGCGTCCCTAATTACGTAAGTAAACTAACCGAGTGTAAGGCTGGCCTTAGAAAACAAGGCCTTGGTTTTGGCAAAAGGTAAAACTGCATAAGAATCGCACTAACCGGGATTCATAGCTACAGGCGAAGTCATAGCTATATTTCGTTTTTTTTTAATTAGAATAATAACCGTCAAATTTGCACACGTTTCCTGGAATATCGAAGAATCGAAGATCTAGTAAGTATTTCCCAAATATTGTAATTCTCGTCAAGATTTACTTATAGAAGATATAATTTATAGATGCTGGTAACTATTTAAGCAAATTAAGAAGGTAAAGCACTGAACTGCATGGTGCCAGAGGATATAATACTGCTGTTTAAAAGAAAGCAGTTTAAGAGTAAGTGTAATCAGTTTATTTTTTGGTTGTCAATACAAATATACTTATGTATTTTTTCTAAAAAAAGGGTGTTTCATTGATTTAATGTTTATCGGAATTTATGATGCATTTATGATGAAAAAACTTTTTGGGTCTTGAGCCTAAAAGTTATTCGTTTTATTTTAATCTATATTTTGGGTCGACCCGAACAGATGAAGAAGATAACTCGACCTCCTCCATTTTGTTTGTGTAAATTTTATTCCACACTATTTTTCGACACCACTCGCTTATTTCTTAGTAGGTAACCATAAAACAATTAGGGTCTTTTTGATATAGTAATACTACCCCGAAACTATGAACATACTTCGCTTCGATCCATCCCTCTAGTCACACCCCGTATAACGATCTCCGATTATCGTGTATTGTAGAGTGACTAAACGTCACACATTCGTCACAGCTGCTGCAATTACGCGGCGGGAGCGCGTCTGTGTGTTACGACTTCATTCCTGAAAGCTAAGACAACACTGCCATTCTCTTTAAAAAACCCGTCAAGTAATCTTCAAGTCCCCCAGCTGTATCGTAACAAACGACAAGTTTATAAAAATGCGAAATTACATTTAAGTAAACGTTAGTTCCTTATGTCGTTTTTTTTTTCTAGAATACCCAGAATTTTGAAGCTTTATTTGAGAAGGTAAGAAAAATAATGCAAAATATTATTCTTACTACGGAAAACCGGTGAGGATACAACATATACTTCCGTGATGAAGTCATATGCGGAGTGTTTGAGATAAACGATTGTCCCTTCCGCGTACTCACGCTCATAAGTATTGCCTGCCGCGCCGTTAATCGCTCGGTCTCGAGCAGGCCTTTGATCCAACACAACAAAGGATTAAGCCCCAGATGGGAAATTTCCCGCTAACATTACCGAACACCCTATAGGTCGATTGTGAACGTCCTTACGTTCCGAAAGTTGTCGGATTTTGATAAATGAGATCCCAATATGCACATGCTTTATAAGGGACTCGTATAGATACAGACAGTCCTTTCATAGTTAAATTTCATAGATAAAAAAGAGGAATTACTCTGTTTTGTCTTCTTCGTCTTATTAAATAAATAGTTTTTTTGTCATCCTCAAGGACTTCTTTAGGAACCAAAACACTGAATCATGGTTAGATTATATAGCAATTATGCAGAGTGTAAGGTCGCTAGGTGCAAAGCTTAAAGGGGGTGACAGACGAGATATTTTTGAACATTTTTGGAATATCTTAGAGAAAATTTAGTATTTTCTGTTTAAAATTTAAGAATGTTACATAAAATACCTATAATATGATAGTTACGTATTAATAATGCCCTTAGAAGTGTTACCTTCCTTGTGAACTAAATAGGGAGTAGGCAACGCTTATTGAGGCATTATATTAACACGTAACTATCAAATTCTGGAAATTTCCTGTAAAATTCTTAAATTTTCAACTAAAAAACACTATGAAATTTCGTCTAAAACATATACAGCTAATAATGTTCAAAAATACCTATTCTATCACCCCCTTAATGCTTTGCTTCTAGTGACCTAACAGCCTGTATGTTGTATCCAAACCAAGTAAAATCGTAACTTGTTGGTACTCCTCATACTTAACACCAGGTAATTTAGTTGGATTTTTATCCACAGCGACAAACGCGGCCATAGAGGCACGCAGATGATGCAAATGTATGTTGCAAAAATAATTCGCCCTTAACTATTCAGTGCCAACAACTTGATTTAGGGTCCATTTTATGTGAAGACCTAGGAGCTTGGCACTGATAGTGTGAACATTGTAGCTTGGATCGTTTGCTGAGAAATAGCGGAAGATATCGCGATACCGCAGCCGTACATCACCGTATCGCTACGTTATTGATAAATCGAAGAAAGTATCGTACGTTAAGTGACACTTCCAGACAATTTTACAATGTAAGCTATCTTTAGTGTTGAATTTAATGTTTAAATTGTGACTTTAAGTTTATGTTGTTAAATTTTAAAAAGGTTATAAGTTATACTAAATTATTCAACAAATATTACGTAGTTAGACTATCAAACCTTGAAGTTTTATTTATCGTAAGCGATATAGTCAGTGTTACTAATTCAATTACGTTTTTGCTGACATGGTGATTAAATTACAAAAGATAAACAGACCTTCAAGCACGTTCCCTACTTTAAATAACTTATGTAAAATAGGATACATTAATAAGTGGAATTAACTCTTCTTCTCTCTGTTCATCTCATAATAGTACTGTGGAGGTCAGCAGTCAGCTCCGCATACTTCTCCCAATTTTTCGTGAGGCTGAATAATTCCACGGCACTCGGGATACAGGATGTTACGCAGCCATTTCTTCCTACGGCCAACAGCTCTTATCCAAGTCAATTCCCCCATTATTATTAGTTGCAATAGTTTGTATCTGGGGTGCCTAAGTATATGACAAAGATAAGCAACTTTCCTTTTTTTCATGGTTTTCATTTAACCAAGAAACTCGGCTAACACCAAGTCCGAGCAACATATTATTAACTCAGCACATATTTCTCTGTCGCCGCCCAACGACGGCTAATAACATATTTAAAACGAAACTGAACGTGTTCTACGTTTTATGCTTCAAGCCGAGCATATATCGCTGGGCTGCCGACGGGTCGGCTATAAAAGTTCGCGTCTGTAACAATCTTAAATAAAGAGTTTGAGGTCAACCTAAAAGTTACGAAAGTATCAGTTTACTCAAAATTCAAACTCAAATTACGTAACATATTTTTATTTACACCCTGTACCTACATGCGGCCAATACGATAAAAATATTATCATGTCTTTTAAATTGTGTGTGTTAGAACACATAAACAGACGACGGCTGACCTTTAATTCTCATATCATCATCGTGTCGTGTGTGTGTTTGAGAAAAATTATTGTTTAATTCATTAAAAAGACCGCAAACCACAAATTGCAATTCTACAACCACAAATGGCAAAAAAAATTGCTTGTTTTTAAACTGTAAAACGTTGATGAATGTATTCCGCTGCGGATTTCTGGTAGTAGGTACAAAAAGGCGATGTTTTTAAATTTTTCATGGTGACACCTCACTTGGCTGTTAGATATCAAATATTTAAGTTGCGTCACTCATCGACTAAAGCTGCGCCCACACCGGAGCTTAACGGCGCGTATATTACGGTGTCGTTGCGTAAACAAAAGACGGGGCCATAGTAACAACATGGCGCCGTTTTTGACGCACCATAATATACGCACCATTAAGCAGCGGTGTGGTCGCACCATTATACTTTTAAAAGCTAATTTAACAGAAAAGAACGAGAAACTGCTTGATTACAAAACCTGTATGCTACCATAAAGCCCAGTTTAACCAACGATAGTGTGCTGCTAATAGTTATCACCCTGTGGTGCGTACACGCCATTTTGCATGCTGGTAAAAAATCTTATTCTGCAGCACGCGGTGGCGATTTGCATTTTAACAACGAACCGATCTCGCAACCGCGCTGTGCACACAACATCAAAAAACGCTTTACCCGACTGGAAGTCATTGCTCCCAGGAAAAACACAGTACCTAGATAAAATGTTATGAGGTCAACCGGGTTTTTGCGTGAATAGGAGTAAAGGCATCTTTCAAAAATTAAAAGGAAATAGGAAACTTTTTAAGTAGTGCTTGCTGCCCTTTAGTAGTTTAGTACTATTTGCCCACAAATAGTAAATTTTTTTGAACAAAAAATAGGGTCTCGCACATGTGGCACGTGATCTATCAAATTCAATAAAATTATAGAAAATACCTAGATGGGTTTTAATGGTGAGTATAAGGATTTTGAATTGATCTATCTATTTTACTATTTATTTCGGTTTAAATATACCTACCTGTACACTTTTTGCCAGATTCAAGAATGAAAGATTTATATTCATGTTTTTGCTGTGACGAAACCGATGCCAAGGTTATTTTTTTACAAGGTTTTATTTAACTTGCACTGTTCTTAAGTATGTAAGTTTCCGCTTCAAAATTGGAAATTCATAAGTATGCCTGTAAGCTTTTTACCATCAGATGGCTCGCGTGCTCGTTTGCAACAAGTATACTTAGGTCATACTGAAAGTGTCTGGATTTTGTAAAATAATACCAGATATTATATTTATGATACATTTATTGTTTTTCGAAGTATATGCCCTCACTATTTACACATTTTTGCATTCGCTGGAACCATTGTGTAAAGCAGTGGGTCCAGTCTTCAGTAGGTACCTCTTTAATGGCTTCGTGGAACGCATTCACCGCCGCTTCCGGGCTTGTAAATCGTAAGCCTCTAAGTTTATCTTTTATTTTTGGAAATAAAAAGAAGTCGCAATGTGCGAAATCTGGGCTGTAAGGCGGATGGGTCATCAGTTCCACGTTTGAGGCCTTCAAATATGCATTCGTTATCTTAGCGGAATGTGCGGACGCGTTGTCATGGTGAAGGATGACTTTGCTACGAGGACGCTTTTCCCAAACTTTTTCCAATACTCTGGGCAAACAATTGTTTACGTACCAATCTGCAGTCACTGTCTTTTGATTTTCAAGTGGCACTGTATCGTAATGTCCATTTTTTCCGAAAAAAGAAGCAACCATTTTCTTGCCGGTGCTCCGACTTTTTTTAACTTTCGTCGGCAAGTCTTCAAAAGGAAAGACCCATTCCGCCGACTGGCTTTTTCTTTCCGGTTCAAAACAATACACCCAGGTTTCATCACCTGTCACGATATTATAGACAGCCAATGACTGTCCTCCATTAAACTTTTTAATCATTTTACGGCACCACTCGACACGCAGTCGTTTCTGGTCTTCCGTTAAATCATGCGGTATCCAACGAGTGCAAAGCTTCCGAACCTTCAGATGTATATGCAAAATGAAACAAATGACAGTCTCGCAAATTAAAAAGTAACATGTTCCCAGAGAGTTCCATTTTCGAATTTCGTAATTGCTTTTTTAATTTTTTTATTGTAAGTGGCCAGTTCCAGAAACTTACAGTACGCCCCACGTAAGAAAAATAATGTATAGAAACGAGAGTTTGTTTTACGGCTTCATGCTATGGATTCTGGCAAGGTAAAGGCGATTGAAAAACTAATTTTTTTTTTATGCTAAGGCCACAAGTATTATTTGTGATTGGACTCGAAACGGTTAGCTCAATCACAGCTTAACTCAAATTTCAATTAAATACTGACGTAACCCAGTAGCATTTATTTCGCATTGTTCCATTGGTATCAGTTATACCAAAAAATTGAGTCACTAATTTTATTTCAAATGATTACCTCCCATTATATCCAAATACTACCTGAATAGTTCCAATTTAAACTAACGCACACATAACCTCAAACATATAGATATAAGTACACACAGGCATGTGCAAGCTGCAGGGGAAACACTATTATCGAGCAAGAGACGTCAATTCTCATACGCGATAGTGAACTATGTCATGACGATGCAAGGTTGTTTATAGCTTGGGGAAAATAAATTGCTTTGGAATAAAATTTAATCGGCTTGTTTGCCATGGCGAAACTGTTGAAAACGTATCTAAAGTGGTTCAGTGGAGCGTGGGAGCGAGAGAAGAAACTAAAATGTTTAACATTTAGAACGGGACTACTCGATTTACACACAAAAGGACACCGTTCCGAGTATTTGGTTCTTACTATGTTTTCTACTCTTTCAAATCAAATCGGAGAAATACTGGAAAAGGGCAGAATCTTGTACCCGAAACCGACGTGCATGCATCACTCTATGTATCATTGTGAAAGAAGCGAAAGTGATTTGTCAGGATCGTACGGGTGTTACAGAAAACTCGTTTTTATAAACAGAAGCGTCTTATACTATACTTAATAATACATAAGACAAAGAAGTTAAACATAATATATTTTTACGGTTCACTCGTGTTTTAAAACTCGATAGCTCCACATGGTTCATTCATGGTTCGTGTTTCAACTTTTAAAGCGTGAGCGATCTAATTCAAAGAAGTTACTTAAACTTTTGTTTTTTTTTTAATAAAAAAATGTAATCAAATAAATGCCTCTTTGATTTTTTATTTAGCGGCATCCTTAACCGTACTTTTGAGTCGTTTTAATTCTCAGTAGTTCGGTTTGACGTCATAATCATAACCGAACTAATGGGAAGAAAAGTGTGGCAGTAGTTCGGCCCCCGACTAATCAACCGAACTACTGGGACTAGAGGGCTTGCCGACGTCTGTCCCTCTGTGTGTACGCTTAGATCTTTCAAACTACTCAATTGATCTTGATGCGATGCTCACTATCAGTTAATAATTTTTTACGGAAGAATTTTACGTATAGTATATTTTGTACGGTTGTTACAGAAAACTCACATAAATCGAAGCAAATCGTTGGCGGGTTGTTAGTATTGTACAAGTTATATTTGTAACTAAGTAACTATTAATAATTATTTACGTGACTGGTGCATAATGAGATGCCTTAACACACGAGTGTGGTTTTATGAAACGAGCCGAAAGACGAGTTTCATAATAAGATCACACAAGTAATTATGCGTACAGTCGCATAGATAACTTTATATACATGCATATCACAAGTATCCTCCAATAGGTATGTGTGAAACCTCGTATTTTAATGTAGCTGTATCTTAATGTTCACTTTAAATTATCAGTTATCGATACTTTAAAGTGAACATTAAGATGCAACCACATTGATAACCGATACTTTAATAGCATGTAATACTTTAATGTTAACATTAAAGTACAAATACAGATACAGGTTTCTTAATATAGACTTTTTGCTTATCGTTATCGGATGTAGATAAATATTGTATCAAAATGATTGACTTGAAAATGTGTATAATAATCAGTGATCGTTATCAACGTCCTGTAATGGTAGCAAAGTATGTGGTGGTGTGGTATGTGGTGTTGTGTGTGTAAGTGGTATGGTTGACAAAAAAAACAAATAACGAAGTATATTAAACATTATATATTTTACAAATTATGAGATTTATATACATATTTATAACAACAAATCCAAATTATAGTGAATAAATGACTAAAATTTGTTCAACAGATTTGGCTGTCAGTCGTTCACGTTGATTGGAAAAAATCCATTTTAAATAGCTAAATGACCTTTCTACGTTAACAGAAGTCACAGGAAGGAAATTTAAGTCTTTAAAATATTGCACACTATTTTTATTCACACCTTCCGGCATATATACGATACGATATGCATTGGTTTATTTAGATAAACACGTCGCGTAGTGTTATTAGATTTTCAACTACAGTTATATTTTGATGACATTTTATGTCATTTGACGTACACTGTTTTAAAAATATATTAGGGCGGAAAAGGTTTTGTACCGTAAGGATTTATATCTAGAGGTGTAATCTTTAGAAGGTAAGCATTTATTTTATGGTTAAGATCAAAAGTAAACAACCAAATGCGTTTGTTTTTTCTGCCAACCATACCCTTTGCTACCAAAAGTGGACGTTGATAACGATCACTGATAATAATAATACCATCCAAATTACACTCAGGAGCATAAATAACGGGTCAAAGTGCGTTTTTCATACAAACGAGGCTATTTTGAAGCCTTGGTTCCTAGCCAGGGTTTGTTTTGAGTGAAGTTTAATGTTGCATACTCGTACTTCAAGTTTAAATAGAGAATGTCAAAAGTTCCTAAAATTCCTAACTGATCGCACAATCAGTTGACACCACAGCGAGAGAGTTTGGGTCAGCATTTGGATTTCCTTACATTTTATTGTCATTTTAGAATTTTTTCTGAACATGCACAATTCCGACGTTAGCCGCAGATTCAATCAGTTGGGTGCCCTAGGCACTCTGAAAGTCCTGTATCAATGCTCGGGGTATCCATCATCAGATTTCACTACAAGCATCCCCTGGCGAGGAACCAAGGCTGCGAAATAGCCTCGTTGGTATGAAAAACGCACTCTGACCCGTTATTTTTGCTCCTGAGTGTAGTACCGTCAAGCTGATGTGGTGATGAAGACGAAAGGTGGCCATTATAAACTGCTCCATGGCTAGTAGTAAATCCGACCCGCTTGGCTTCATTTAACGTCTTTTAATAGCGAGTTTATAATCGATGTAAGTAGTACAGTCGGCAGCAAAAGTTTCAATAATTTTTTTTTTTATTATTTTTATGGTATAGGGGCGACTGGATTGTAAGTGGGCGCAATCGTACAGTCAATTTAAAGATAAAAGATAAAAGATAAAAGACATTTATTCAGTAAGTAGGCCGTACGGGCACTTTTACACGTCAAGAATCTACCAGCGCTTCCCAAGAGGAGACACTGCTGAAAAGAAACGCCGCAAGAAACTCAGCAGTCAGTCATTTTTTAAACATATTAATTACAATGGTACTACTTAATCTAGCATTATATAAAGCAATAAATATTAAATTCAATATAATATCCAATAACATGCGTAGATCAGCAGGAAAACATGCCAAAAATCTTACGTGAGAGATAAAGGAAGAAAAAGGAGAAATAAAAAAGGAGAAAAAAAAAAACTAAAACCCACCTACTCATATGTGTGTTTATAACTTATAACACGGTGCAAGATTTGATAAGGTAATTCTTTATTTTAAAGATGAAATAGAAAATATCTAAAGTAAAACCACAGTATTAATAGTAGGTACTCAGCTACCTATCGCTGTCACACTCTTTGACATAAGAATAAGAATAACTTTATTAATAAAAAAACACTGTTTACAAAAAGGTACGATATCTTGCGGATCCCAAACTAGGCTGAGCCTGTATCTTGGGACCCAGTGAGTCGGTTTATATTAAACACAGGAACCACTAAAAAAAGAGAATTAAATAAAATACCAAATTATTAACAATAGAAAAGTAGACTAATGTTAACAACATTTAACAAAACTATTTGGTATATACTCGTAGGAACTAAAATTAATGCCAGTGTATTTGTTATGGCAAAGAAAGTGATACAGTCGAGTAGGTGCCTACTATTAATACTAGTTTTAGGGTTCCGTAGTCAAACTAGGAACCCTTATAAGAAGTAGTTTCGCCATGTCCATCCATCCTTCCGTAGCCTAGAGGCTCTTAGTACTAGAAAGCTGCTATTTGCCATGAATATACATATTAGTCACGCCGACAAAGTGGTAAAATAAAATGTTATTTTTTTCTCGTCTACCCCATAGTGTGGGTTGTCGTTGGATAGGTTTTTCAAAAATATTGCGGGTTGCTTAAAATATTTTTTCCATTGAGGGATCCGTTTATGAAATCTTAAGCTTTGAAGCGCTCATTTTTGTTAGAGTCAAGTCCCCCCCCCTCCAAAAATCTTTAATGAACGCGCATATAACGAATTTAAAAGGAAAACTATCACTTCTAAGAAGGCTTTATTAGTTCCTGAGATACAGGCGACTAAAGTTGTTATACCTTCCAAAAATCATCTAAGACCACCAATTCAATAACTCTGAATAGAAAATTAGTTCATACATGTTGTTTTTTCAGGCCGTTTTTTGTATTTGTCCTAACGGCGGCTTCGGAACCCTACACCGGGCATGGTCTTGCCCGGATTTTTGTATTCCACATAGTATCTTTGACTCCTAGATATATGCATTCTCAAGACTAAAATCTTAAGACTGCAATCCTAAGACCGCAAATGCATTGCGAACCCTGAGGGTTCAGATGAAATACCTTTATTCTAGTTATTTCACCGGTTGTCTTATCCCCACACGAAAACACAACAATACGAACACTGAAGCTAGGCACTGTTGTTTGTGTACATTATAAATAATTTACCTCTACCTATGTAAGACATTTTCCGGAAAATTATTCCGATCATATACAGTCAAGGACTTTAATTGTTAAGCCACTATGGAACCCTGTCGCATAACGTTGATCATTAATTTTTAGCGTAATTTCTTTCATATGGTTTGACGCTGTCATTATGACAGGGTTCCATAGTGGCTTAACAATTAAAGTCCTTGACTGTACACGTGAGAAACATTGTTAACACGGCTAGCCAAATATCCTGTTGCGTTTAATTTCAACACTGTCGTTGGACCTGGTGCCGTCTGCAAATAAATTACATGGGGGTTATTAAAACATGGCCATGCAGTTCATTTTACGGCAAGAGTAAAAGACTGAGCTAAGAGCAGTTACATAAGGCTTGTCCACGAAAAAAAGTAGCCACTGTGATATAACTAAGGACTTCAACATGAAATTACATTTTTTAAATAAATTAACTATAGACGGACTCTTCACCTTTCGTTTTGAGTGCTGTTATGGATATTTATATCAGATGCTATCCATTTTTGGGGTAACTTTCGAAAACTATGGATTTTAGTCTTAGATTTTGTATTTTTCACGTTTGGGTCACAGAGCTTCTTTTTTTTTCTTTACTCAAATAGATTATTGACGCTATAATGTTCCACGAATGTCTTTTCAGACTTTTAATTACCGTGTGGAGGTCATAAATTGTTTTAAATCATGGCAGAAGTACACACATTTGTATGCAATAATTTTAGGTCTAAGCCTTAACTGGCATTATGTAGGTTTTCACAACTTGTAAGGAAAAATGTATGTACTTTAGATTGTTACACGTATAAAAGAATACTCAGTTGGCAGTTTAATTGCGGTTTGAACTACTTAGACCTACTGGGAGACAGTGGAGACTTAGTTTTTGATGGCTACTTTTTTTCGTGAACAAGCCTTAGCTTAGCCTTTTTCTCTAAACTGACAGCAAACCCATGTCATAATTACAAAAGTATAATAACTATTGTTCGGTCAATGTAGAATGATCCTTGTGTCAATAATATTTGACGACGCGCTGGACTAGTTGGTAGTGACCCTGCCTACGAAGCAAGCGGTCCTGGGTTCAAATCCCGGTAAGGGCAGATATTATGAGTCATGCAAAGTCATGGATGTTTTCTATAGATTTAAGTATATATTTCTCTATATAAGTATTTATGTCGTTGTCTAGTACCCATAATACAAGCCTTGATCTTAGTTTGGGACTAGGTAAATTGGTGTGACATTGTCCCCCGATATTTATCTATTTTATTTTCAAACACTTACAGATCTCTCAGTTTCTTTCTAGCCGTCAACAATCTTTATTTCGTTCCGAAAAAAAAAACTGTCATTTGCGAGTACAAAATGGACTTGACAGAAGCGCGTGGAGCTAACCCCATGTGCTTCTGTTTAGTCCATGGGAGAAAATACTCTTTAACCCACCAATTGTCTTGTCGTGTGATATCCATGGACTTATTTTTCTAATAAGTCCATGTGAGTGTTTATAAATAACTCGACAATGGCCAAATAGACCTTAACAGGAGTAAAAGCCATTAATTAAAATTAGAATAGAGAATCCGAGAAATTCGATTACAATTCGAGTCAAATCGGAGAAATACTGGAAAAGGGCCGAATCTTAAGTACCCGATACCGACGTGCGTGCATGACTCGATGTATGAATGTGGAAGAAGCGAAAGAAATTTGTCAAGATCGTAGCAAGTGGAAAGAAGTGGTCTCTGCCTACCCCTCTGGGAAACAGGCGTGATTTAATGCATGTATGTGTAGAATAGAATAGAGTACAAAATGTGATAGATACTGATAAAAAAAATTGTAAATATACTTATACAAAATTGAGATTCATTATTTCAATCACCGAACGTGTTTTTTTAAATGTAGTGTTTATGGAAACTCAAAAACAAAAAAAAACTGTTTATAAATTTACAATCTGTCGTAAGGATCATCCCAGATTAATCCTACTACTTAAATGTACTAGCTACTTATGTTACACAGAGGTGCTTTCGGAAACACTATGTATTAGTTTAATAGTTATTGCTACTATAACATCATTAGTATGATGGCCATACAAAAGGAAGCTACTTAAGCTAAAACTGGAAGAACACTCTCCTAATAGATGATTAAGTAAGCGTTTTTTAAGTTATGTTACACTGAAAAACCGAATGGGTTGATTTTACTACATTTTAGGACCTACCCATGAGTTTCGTTGAAGTAACACCTAACCTTAGTAAAAACTACACATTGAAAAGGTTGCTTCAAGCTTTTTCCTGGTTAACTCAACCAAACTCACGTGTAAGTCCCATTTTAACCATAAAACTTAGTAAAATCAACCCTTTTGTTTTTTCAGTGTACCATTAAGGTAACGGCGCCTATTACCGTGGTACTTAAGGAAGTTTTCAAAAGAGTCCAAATAATTAAGGTTATCAAAGCTCCTAAGCGACCAAAAAAATTTTTTTTATTTAAGAGTGTTTATTGAACTTTTAGCGTCGTAACTTTTTGGACTCATTTTACTTTATTATATATTGTAAAATAATTATTGAAACCAAAATACCCAAGTATTCTATTACCGTGGTAATACACAGGTTGTGATTCTATTACCGCGAATTCAGCTTCCATTACCGAGGGTATAAAAAGCAGCAATTTTCTACCATCGGTAATAGGCGCCAGACTCACGATTTGTAACTTAATACCGTGGGTTAAAAAATAAATAATGGTTTGGTTCCGTATATTATTTTGTACATCACATTTTTAAGGAAGACTAAATAAAACGGTAAAAATATGATTGTACTTAGGATTTGTATTTCGTTTTTAAAAGTTGTTACAATTGTATATAGATACTTGGACCTTTTATTTTTTAGGGATTTAAAATCTTAGTACAGACGCGTCCATACAAAATTTTACGACTTTGTATGAACGGCAAAACATTTTTTTCTCAAATCCTTATACAATGAAAGATTCATTTTTAACATTGATAAATTGTACATACATTTTAAACCTTTGTTTATTAGTTAACGATACTTTAAATATTCAGATCTTTTTGATTGGTTGTCAAAATTGAAAAGTTATATTTATAGGCCACGACTATAAAGGTAATAAACGAATATAAACTAGTATAATTTATAATTAAATACATAAATAAATATAATATAACTAAGTATGAAAAAGAAATGATTTATGATCACTACATATGCAGTAAACACGGAAATTTCTTACTGATGAGTAAAATTCTCAACTTTATCAAAGAAATCTGTACTTACGGTACCCTAAATGTGATAAATTTAAAATGTCACTCGGTAATAGACACTTCTTTAGGAACCTATTACCGACCCAAACAAATATTGAATGGGTCGGTAATAGACTCCCATACATTCTATTACCGAGGGTTATCTGATCATACCATCGGTAATAGACTCAATATGGAGTGTTTGAAAAATCTAATTCCGACCCATAAAAACAAACGGATACAGTTTTATTTTCATTACAAATCAAAAGTATATAATACAACCTTGGTATATAACCAAAATTACATAACTGGTTTGTAAATACACGATTTTATCTCAATATTTAAACCACTTGACAATTTAAGGTTCCCATACAAACTACAAATTCAGTACTGAAGTTTTCGTTAAAAAATAAGGGTTTGTTGAATACTTTCCATACCACGGAAATAGTTCTTTGAAAGCGTGAATAGATCAAGATTGCAATAACCGTAAGAGAGTATGTATAACCGATCGCATTTACCAAAAATAAAGTATAAATAACCCAAATCAAAAAAATCTATTACCGGGGTATACCACGGTATTAGTATCCACAGCAAAAAATGGCGTCTATTACCGCTGTATTTTATTTTCCATTTTAAACATATTTCCAGGCCAAAAAAATTATAAAAAAACACTCGTAAGTCGTGCAGAAAACAGTAAACAACCATTTCAATACCATAACATTAGTTCAATTGTCATAAATATTACGTAAAACACTAAATAAGATTCGAGTTCACTTACGTGTGTCGTCACGCGTTAGTATGGCACGACCTCTTTCTGCGCTGCCGTCGCGGAAACTGACGAATTGCAAGCACTTTGTTTCATTCACACACACTAGCGCTAACAGGTCCGTAAGTCAACTAAATAAGCTTCGTTCGTATAAAATTTGTTTTTTAGAAAATCGATCGGTTTGTTTATAAAAAGCGTATTTAAAAATACCGCGGTGATGGACGCCGATTTTGATACCCCCGGTAATAGGCGCCGTTACCTTATACATATTTACGGATATAACGCATAATCATACGATACTTTGCGACATAGTGTAGGGTTTTCAAAATTAATTAATGGTAACACTAGTTTATGATAATATTATCTATGGAACGAGAGTACAAACGGCGGGTTTTGAAAATAAAAAGGGTGACACTTGGCCGACGGAGGCAGTTCTGTTAGAGATATAGTGGTGTAATGAACTAAAAGATAAACTGTTACTGCGGAAGTTGGATAATAAGAGTGAAGAAAATAAACGAATACAATAAAAGTGATATTTTATTATAATAGTATTTGGTCAGAAAAGTTCGTATCCACCTTGCTTTCTGAATTAGCTTATGGTTGGGTAGGTACGGTCACGCGCGTTAATTTGGGACCCATTTCAAGAAAAATATGCTTGAAAATGTCATTAAAGATGTCAAGTAATTTGTAACTTTTATCAACTCAACCTTATAGGTTCCAAATTAAATCTCGTGACTGTACTAAACCTGACTAAAATGGTGTAATGAACTAAAAGATAAACTGTTACTGCGGAAGTTGGATAATAAGAGTGAAGAAAATAAACGAATACAATAAAAGTGAGATTTTATTATATATCAGAAGCGGGCAGAACAAGTAAGTACACGCCCATGCTATTATTGTTTAAATCATTAGGAATGTATGATATTTTACTGTAGGCACATGTAATTCGTTCGGAGTATAGCCGGTATACAGGTTTGATACGGATTGGGGCCGCCGTACGGCCGACAACTTTTGAAAACATGTAAAGACATTGGAAAATAGTATGAAGGATAAAAAAATAAATTGACAATGTATTCAGTCAGATAGGCGTTAATAACGTGTTGTTCTTTTAATGATTACTTTTATGACTACTACGTTGTCTTTCTGTACAAATGTTTAATTGGTTTGTCACCGGTCGAACTGTAATTTAATACATTGATGGTTTAGATGGCACCTCGACATTATGATTGTTGTAGTAGTGCAACGGCTAACTTATTAATTCCTTTGCTGCGCTTGCGTTTGTGTTATTCATTGTTATCTGTAGAAAACTATGCAGTAATTTATGATAAAATTACGCACATTTTAACATTTTAGTTTCTGCTTAAGTACTACCCACATTTTGTTAATTTTTTTTCCAACGTATGGGAACCGGCTCGCAATTTGAATTTTAAATTGTTGTCTTGCCAGTACGCACGTTTTTAGGAATAAATTGAGAAGTGGATTTAAAATGTAACGACAATTTGTGTTAACACAAGCAATTTTGTTGAAAGTCGAGAATATTATGGCGGATGACACCCGTCGATATCACAGTGAAGACCATAGGCGTTTACAGACGCCAGACCGACGTCGCTCTCGAAGTCGTAGCAGTTTGAGAAGGCGTAACAGAAGCGTTAGCCTTCGTGAAAGAGAGATCGAACTGGAACGAGGCCGCAAGCGACTGCTTGAGCTAGAACGTGAACTGCGCCGAGATCGGGAGAACATATCTCGGGCGCGCACATCACGGTCTCGAGACCGTGCCACCGCCAGCAAGGATCGGAGCCGTGGCCGCTCAGGTCGCAAACGCAGTCGCCCTGCAAGCCCGCTGCAGCGGGAGCGCAGCTGCAGTACTGCATCGGGAGCAAAGCGAAGCCGCGGACTTCGTGATCAGCCCCGTCCCGAGTCTCGTGAGCATCGTGAGGATTGCACGACATCACACAAAAGGTCACGTACCCCTACGTTTTCTATTAAGGATGTAATGGATATTGTTAATTCTATAAAAACCGGTTTTTCATCTCAACCATCGACTTCCGGCACTTTGAAAAACATTGGCCATAAGAATATTTTACCAGATTTTGATCCGTCGGTTAAAAATCAGCGCGTGGACGTTTGGTTACGTAAAGTCAACGAATGCGCCAGCGTCTATGGTTGGGATGAAAAGACCACAATGCAGAAATTGCAAGGGTTGGCCAAAGTTTGGTATGAGGGATTGAATACGATACTTTACTCTTGGACAGAATGGCAAGATAAATTAACAAGTGCTTTCCCTTGCGAGCAAAACTATGGCCAACTCGTGGAAGATATGCTAAAAAGAAAAAGCAAATTTGGCGAACCAATAGAAAACTATTATTACGAGAAACTTACGTTATTAAATCAGTGTGACATAACAGGCAAACGAGCGGTAGATTGTATTATCCATGGCATTACAGACAGAACAATGAAGTCTAGTGCCTTGGCACTATGTTGTTCTCAACCTGAACATTTGCTCCAATTTCTAATGAGCAACAAAGAAGCCCCACTGTCTGAACGCAATCAGGGTAAACATAAATATTGGATAGATAGCAGTTACAATGTACAGGTTCAGAATAGTACAAAAGGAAATTTTGGTAGAGCTATTAGGTCTCAGGGTCCCGTGGTTTGTTTTAATTGTAAGGAATCCGGGCATCCGTACATGCTTTGCCCCAAGCAGCTAATCAAATGCAATAAATGCTATAAAATTGGTCACAAGGCTGAAAACTGTCACGTTAAACCTGAAAATTCAGGAAATAAGGGCAATCTACCCAAAACAATGTGCATTTCTACCTCTTGTCCCAATTTAAAATTCATTAAGGAGGTAAAAGTTAATGAGTTACAGACAGAGGCATTTATTGATTTCGGGAGTGAGGTGACACTGGTTAAACAGTCGTTAGTATCAGACATTGGTTTAGTGCATGATCAGGTTCCGTCTGTGATGAAAGGATTCGGAAATGGGACTGTGCAGTCTTTAGGGACATTACTGTTAGATGTAGAGGTAGACGGAGTTAGCGCTAGGGTTGCAAGCAGAGTTGTCAACGATGAACTTTTAGATAAGCCGATATTATATTAGGTCCGTCCGGATCGCTACCACCATCTTATCCATTAACCTACCGCCAAACAGCAGTGTTCGCATTGTTGTGTTCCGGTTTGGGGATAAGACAGCCGGTGAACTGACTAGCATAGAGGCATTCCATCTTAGCCTCAGGGTTGGCAACGCATTTGCAGTCTTAGGATTGCATTGCAGTCTTGTGATTGCGAATGTCTATGGGTCACAGTTTCCACTTACCATCAGGTGGTCTGTGTGCTCGTTTGTCTACTCGACGCCATAAAAAAAAAAAAAAAATATTAATAGGGCAATCATTTACCGAGCAGCCGCATATCTTGGTCTACAAAGATTTTCATACTTTGCAATTTCACAAAATCAAAACAGAGATACCTGCGATTGCTCTGGATCATGACGATTACCCTTCGATCATAGTTAAGGTTGCTGCTGATATTGAGCTTCATGGTCCAGCGTCGATAAAAGCTCGCATAGACTCTAATTTCAGCGGATGTGTCATGTTGAATAACAATATCATCGGTAGTCCAGTTAGAGAGGCCGTCATTTCTGGTGGTGTTTACCATGTTAAGAATGGATATATGGACGTTCCTGTTTTTCCTTGTTCTCCTTACTATAACTTACATAAGGACCATGTTATTGGTAGGGGAGAGAAGGTAGAGTTTGTTCAGCGGTTAATGGTACAGTCTCCTGGTATCGACGAAGCCTCGGGTGGATCAAATGAAGGGAATGTTACCAAAGAGGACATTCGTTTTGGTGACTTAGCAGAAGGGGACCATAAGCAAAGGCTGATGTCCATATTAGATAATTACAAACATTGTTTCTCTTCGGGATTGCAGAACTTAGGTTGCACTGACGTAACACAAATGAATATCGAATTAAATAATCAGCGTCCCATTGTCTATCGCCCGTATCGTATGTCTCATCACGAACGCGATCAGGTACAGTCAATGATAGGTGAAATGTTAGAAGCTGGAATTGTTAGGGAGTCTGTATCAGAATACGCCAGCCCAATCATTCTGGTTCGTAAAAAGGATGGCAGCTCGCGGATGTGTGTCGATTACAGAATGCTGAACTCTGTCACAGTAAAGGAGAGATACCCAATGCCTATCATAGACGACGAGATTGCTAGGCTGGCTGGGCAGGCGTGTTTTATAACGCTCGACTTGGCATCTGGTTATTACCAGGTACCAATATCTGAGCGATGTAAGTTCCTTACGGCGTTTGTCACTCCCGACGGCTTATATGAATTTAATCGCATGCCGTTTGGATTGGCAAACGCACCTGCCGTATTCCAAAGATTGATAAACAAGGTCTTAGGATCAGCACGATTCACTAAAGCTACAGCTTATATGGATGACGTATTAATCTTTGGCAAAGATCCTGCAGAATGTTTAGATAGGTTCGAAGAGGTTTTAAAATTATTAGAAAATGCAAATCTCACACTAAACATATCAAAATGTGACTTTTTGCATTCCAGTGTAGATTACTTGGGTTACGAGATTAGTGCTGCAGGAGTCCGACCTGGTAAAACCAAAATCCAGTCCGTTTTGAACTTCCCAAAACCCGAAAATGTCCATTGCGTGAGACAATTTCTTGGTCTTGCGGGTTATTTTAGAAAGTTTATTCAAAATTTTGCTCATTTAGCCTCCCCGCTGACAGAACTGCTTAAAAAGGATACATCATGGGATTGGACTAGTAAGCAGAAAGATGCATTTCAGGTACTTAAATCAAAATTAGTTAGTAGACCAGTTCTAGCTATCTATGATCGTGACGCAGAGACAGAACTGCATACAGATGCTAGCAAGGATGGGGTGGCCGGTATGCTCCTACAGCGTTGTAAAAGTTCTGACTCATTTTGTCCTGTAGCGTATTTTAGTCGAAGAACATCACCAGAGGAGAGATACTACCACTCTTATGAGCTTGAAACGCTAGCGGTTATTCGAGCGTTGGAGAAGTTCAGAGTGTATTTACTAGGCAAAGAATTTAAAATCGTAACGGACTGCAGCGCGTTACGTTCAACTTTCGTGAAACGTGACCTCATACCTAGGGTTGCGCGGTGGTGGCTTCGTTTGCAGGAGTTCAACTGTACAATTGAATACAGGCCTGGTATAAAGATGGCTCATGTGGATGCACTGTCACGCAACCCTAGTTCTGAAGGTGATCGGAGTAGTCGAAACTGTCGTGCGCAGGTTATGGTTATTACTGAGGATGATTGGTTACACACATTACAGTTAGGTGACTCTGAACTAAACCGAATTAAAGACATTTTAACGAATGATTTGGATCCTAAAGAATTTCAACACATCAAGGATAATTACTTGGTACGTGACAATAAATTGTTTAGGTGTATCGATGGAGACAAAAGCAAATTGCGATGGGCGGTTCCAAAGGGTGCGAGGTGGCAAATATGCAGGATGAATCACGATGACATTGGTCATCTGGGGTTAGAGAAAACATTAGAAAGAATAAAAAAGAATTACTGGTTTCCAAAGCTATCTCGTTTTGTCAAAAAATACGTAAGTGCCTGTATTGATTGCGCATATACAAAGAAAACCGTTACTTCCAACGAAGGATTGTTACATCCTATTCCTAAAGTAGAGTTACCGTTTCACACCCTGCATATAGACCACCTCGGGCCCTTTATCAAATCAAAAAGAGGAAATTCTTACTTAATAGTCGTAGTGGATGCGTTCACAAAATTCGTTTTTGTGAAGCCTGTTCGTAACACGAATACTCAGAATGTTATCCGTGTCCTTGATGACATATTTTTTACATTCAGAGTACCTGACCGTCTGATTAGTGACCGCGGCAGTTGTTTTACGTCACATATGTTCAGAAGATATTGTTATGATAAGGGCATTAAACATATTCTAAACGCTGTCGCGAGTCCACAATCAAACGGTCAGGTAGAAAGATATAATAGAACGATTCTTAGTTCATTGAAAGCACAGTCTCTGCGTAATGACGAGAGAAATTGGGACGAAGAACTTGGCAAAATACAGTGGGGATTGAATAACACAATTCAAAAGACTACAGGTAGAAGACCGACGGAGGTAATGTTTGGTACTGCTATGAATGGAGAAATTAATCCCAGTCTAAATTCAGTGATAGGCGAAACACGAGAGAAAATTGATGTATCTACGATTAGAGCTCAGGTTAAAGATAGGATAGATAGTGAGCAAGAGAGGCAAAAGGAACAATACGACAAAAATAAGCGCCCCGCTCGTGCCTATGATGAGGGTGATTTGGTTAAAATTACCAGGGTGACTTTTAATAATGATGGGAAGAGTAAGAAACTCCTTCCATCCTATATAGGGCCTTTTCGGGTCACCAAAGTTTTAGGTCAGGATAGGTATAAAATAGCGTCTATACCAGGCTTTAGTGGTCGTACTAATAAACGGTCCACTACAGTAGCAGCCGCTCGCATGTTGCCATGGGTGCACATAGCTGCGTTGCAATTGGGTGACGATGTAACGGATTCCAATGTTAGCGATAATGAGGACTAGTTCTAGTCTTGATGGTTTATTACAGACAAACTTACTTTCATTGTTTCAGACGGGGTGTGAGAATAGATGAGCTCACTCTCCGGCTGAAAATGGAAGAGCTTGATGATGAAAGATAAATGCTGTTTTCGGCCACAAGAATCGATTTGGTTTGTGCGCTGCTACAGCTAGAGCTACCTATAGGTGCGAGAATTGAATTGGTTCGTATCCTATAGAGTAACTAGTACTGACCGCGAGAATTGAATGGTTCGCGGCTAGTATGCTTAGATTGAATAGAGGTGTTGATGCTGTTTTCAGCCACGAGAATAGAATTGGTTCGTGAGCTGTTACAGTGAGATCCGTAATAGGTGCGAGAATTGAATTGGTTCGTAATCTATTGCGAGGTTTAATTGGTTACGGCTAGCACATTAAGATCATCTTTTCTTTTATTGATTGGTTCACCATATTTGCCAAAGTTGAGACTTGGGATGTTAATAGATAAAGACGATACGTATACGAGTAAATCATCTATTTCAAATGTAACTTGTCCTTGATATATATTTGCTTGATGAAATATGCACTAATTGATTGTAAAAATAATAATAATAGATACTGGTAGAAATATTTATTAAGTAAATATTTGACTTATGGTGTAGTTAACTTATCTTTGAATTATTAATTGATCTAACATTACTGTACTGTCAATGCCATTGTTAAATTGTTTAAGTAAGTGTTATTCTCCAAGTTATTATTATTATTATTATTTGTGTGGTTTACGGTCCATCGGCCAAGTGTAGGGTTGCCACCTGGCACGTGTATGGGGGCATACACGGAGTCAGGATGGACGAGTGTAGGGTTTTTAAAATTAATTAATGGTAACACTAGTTTATGATAATATTATCTATGGAACGAGAGTACAAACGGCGGGTTTTGAAAATAAAAAGGGTGACACTTGGCCGACGGAGGCAGTTCTGTTAGAGATATAGTGGTGTAATGAACTAAAAGATAAACTGTTACTGCGGAAGTTGGATAATAAGAGTGAAGAAAATAAACGAATACAATAAAAGTGATATTTTATTATAATAGTATTTGGTCAGAAAAGTTCGTATCCACCTTGCTTTCTGAATTAGCTTATGGTTGGGTAGGTACGGTCACGCGCGTTAATTTGGGACCCATTTCAAGAAAAATATGCTTGAAAATGTCATTAAAGATGTCAAGTAATTTGTAACTTTTATCAACTCAACCTTATAGGTTCCAAATTAAATCTCGTGACTGTACTAAACCTGACTAAAAAAGACAAATACCAACAGTTCCAACCAAAAAAAAATGTATAATTTATTAACTAAATTTTTATTTTCAATTTTCTACTCATTTTTATGCTGACGTTACGTTGCCAATTCAGAGCAGCTTGCACGGCACGCGTCATATCCAACTGCACGGTACGCAGTATATTCCGGATTTAACAGCATGATCGCCGCTATTTCCTCAATTCATGTTGCGTAACATTAAACGCTGGCTCGGAAAATACGTATAAGTTGACTAGTTACGGCACTTCGGGTGGTCTATGGTCTCCTGGTAGATATATTAGTATTTAGTATACATTTTAAAATTAGGTAAATGAAATACGGTAGCTGGCTCAAGACTGACTCATCACTTATGTCCATCTACCTGCAAGCATGATTATAAATACTACAAACTACCTACAACCTCCTTTTTTATAGAAACAAATCGTTACTTAAATACTAAAGGGCCACAAATCAAAATGTGTTTGTGTTTCATTTAAATTCGGAATGCTATATACTTTAAGTTTTAAATCAAACTATGACAGAAGCGCGTGGATCTAACCCCATGTGCTTCTGTTTAGTCCATTGGAGAAAATTCTCTTTTACCGAACAATTTTCTTCGCGTGTGATATTCATGAACTTATTTCTCTTCTGTAGCTTTGCCTTTTTCTTTAAGACTGCGCCGAGCGTACGCCGGATGTACAGTGGCGCCCTCATTACTATTATTGTGTTTTCTAATAAACTAAAGTATTTTCTTGAAATTGATCGTTTGTTTTTGTACTACAAATAAAAACACAACTTATAGAGTATATCACATAGTTTAATAACAATTCACCTTCGAGTTATCAACTTAACGGAAAAAAAAGGCCACCTTTTCCCGTTAAGCTGACTACTCAAATATTGTCTGATTACAAGAAAATTCTTTAGTTAATTAGACAACACAATAATAGTAATGAGGGCGCCATTGGACGCTCGACGTTTGCTCGGTGCAGTCTTAAACTGACAGTAAACCCATGTCATAATTGCAGAAGTATAATACTTAACTATTGTTCGGTCAATGTAGAATGATCCTTGTGTCAATAGTATTTAGTATTTTCAAACACTTACAGTTCTTCCAGTTTCTTTCTAGCCGTCAACCATCTTTATTTCGTTCCGACAAAACATACTATCAGTTGCACTATTACTTATTCTGTGGTTGCGAGTACAAAATGGACTTGACAGAAGTGCGTGGAGCTAACCCGATGTGCATCTGTCAAGTCCATTAGAGAAAATACTCTTTAATGCCTTGATCGCACGTACCGAGTAAACGGGCGAGACAGTGCTTTCGGCCGAGTACTCGGTGCGTATGAACATAGCGCCGAGTGCTCGGCCGAGCACTCGGGCGAACGAAGTGGCGAGTCAGTCGCTCGGTGGACGTTCTATCTGCTAGGCCGAGTGCCCACCCTCCCGCTTCCCCGCACTGCCTCGCTCGCTCGCTCGGCAGGTCTGAACGCGCACTGACTCGCCACTCGGTCATGGAATGAGTAACTTTGTATATTTTTTAATCAACTTTTTACGGTCCATCGTGCCCGAATCGCTCAATAGAACTGAACTGACTGTTCTAATTTCAAAACGTGTGTGAACAGTTACTCGCTTACATCACTGTCTCGGCCGAGAAACATTTTACTGTCTCGCCCGTTTACTCGGTACGCGAGATCAAGGCATAACCGATCAATTGTCTTCGCGTGTGATACCCATGGACTTATTGTTCTAATTTTAACGTATTGCGGTAATAAAAAATAGAATTAGAACCAGGGATTGTAACCGGTTACAAATAAACCGGTATTTATTTAGGTTAAACTGGTTAATAATTTAGGTTACGTTCGAACGAAATGATTTGGGAACGTTATTTCGAAGCGCTCCCTAACCGGTTACTCTGTGTTTCGATACGGGATGAATGACCGCTGTCTCGCGTCGAGGCGCTGCTGGTGGCTGCGCTATCAATCTAATACCATAGCAAACCAATCCTGTCTCCTTAAACGAGCGGTCATTCACCCCCCACACGGAGGAACCGCTCTCTAACCGGTAAATTGATTTCGTTCCCTGTTTACGCTCCGACATAGAGATACCGGTTAGAGCGGTTCTTGCGAGCGTAACCTTTATTATGGGTTAGGCTCTCAAAGTGCGGCTCTAACCGGTACGGAAAATAAACCGGTTTTCAATCCCTGATTAGAACAAGTGTCATAGATACATTAACAAAACTCATGACACAACCTTAACAATATTGTATTTATAAAAATAGGTACTCTAAAAGCTACATTTCTGTAAAGGCTTTATAAGAATGAATAGGTGAATGCATGGTTGTTATCTTAAACACGAAATAATAGTAAAATACTAATAGGCACTACATTATTTTGATGCGTCTGTTGATACACGATGAAGTCCGTCCATTATGTATTAAAGATGATAACATTTATAAGGGGCTATGGGAATCCTGGGCCTTTAGAAAGCGCACATGGTAAAGACAACACGCAGATGCCCTTTAGGCAACTTTAATTTAGTAAAGTGATGAGACACCAACCGACGCTTGGGGCTGAGTTCACTCATAGAAATGCTATGCTTTCAATTACTACCACCGGTTTGTAAAGGACTATTTTAGAAGGATGGGAACTTGTATGTTAATATTATTATGTATATATTTACGCAACATTATTTGCTCTTTCATTTCTTTATTGCTTTTAAACAATATTTTACCGGGCCTACAACAATACTCTGCTTTGCCCAAAGGTAAACCGGCAAAGAATTCCCTACAACATTTCGTACGTTTTCTTTTAATTTTGTGTAAGTAAGATGTAAATCATAATAAGTACATACATACATAAACTCACGCCTCTATTCACAAAGTACGGTAGGCATACAGAATTACCAACTACTTTAAAAACTTCTCATAATTCTGTAACCACATTTTGCATGATTAGGCAAGATGTTTACCAGTGTATAAGTGACAGGTTACTATAACTATCATTTGACTGAAAATTAGTATCAAACATTTTGTATGTCCAGGTAGACATAATATACTAGACTAGATCTAGACACGCGGCAGCGTGTCCAGCCAAGTTCAAGAAAAAGGAACTGGCGAGCGCAGCCGTGTGTTATTTACACGAACCGTTTGGAGCCACTTTTGACCCCTCAACTCCAAATCTACTTAACATAAAAACATGAAATTTGGTATATGTATTTATTAAAACCCTTTAGATCAACTAGAACCCTAAATTTCATAAATAAAAGTGAAACGGTTATTGAGATATAAACGTCTAAAAATCGGCATTTTTACCACTGACTGACTGACTGACTGACTGACTAATCATCAAAAACCTAACCCACTTCCAGGTGACCTAGAAGGTTGAAATTTGGCATACAGATGGGTAATTATGCGTATACAAATAAAAAAATCTGAAAACAGTGATTTTATAAGTTTTATTATTATTATTATTTTATTTTATTATTTATGCTAGTTACCTCAGAACTCCGTCATTTATTAACCGATTTGGAAAATTCTTTTTTTGTTTGAAAGGGCACACTGTCTGATTGGTCCCAATGTCACCATGTCAGAATCTGATGATGGGGTCCTGGAGAAATTGAGGGAACTCTTCAAATAATTTGGGTATAGCTATATCGATTTGGGTATTTTGTATATATATACAAGTATATAGCATACATATATTAACTCGTGCATATATGCTTTTGAAAAGCACTATTTGGTGAAGTAAAACTGATGATGATGAATGAAGATCACAGATTCACCGGAACTACTCAGTAATTAATGTTTGTTTATTGAAACGCATGCCAACTTATTTGACTTAAATAAATGATACCCATCAAAAACATACATGTGAAAATGCAAGCCAAGTTCAATGTTAAGAATATGCAATGCGTGTTTATCGACTTCACTGACAAAAAAAATGAGATCTAGATGGGTGCCAAGTTCCGTAGATAATCCTGATATTTATTTATTAAGAACATACCTACAACATTCTAAAATAAATTAAAAACACAATTTCTTATGTTTTCTGCTACAACAATATTTGCTATTAAGTATAACTTCTTATATTTCAACACCCAAATTATTTACACAAAGCAAATAACTTAGGATAAACTGAAGCTTAAAATCTGACTTGGCTAGTTTTCATATTTGTTATACGCAAGTTACTGTATTTTTATATTGTATGGTCATATTTTACTCTTCGAAATAATTGACTTGCTGGTAAAAAACTAGCCAAGTCAGATTTTGAGCTTCAGTTTATCCAAAGTTATTTGCTTTGTGTAAATAATTTGGGTGTTGAAATATAAGATGTTATACTTAATAGCAAATATTGTTGTAGCAGAAAAAATAAGAAATTGTGTTTTTAATTTATTTTAGAATGTTGTAGGTATGTTCTTAATAAATAAATATCAGGATTATCTACGGAACTTGGCACCCATCTAGATCTCATTTTTTTTTGTCAGTGAAGTCGATAAACACGCATTGCATATTCTTAACATTGAACTTGGCTTGCATTTTCACATGTATGTTTTTGATGGGATATATTATTACCTTATCAAGCTAAGTCAGGCGGAACCAGTGCCGGTAAAGTTTCCTTCGAACTACTTACAGCATGGTCGAGACGAAGTACGTTTGACTCCCTTAAAAGTTTTTAAATTTCACTTCTTTTTATTGGCTTGTTTATATTTTCAAACCGTTATATATAATATTTTCAAAACGCTATACATTACCCCGCTTATTTATAAACGTGGAATAAGCTTGGAATAGTTTATGCCATGCTTTGTCACTTTCTGTCAGATGCAAATGTCACAATTACAGATAAGGACAAAGCATGGCATAAACTATTCCAAGCTTACTCCACGTTGATAAGTAAGGTGGTTAGAATATTGTACACTTTGTAAGAGCCTATATCACCAATTATTATCGAAGAGGGCTTAGAGCTCTCCGTCATACCTTGCAAGCTTGGAAATTTCCATGGACCTTAAAACCCGCTTAAACAAAAGGAGATATAATAACAATGAAGTTGTTGAATTTGGAGCACTCAGCAACGTGGACTCAATAAGTCGTGGCAGAATATCGAAGTAAAATAGCGATTTAATTTTCATCGTTTTACACATTGACTCTTATGGTTGAAGAGACTATTGCAGCTGTTTTTTTATGTATGAAAAGGCTTCTGTCAAATATTTTACTATCGGCACAAGTTTTTGTTGCCGGCTGGACTGCACTTTTAGTCCATATTGAAAAGCAAAACTAATGTAATGAGTCTCAACACGGCAGAGACCCGGTCTCCACCTTCGAACTCTATCATCAGATCAGCTCTTAGATACCACAGATTGCCATCGGGTTTACATTATGTGGCCTAAATTTCAACCGATTCCACTAACAAGAACAGGTTCAATAGGTATTGATTTGCAAGATTTGACCTAAACTGACATGCATACAAACATTGTAAGTTAAATAATAAGGTTATAAAAAGGAGGAAACATTAAATGAAGACAGAGGAAGACTGAAGGAAAATACTTTTATCAACAAGAAAGGTTAGTAAATATACTCCACCTACAAGACCGTGGCGTGGCTTTAAAACATAAACAAACACAGAAAGATGTTTGATTGTTTGCAATTCGAAATTGCACTTTCACCAGGCAATATAAACCGCTATCAGTCAAAGATGCGGCGGAAATGTAGATATTTTAATACCGGTCATAGTAGCAATTTATTTTCAGTGTGTGTCTGAAACTAAATTTTAAAAGGGCAGTTATACTGCTACACCCACATAAGTATCAAAAGGAATAGCTTTACGTACTTCCGCATGAAGAACGTGAAATGGAGATAGCTTGCGTGTGCCTTGAATGCAAATAATTGTTGTTTACTTTAAAACCACTAGAGTAATGAGGACCAAATGATGGAAAATTGCTTCTTATTTTACAGAAGATAAGGGATATTCATTTGTTTTACTACAATCAATTTGGGACCGTATGAAATTTGAATTAGGAGTTAAGCGTCCATTACTGGTGCCTTCGACCTAAAAGTGTCCGACACTGGTACCATCACCAAACCCTTATTAAAAAAAAAGTTTACTAGGATTAGTTATTAGAAGTTATTATCATTCAATAAAATTATCTTTTAAGATCGTAGGGTTTCAAACATTCGACCAAAAACGTGTCTGAAAGGTGTTTAAAAAAAAACCATTAAGGTTTTTGTTTCTTATCTTGCTTTCACGTTTGACAGTTTCAAGGAAATATGATCAAGTTTAATATATCCAAAGGACAGACACTTATGCATAGGGCGTTATGGTTATTGAGATCCAGGGTAATGATTCTCTCAACAACGACGCTCGGACGGACGAACGAGTGAATGTCCAAGCGGCGAGTCTTTCATTTTCAATTTAGCAGCATGGTTTCTGCCGATGGATCAAACGTATAAGGCTGATTAAATGAAAATGCACGCACTAAAATGTGTTTTGTTCGCTCTGACGGGACTACTTAAACTCGCCGCTGCGATTTCGCTCGTTCGTCCGACCGTCCGTTGTTTTTGAGAGAATAACACCCCAGATTGCGAAACACTACCTAGTTTAGCAAATGTGGCTTCTTTACAAGTTCAGCGTCACTGATCGCCATTGTGCCGTTGAGTTTGTGTGGTTAATAGGTACCTACTTAAAGTGAACGACCGCAATCATCATTTTAGCTGAAAGACGTCCACTGCTCAGGCTGTACGTGCAGAGGTATTACCGAAGGATACCAACCATGTACAGTGTCATACCCATTTCGACCATCAGTTTCCTATGATCTTCATTGGTATAAAATACTATTTCTATAACCCTATAAATACCAATTTTTCGAGGTTCAAATAAAACTTTGTAGGTACTTTCATGATGTACCATCTGTAACCGATTTCAAGAAAGGAGGCAGTTCTATTTTTGGGAGGTTTGATATACTTTCGAGGTGATCCCATTGTCACAAATTGCTATCTGATAAGGTAACCCATGAGGTATTGAGGAAACTCCTCAAACATTATGGGCAATCATTTATAGCAATTTCAGTATTTTTAGTCACAAGTCCAGCATTTGCATTCAGGAAGTATCATTTGGTGAAGTGAAACTGATGATGAAGACCACAGATGGCCAAAGGAACTCCTGAACGGTACCTATTTCAAGGGTGGCGATAAGATATCTCGATTAAGATAGTTGAGCGACTTTATAACTAAGAAGCGGGATTATATACAGCTTATTATGATGACTAAACAGTATAAAATAAATAAAAATCACCTTCAAAAACGCAAAAAACTACCTTTTTTAAAATGGTAGGTAGCTCAGTAAAACTGAAGTTGGCGACTCACAATACCTATCTTTGACCTAAAGCCAACTTCAGTTGGACTGACCTATACGTACCATTTAAAAAAGTTATTTTTCTGTTATTGTTTATGGTTTTTTGTACATTTTTATCTGCTATGACTAAGTTGTAGTCATTCTAGAAATAGTATTTGATAACCTAACCAAATAAACAGTAATAGTAATATTAACAAGTAAATAGGTAATAATATTTAAGTAAACATTCTTTTAAAATCTTATACATAGCGATGATAACAAAACGTTGTTTTATTTTAAGCGCAATAGAAGCCAGTATCATCCCCTTGCAAGTTCCTTTTTGTAAAACTAAGCCAATTACCCGGAGCATCAATTACGCCGGAGTACTGTTACCGGATAAATCACTGCAGATTCTCTCTAACGTAAACTAAACGGTGGCAAGAGAAATATAATACGCTGAAAAACTGTTCAACTTTATGCTGCACGGTGAGTTTATTTACGCTTAAGCTACAGTTACACATGCTGATTACTAGCACGAAAGCATGCCACTATTGAGCAATTGCTACTTAGTAGTATGTGTGTCGAAACATTGCTAATAATGAGCATGCTCATTTTGAGTTTGCTCAAAAATCAACGGTCGTGCGATTTTCGGGCATGCTACCTGCAGCGCGGGTTGAGGGGGGCGTGCTTTTTAGCACGTGTGAACAGGTTTACCTATTGAGCATGCTAGTGTCAATCTTGTCTTCAAGGCGCGTGTTTGACGTCCTAGTCCTTTTTTCCCCCTTTCTAGCTGAGATAAGTTTTTGGGTAGGTACATGGGGTTGCCAGCGAAAGGATAATTTTATTCAGTTCCGTGCGGATGGCTGTTTGATTTTCCATGGTTTCGTTTGAACTGGCAGAGAGCACGCAATAAAATAGCATGTGTATTGGAGTGTTTGCTTTAACCATACTCATTCAGGAGCATATTTAAAACTAGCATGCCTATTGCTAGCAAATGTAAACAGGTCATAAGCATGCTCATATTAAGCATACTCATAGCACGCTTTTTAGCATGCTATTTTAGAGCATGTGTAACAGTAGCTTTATTCCACGGTAGTTTTGAAAAGGTCTCGTTACAGTAACTTACCTAATTCATTTACATACTACCCTCGACCTTTACGCATTACTTCGAACTACTGTTAGCGGCCACTTTAAAAGCCTGAAAATTTCTAAATTCCATTAACCGATAACTTTTGCCATTAGCTTTCAATAGAAATACGGGTTGATAGCGCATAGAAATTTGTGACTTGAAATAGCGTTGTAAAGTTTATTTGGTATTGGAGGAGCTTTTATAAATTGTAGGAGCAATTTATAAAATATGCAGGAGTGATTATAGTTAGCAATAGCAAGTTTTTTTACAAGGGTAATAACTATGATCTATTTTCACCCAGGTCGGTATATTGTCTAAAGTGGTTTCGCTTCGTTTAGATGCCATTTTATGGAATAATATGTTATAACCTGACTTCGAATAAGTGAAAAGGGTAGGGTTTCATAACTCTAATTTTAAATACGCTCACTCGTAAATATGACCATTTTCAAAAACATTAAATTTTTCAGCCGCGTAAAAATTAAGAATAAACACAATTATTGGTGAGAAACTCGTAACTTTATTGATTTGCCTCTAGGAAGCATTACATCAATAGTAAAGATTCAGGATTCGTATACGTATATTTTTGTTCATTTTAAAAAGTATACACATACATACATACATAAACTCACGCCTTTATTCCCAGAGTGGGGTAGGCAGAGCTACAGAATTTCCAACAACTATAAAAACTTTTTGATAATTCTGTAACCACATTTTGCACACTTAAGTATTTCCTAATGTTTTCGAGATTTGTTTTACCATCGTAAATGTTACCTTATACTTTTAAGCACATCGCCAAAAGTATTAAGGTGTTTAGATTGTGATACATAAGGCATATTTATTAGAAATAACAACAATCTTTGCTAGCGAAGTCACGACTAAAATTCCGTACCTATACAATAGAGTAAACAAATCTCAAAAGCGAAGCTTTCCCATCGGTCCCTAATGCAACAGATAAGGTAAGATAAGATTGCATTGGGGACACGCCTCGCTTGAGTGGAATGCTGATAATTAAGTAGACGTTTTGTTTATTGGAGCCCTGTACACTAGGGGTTCGTACGAATCAGTATAAATACGTAAATAAATCGAGGGTTGGTTGTGTGTGTACCTAAGAGTAAAGCCAATGTGCTATTGGTTTAGGTGAAAATTGAGACACTTGTTGTAAAACTTATCGTAGGGTGTGTCCGGAGCTACAACCATCCTTTGACTTTTATTTTCATTGGTGTGTTTCGGTGTGACGATAAGACAACCGGTAAACTACTAGCATAGAGGCATACCGTCTTACTACTCAGCATCGGCAACGCATTTGAAGTCAGGATTGCAGTCTTGAGATTGTCGTCTTGAGAAGTCTATGCGTCTCTAATTCAACCATTGTCATTTATTTGTATTCATTCATGTGTTTTCAATCCACAAAGATCCTCCCGGCTACTTTATTTCGGGTGCGCTTCAATCAGTCTTAAAACAAATTGCAAATCAGGTGATATAATTAAATACAAATTATAATGTTTAAAGCAAGGTCATGTACTATCGAGAAATTTTAATGTGGTTATAGCGGAATTGCGGATGTGGGTGCCAAGACCGCTAAGCTTAAGTGGGACTGGGCTGGACACGTCTACCGAATGCATCCAGAACGATGGGCCAAGGTTGCCACCGAATGGACCCCACAAGATGGCCACCGGAGCAGAGGCAGACCAAAAAGGAGATGGCGGGACGACTTAGACGCGTTTCAAAGCAAATGGCGGGAGCATGTACTCAATCGGGATGAATGGCGGAAAAGAGGGGAGGCCTTTGCCCAGCAGTGGGACACCCAAATAAGCTAATATAGCAGTTTGACATAATACGTCAATTTACCTAATAATTAATGACACGTGATAATGTATAACCCGGCCAATTTACGTGATACGTCAAACTGGTAATTATTCGAATTCCTCCATAGTACATGCAAATTTTCAATATCAATTTGGGTGACGGGGCACGTCTTCGTGGATTGAAAACAGTGCACACGTAGGTACAGTATAACCAGAGGTATTATATTATCTCTTTCACACTTGTGAGCATCTGCCAATATATTTGTTATGTGTTTGATACACTGGACTCGGAAACCTGATTATTTTTAACCAGCTCGTCAGAAACGCCATACATTTCCATAAGAGCATTTTCGTTTCTATTCCGCTCGTTTTGTTCCCATTTAGGGATAAGTTTGCCTCTGTACATTACTTTTATTTTTTTATATATATTTATATTTTATCTGCAATAAAGAGTTTACATACATACAAGTCAATTGCGTTATTTAAATCTATAAAACGCCGACAATGCTAACTTCACAGCGACTCTTACCCTTTTAAAAAGGTGTTCCATCGATATCCTGAGGCCAACACGCGTTGTTATGGCCGTAGTTAGCGAACCTCCATTACGGGATGCATTGTAATGGAATAATGGACAGGCTGCCGGTAATCAAGCCCCCTAAACCCCCCAAACTAGAATCCTGAATCCGCCACTGGAATCATATACCCTCAGAGGGGTCAAGCCTCCTAAACCCGCCCAAACCAGAAACCTGAATCCGCCACTGGAACCATATACCATACTCTCAGAGGGATCACCAACCTCCCAAACCAGAATCCTGAATCCGTCGCTGGAAGCATACATGCAATACATGCATACAAGTTCCCATTTAGGAATAAGTTTGCATTTATATTTAGACCTCTAAAACGCCAACAACACTGAAAAACCGAATGGGTTGATTTTACTACATTTTAGGACCTACCCATGAGTTTCGTTGAAGTAACACCTAACCTTAGTAAAAACAACACATTAAAAAGGTTGCTTCAACCTTTTTCCTGGTTAACTCAACCAAACTCACGTGTAAGTCCTATTT
Source organism: Acleris laterana (assembly GCA_963966035.1). Lineage (NCBI taxonomy): Eukaryota > Metazoa > Arthropoda > Insecta > Lepidoptera > Tortricidae > Acleris > Acleris laterana. The sequence goes on along the minus strand of OZ014446.1, from coordinate 6,692,145 downwards.
TAACCATAAAATTTAGTAAAATCAACCCATTTGTTTTTTCAGTGAATGATAACTTCACAGTGACTTTTACCCTTTTAAAACATGCTCCATCGATATCCTGAGGCAAACACGCGTTGTTATGGCCGTAGTTAGCGAACCTCCATTACGGGATGCATTGTAATGGAATAATGGACACAGGCTGCCGGTAATCAAGTTGCAGGCTCAGTTCGTAAGTGGTTTAGGACAGTATTGAGTAGGAAGGTCTAACAGAAAAAATATATACGGAAGCAATTTGTTAATTTGAGTAATTACTCGCATCAGGAGTAGGTAATATCGGTCTGAAAATGCAATCAAATTTTCTTTTCATATAAGAGATAGTTAAAAAAGTGCTAGTTGGGTTACAACCTCTGAAATCTTAGGGTATCCCTGCGAGCCTGGTATGGTTGCGTTTATCGCGTGATAAATTGTGGATAAAGCATCCGTCACTCTCGTACTTATACTTATATTATATACGTGTCAGAAAGTGATGGATGTGGTTGCCGGGTTAGAATAGTCCATATCTTCCCGTGGATGTCGTAAGAGACGGCTAAGGGAATAAAGGCGTATACTCGTAGTACTGTTAGGCGATGGGCTTGCAACCTGTCACTAATACACTGGTAAACATCTTAGCCTAAGTGTGCAAAATGTGGTTACAGAATTATCAACAAGTTTTTAGAGTTGTTGGTAATACTGTAGCTCTGCCCTACCCCACTCTGGGAATAAAGGCGTGAGTTTATGTATGTATGTAAAGTGATGGATTTTTTATCGATATTTTGTCGCGCGATTAACGCAGCCAGGTGCGTATCGACAAAAACATTCAAAATGTGATAATAATATTATCACGTGAAAGTAGCTTTCTCTCTTTGTTACGCTTTCACGACTAAATGAGACGATCAGCTTGAACCCTAAAAAAGGATACTTAGTTTGTACCGTGTCTAGCGATCTACGATTTCTACGCGGACGGAGTCGCAGGCAACAAAAGTAGTTGGCTATAAAATTAATCCGTAGTTGGCGATTTCACGAGTGTCATTATATCCTGTTTTTTTTTCTATTCAATAATTCAAAAAAAGCAAGCTCTATAAACCCGGCCGGTATTTATTTGATTAAATTAGTATAACTGTGGGTTATCCGGATGTAATAATCCAATTTATGAATAATATTATAACAACAAATGAAAGTCATTACATCGGATCGTTTTTGATATAAAGACTAATGAAGTAATTTTATTTTGGATGGCTTTATGCTACGTTAACAATCAGTAGGTAGGGAATTAGTCTTACTCACGTAATATCGGCCTAACACTGCGCAAGGAAACCAACCAGAGCCTCTGTTTCTGCGCCTACGTTACGGCAAACAAAGGCAAACAAAGGCAAACAAAGGTAAATCGCGCGGCATGCATGTGTGCGTGCCTCGACCATACGAGGCGCGAGTTATCATAAGCAAACTAAAGAACTCACGCCAAGTCGGTTTAGTTGGGGCTGCGCCGTCGCCGCGTTTGGTAACGTGCTTGTAAGAGCCCTTTCACACTAGCGTTTTTGCCGACGGTTTCTCGGCGGAACGGGAACGCGTTGTGCACGGCGAGCACGCTGCGATATCTTCGCGATTATTTGTTGCCAGCGTGCCGCCGCGGCGATCAAGCCACGTACGGTCATTAATGTTGACGTTAATTACAAAATGGACTTCGACGAGCAGATTCTAGCTGTGTCACTGACAAGGCGATTATTTTTTTTATGGTGCATACCCAAGCATTTTTCTTTGATATCCTATTACTATATTCCGCACTAGACATATCCCAAATGACTGGGCGTTTATGTATTTCCTCAATAAACCATTCAATATTAAATTGTAATGCCATTGTACACGTCACTCGTTACGTAGACGCACTTAATAAATATAAATGAACCCGAACAGCAGTGTTGTTTCTACTCACAATAATGTTAATTTTATTAAATATACGGGCTCAGTTTATACCGCAGCGATGAAGTTGCGTTTACGCGGCGTCACAGCGGCGTCTTGCTGGCGGCAAATAATCGCGAAGATATCGCAGCGTGCTCGCCACGTGGACGCCGTGTTCCCGCTCCGCCGAGGAACCGCCGGCAATAACGCTAGTGTGAAAGGGCTCTAATTATCGCGCGCCACGAATTTACGCAACCCTAGCATAGCGCCCCAACGGAATGCGTATCTGAAACTCCTAAAGGGCCGGAGACGATCTAAATTGTCTATTTATGCTATGCTGACGTTGGTACGCCGTTCCTTAAAAGAATATTAAATTTACGTTCCCTTATTACATACATATAAACTCACGCCTTTATTCCCAGAGTGGGGTAGAAAGAGCTACAGAATTTGCCTTACTTATAAAATGAAGATAATAATAAAATAAAATAAATAAATAAATATCAGGGGACAAAGTCACACCAATTGACCTAATCCAAGCCAAGCTCCAGCGTCGCTATTTCCTAACACACTCGCAACCTCAATTGGTTTTAAAAAAAATCTAACAAATTAAATTCCAGATAAACGACAGAAAAAAGCAGAATTATGTATCATTATTGACATGAATAAGGTCAAAGTCAAAGGCAGGGTTAGTAATGTGTGCGTACCTTCAAGACACACACACGATCGGAATAGGTGAATGTCTGGTAAAGTAAATAAAGGGACTTCAAAGACAAAAAAAACAAATTATTGTTTTCTCGATTGCTATAATACTTTGCATATTGGTCAGAAATACCCTAATAAACGTCTATGTTTATAGGCTGAGGACCATTATATATAAATTATAGTTAAATTAATATTCCACATTTATAAAATGCATGCTTCTGCATAACATCATTCGGTCGCTTAATTATATTTTAAATTTAAATCACTGCGCGTGCGTTTTTCGTTCATTTTAAACAGTTTAAACAGAGGATAAAGATGGTTTTTTATAGTACTTGTGTTCAAATTACCACTTTATTTTATGCAGCGTTGTTGTTATTTTATTGTGATGGGAAGGTAAGGGACTTCAATAACATAACACGGCCTTTATTCTATTTTGTCTTTTTCTATATAACATTATGATGATTACTATCTAATAGTAGTTTACAATACTTTATCTACACACATTATTATAAGTACTCTAAGATGGGTTCAGAAGCCGAAAGGCAAATGACCAGCATTAAATGTGGTAGTAGGCGACAGCGATGTCAGTTTTAACGTAATTTCATTAGGTTATCGAATATTGTAAGGTAATGAGATCCAAATTCGGAACATCTTCCAAAATTAACAGCTATCATCGCTGTCACCTACTTCCACAGGTAATGCTGGTAATTGCCTACGGGTTTTTAACGCATAATAGAGGACCTATGATATGTGTTTAGATAAATAATTTAGGTGGTTGAGTCATTAACAATCTGGTTGAAATTTGGGTAAAAATGCGGTGCATTAATAATATACGGTCACGAGCGTTACTTTAGGACCCATTTCAAGAAAAATATGCTTGAAGTCGTCAATGTCCTGAAAGATGTCGAGTCATTTGTAACTTGCGGGAAACTCAACCTTATTGTTGTAGAATGTCAAATTGACTTTGGACTTAAGGTGCGTACCAATTAAATCTCGTGAGTGTACTGGGAGCTCCCTTGAATTACACAATAGTTTTCCCGAAGATGGCTGAACAAGCTTAGTAGGAAAACTTAACTTGAAAATTTGTATACCTATATGTTGTATGTATGATAAAAGTTACACTTAGATGCACCGAGGATTTTAACTATGTAGGAAAAGCTTTATTTATAAAAGAGCAGCAGGGAATATTTGAAATAAGAGATTCATATTGGATTCTTGTTATCTTGTTTGTTCTTACAAAGAACTGCATTGTCTAAATCCGCATTTTCGAGGTATTTTATATAGGTACAGTAACAAAACACACACAAAAAATGCATAATTCTAACTAGTTTCATTTTTGAGATAAATCCCGAACAATATTAGGTACCTAATTACATTGATTATTTAGGCAAAATAATCAAAATAGTTATTACAGAAGTTATCTTAAATTATAATCAACACGATTGCAATCGCCAAATAACCTTCATTAAAATGCAGATGGATAATATCTTTTTACGGTTTGCACATTTTAAAACCGTTAGTGAATTACTTTACGACCTTTTAAAACCGATACTGAAACTGTGTGTTATTTTAATTCAGAATAAGAGCACATTGTTACAATAAGAATACATTGTTAAAGGTACTTTAAAATGTAACATGTTAGATAAGTTTATGAGAAGGGTGTTGAAGAAAGACATTGTAGGACTTTGAATAAGGTTGCAGAGCTCAAAATAAAATGATAATGAAAATTGAAGTAAATTATGTCTAGCTATGGAGTTATTGTATTCTTTAATCGTATTTGCAGATCAGTTACTACATACTGACCGAGCATCCGACCCTTACGCATGTGAACCCCAAATATTTCAGCTACGTGAACTTCACGTCAATCCGCCACGGCCGCCGAAGCCCTATGTACTACGTAAACATCCACTACATGTCCGTGGTGCCTTTTGATGAGAAAATTAAAGTACGGAACAATAACAATGACTATTTACTTTGTTTCTAAACTGCAAATATAACGTTCTGCCTGTTTTTTTTTCAGGTGGATTTCTACTTCTACGAGTTCCTGAGTAACGAGTACCGGCGCGGGTTTGTGGAGATGCACTTCACCTGGTGTAGCCTGATCCACAAGGATATGTTCTTCGGGGCCGCTATGAGACAGGGCAAACTGGCACAACCCTGCCCCTACCCAGCGGTACGTTTGCAGCAAACAACCGTTTAAACTGTAAACTCACTTTATAGTAGTGGCGGCCAGGCCTTCACATAACGTTTTATACTATATCTTCGCGCTCTAACGTTATAAAACTCAGATCCTTAGCGGTATTCATCATAACCTAACGAAAGTTTTATGTAATAGTCTTGCGTTTTGTTTTCTTTCCCTTTTTCTCCTTCTATCTGTCTCGTAATATTTATCACATGGTCATAATTTTAGTATGAAATATGGTTGAAAAATTACTGACTGCTGAGTTTCTTGCGGCATTTCTTCTCAGCAGTGGTCTCTTCTTGGGAAGCGCTGGTAGATTCTTGACGTGTAAAAGTGCCCGTAGGGCCTACTTACTAAATAAATGCCTTTTATATTTCTTATCTTATCTTAACAATATACATTTAATGTAGATTTATAATAATAGGGTTAGAACTTTTGGTAGCATAATATCGTGGTTCTAGAATCTATAAACTTTGATTTTGGCCTTTAGTATTGTATATTTCTAATTAAACTAAATACATTGTTTGATCGGCTTATCCATACCTACGAGTACTAACATAATTTTTTGTTAGTTTGTAATAATTATGTTTGATGTTTGAGATATCCTCTGTACCAATTTTATTTTAACTGGTTTAGCGATTTAACGAATGAATGCATTTTGAAACGTGACAACACTTCAGTAGGTCAAAATCAAAGTAGTGTGGGAAATTAGGAAATAGCGACTCAATGGATTCTTGAACCACGATATACCACCAAAAGTCCTTACTCTAAATATAACTTTATTTAATATCCTTACTAGAATAATTCCTTACAACAATATTGTTTGCTTTGCGTGACTCAGGGCGATTATCACATGTACAACATGTCGATCCCGTCAGCGGCGATCCCACCGGGCTTCCCTTTCACCAAGGGCCGCATCTACGCCAACCTGACCAACCGCGGCGAGGACGTGGTCGGTGGATTCATCGACATGGAGCTTAAGGAGCGACGCACAAAGTCTGACAAGAGCAAAACTAATTTTTTTTAAAATTTTTTTAAAATTTCAGCTGTTTATTTCAAGCAAGTCAAAAAATAGATTTACTTAACTTCTAATCTTAAATAATAAAGATTTTAAGTGAGTTAAGGTTACATAATATTGCAAATTGTTTATCATTTTATATAAATTCTACAATTGCCAACACTTATATTAAATTAGTTATCTGGTAGTTTTTACATACAAATATCTTTTTACGATGTTTTTTGTTTGTTTACATGTTTTGTTTTCAATTTTGGCTACTAGTTCACATGGAAATCTGTTCAAAATACTGGGCAAAATTCGTTCCCACACTCTATGGCCGTATTCATTATTGCTATTTGGTACAGTAAAGGTTGGGAGATGTGGAAGGTTTCGCAAGTTATTTGGTCTTTTTTTTGTGCTTAATTTGATTATTTTATTACTATATTGGCTTACGATAGCTAAGTCAATTTTGTCAAATACAGACATCACCTTGCAGTAGTTAAACAGATTTCCATAGTTATTTCTGTTCTTATATTTAATCTTTAAGGGTACAATAGATTTTAAGAGTCTTATTTGCAGGTTATAAATATTATTTAAATAAGTTCTAAATGTTCTCCCATAGCTAGATAAACCATAATTTATTACAGAATCTGCTAGTGACAAATACAGGAGTCTTAATGTGCTATAAGGAACTTTATGTTTCAATATAAATAATTTTGACAGAATAGATCTAAGTTTTTTACATACATGGTCCACATGTGGACCCCAATTAAATTTGTTGTCTATTATTAGCCCAAGATAAGTGTGCTCTTTTACTAATTCAAGATGGTTACAGACACAATGGGCACTACGTCTGTGCATACATGCGTGCTCGTGGGCCACGATCCTAGGGGTGAAGGTCGTTTTCTTATAGGGTGAGTGTATATACATGTGTTTAGTTTTCTTGTAGTTTATTGAGAGTCCTAGGTCGTGAGCCCACTTACATAACATATCGAAGTCCTCCTGCATCATACATTGTGCTGTCTCAAGCTCCTTATGGGCTGTGATCAGACATGTATCGTCAGCAAATTGGAACACAGAGCCATGCTTAAATATTTTACACATATCATTGACATATATCAAGTATTCGGTCGGTCCTAAGATTGACCCCTGGGCCGTACCGCACATGGTGGGAATCATGGCACTATGTTCACCATCTATACTAACCGCGTTAAATCTATTATTATGATAACTTTTTAAGAGTTCGAGTACAGGACCCTGTATTCCATTTTGCTGCATTTTTTTATAAAGTATGTTGTAATTTAATGTATCAAACGCCTTACTAAAGTCGATCATGACAGCTAGTACATGTAATCTTTTTTCTAAGTGGTCGTTTATTTCATCTGTAAAGGAAGCCAATAACTGTGTCGTACTTTTGTTTCTTTGAAACCCAAACTGTTTCTCATGTATGATGCCATTACTTGACAGGAAGTTATTAAATTTGGTTCCGATGTATCTTTCGATGATTTTGTCTACACATGATAGAATAGTTATAGGCCGATAGTTATTTGTATCTGTTTGACAGCCTTTTTTAAATATGGGTCTTACTAAACCGATTTTAAGTTTATCGGGATATTTAGATTGAGAAATACATTGGTTTATTAGATGCCTGAGTACTGGAGTAATATGTTCGGAGATATATTTAATATCTCTTGCTCTTATCTTGTCATAGCCTGGGCTTTTTTTGTCATCTATTTGTTGTATAATTTTATGTAATGTCTTGTCATCGATTTTACTTAATCGTATTGACAGGCTAGGAGTATTAATATAAAGTTTCTCGTCAAGTAACGGCTCGTCGCAGGTGCTTAGTACGTTCTTAACATTATTATCAAATTCAGTTGCAAATTTATTAGATAATTGTTTTGCTTTAAGTCTGAAAGACTTCACAAGTACATCGTCAATCGATTTTGTAATTCTACCAGTCAATCTATTTATTATTCCCCATAACTTTTTTGGGTTTCTAAAATTATTACATATTTCTTTTTTTGTATTTTTATTTCTAGCGCAATTTATCATCCTATTAGTTCTATTCCGGTATTTTTTATAAATTAATTCATTCTGCTTAATATTTATATCTTTTAAATATATGTTGTACAGTTCCTTCTTTTTGTGACACATATTAATTAGTTTCTCAGATATCCAATTACATTCCTTCTTAGAATTTAAGTTTAATTTCGACTGGTAGGTGCACTTACTATAAATAGATTGGAACCTAGTAATAATGATATCAATTATTTCGTTAGGGTCATTACAACATGATACTGAGGACCAATCCATTTGACACAGTTCTTGTTTAACTTTTTGGTTGTTTATCTTGTAAATGACTTTGTGAGTATTATTGAAATCTGCGCTGGCCAAGGCGAGCCCGATCACGTAGTGGTCGGCTAGCGCGTCGCGCACCACCGCGGACCGAGCCGCATGCGCGGGCGCGCCGCGCCTGCTCACCTCGCGAATGAACAAGTGGTCAATACAAGATTTAGAAATACCATTTATGTTAGATTGTAATCTCGTGACCTGCGAGATACAGCTTTCGAAACCAAGCTCGTTTAGACTATTGAGATAAGATCTTACAATATTGTTTGAATGAGTTGTGTCTATGTTCATATCACCTACCAGTATACAGTTAGAGTTAGTGGGTTCTGCAGATAAAAGTGTCGATATTTCATCGATGAAGCTGGTTTTATTAAAGTTAGGTGGTCTGTATATTGAGTATAAGCTAAATTTAAACCCATCAATAGATACCACTTCGCCATGCAGGCACTCGAAATTTAGAGTATTAATGGGAATTTTATTGAATGAGACACTTTTGTGGGCGTAGATCATAATGCCGCCCCCTTTTCTAGCATTACGTAATTCTGAGTAACAAACATAGTCCGCAATTTCAAACAAGCTACAGTATAAATCGGAGATATTAGCTTCGGTTAGTACAATTATATGGATAACCAGAGGACAATTGGCAATCATAAATTCAAGCTGTGAGTGATTTTTAATTATTGAACGAATATTAACATGAAATAAAATAAGTTGGCTTTGTTTTCCTGGTATGTCTAATATGAAATCATTCCAGGAGTTATAGGTTGATTCTGAGATGTAGCGATCGAAAGGATCCAAATAAGGTTTATAAATTGACCAGTAAATAAGGTAGGGTAAACACATTAATACAGGGTAAATACCTACTCATGCTTTTTGCAGTTCTTTACTAATACGAACTATGTCTTGTTCCGAGCGCACATAGTGGATTTTTTTATCACCATCTGTTTTACGCACCATTACTTGTCCGTTCTTACACCAGACGTATTTGCAAAGCGCCTTATCCTTCAGAGATGTCTTGGTCTTCCAGAGCAGGAACGCTGTCATGGGCGAGAGAGATTCACGTAGGTATACCTTTGTGTCTCCATCTCCGCCGAGTTCGCGGGCTCGTACTGCAGCAGTCTTCGCGGCTTCACACCAATGATCGCGCATACCATCGCGCAGGGTCACCGTGATCGGCGCGTCAATCTTGGACCGCTCGGCTTGCGCCGGTCCCTGAGGCTGGGGCTTCTTCTTCCTACACACGCAGATTATGTCGTCCTGCTTACGGTTTGTTATCTGGCAAAACGAAATAGCAATTTTTTGAACATCTTCGTTCATCCGTTCGGCCATCCCACAAATTTCAACATCATTCGATGACTGCGCCTGTTCAAACTTGTTTATTTTTTGTTCCAGTGCGTCGTTCTTTAGCGTTATATTTTTGCATGTGTTCGCGATGTCCCTGTATTGGTTTTCTAATATTTTGACACGCATATCGTGCTCCTTCATTCTATTTTCATATTCATCTATTTTATCAGAGTAAAATTTCAACGTGTTTTGCAGTTCGTCACGGATGATGTCTTTAACAGCCTGGCGTAGCTGGCGAAATTCATTTTTGAACTCAGTCATCATTTTGTCCTGTTCGCTTTTATTCGTTTCGGCCTCGGATTCTTCGTCCTCGGGTTCTGGTAGAATGACTGATATACGTTTTTTTTTGCCTCCGTTTGCCAATGTGCAAGTACGGCATTTCCAGTCTACCGAGTCCGTCTCGGAAAGGGCACAAAGTTGTTCATTAGAAAGCGATGAACAGGTGCCATGATACCATTTGCTGCACTTGCCGCATTGAGCGCCTGGGTCCCTCTTGCCGACTACTTTGTTACACTTAGCGCATTTAACCATTTTTAATTTATTTAAAGAGGTTTTTTATTAACAGTATTATGTGTAATAGATTATAGTACACATAATACTGTTAATAAAAAACCCTGTCGAAAGCTGATGAAGTTACGCATCCAGGGTTTCGTTTGTAGGATAGACAACTAGAATCAGGTTTATGTATGTACCCATTTCAAAACTAGAATCAAGTTTATATATGTAACCATTTCAAAACTAGAATCAAGTTTATATATGTACCCATTTCAAAACTAGAATCAGGTTTATGTATGTACCCATTTCAAAACTAGAATCAGGTTTATGTATGTACCCATCTCAAAACTAGAATTAGGTTTATGTATGTACCCATTTCAAAACTATGATCAGGTTTATGTTTGTACCCATTTCAAAACTAGAATCAAGTTTATATATATTATGTACCCATTTCAAAACTAGAATCAAGTTTATATATGTACCCATTTCAAAACTAGAATCAGGTTTATGTATGTACCCATTTCAAAACTAGAATCAGGTTTATGTATGTACCCATCTCAAAACTAGAATAAGGTTTATGTATGTACTCATTTCAAAACTAGAATCAGGTTTATGTATGTACCCATTTCAAAACTAGAATCAGGTTTATGTATGTACCCATTTCAAAACTAGAATCAGTTTTATCCTACAAAAGCGCGGTTTGCATCATCTCTTCCGACTCACCTTGTACTCCTGCGCGAGAACTCTTTAGGACTCAAAGCATACGATACAGCTAAATTCGTTATGTGTAACATAGATAGTTTTCCTACTAGAACACTAACCCGCACGTGACTAGGATCCACAAATCACTTACTAATCGCAAACACCAGACTGATCAAGTCGACCAAAACTATGTACATTTTAGGACCGCAGCGCGCAGGTCTACAACAGGCTACCTTCACACATTAAGGACTTAGAAGACAATGCAGCATTCTGTTATAATAAGAAATCTAAAGTACCAACTAAAATGCAACTAACCGTAACATTTCCAAATTTTTGTAATTATTTTGACATGTAATATTTTATAGTATTATAAATAAATGAGTATGAGTATGAAAAATATCTTGTTGATGAAAAAAACCGTTTTCAAACACCTGTCTCCTTGGAATCCTAAAACTCTAATAAAACCCTGTCGAAAGCAAGTCATAATAAAAGTTAGGACCTTCACATCTACCACAAAGTTCTCATCATACCATTCTATGCCGTGAACTTTGTGTTGTTGCTGCTGTGTGGTTTTACCTCACGGATTACGGCGGTCGTCATTACAGCAAAATGTCCCTCGCAATGATAGGCTTAATTAGTATGAAGATGGCGAAACTTTGGATTTTGTAGGTATATTATTTTGCCTCCCAAACAATTATTTCCAGGTGTGGCTTTGTCATTAGCTTGCCTCCGATGTGAAATATTAAGTTAGCCTTTTGTACGAGTATATTAAGTGGATTCTTTTGTGCAATAAAGATTAAATAAGTAAATATTCTTTAGAGCAGTGTTTCTCAAAGATTTCTCCAATAAGCCTTAGGTAGGCTATTCAATGGGAAATGGCTGGTATCTAGGTCAGCTACGCTTATCGCATCTTTTTTAAACTTTTTTGCTCAAAACAGACCAAAACCATCAACTTTTTTGTGAATTATATTTATAAACAACGTTACAAGACCGAAACACCCGATCACCTGTTACTAAGCTCTGCTAAGTTCAAGATTGCAAAACTTGTCGCAACTTCTGCCGCAACTCTGCCTAACTTATCTGGCAAGTCGATAAAAAATCTCATTTTGGTAGAATTACGTCAAGTTCTTCAATCTTTAGCGGTCGTTATGTCGAAGTTTACAAGGGGGTGGAGGGGGATTTATAGGTCGTCAGATTTCTGCCCTCAGAGTGTCGCTTATGAAGCTGTAAAAATATTCTGTTAGAAAAGTGCTCAATCTTATAGCTTTATATATTACTACTCGTAGTATTAAAATGTAACAAACATTTTGGTAATTGGTTTAAAAATTGGAAAAAAATTATGGATGGCATAAAAGAGTGGGCAGAACTCCTTTACAGCCAACGCAATGAAGTCTTTAAAACTCTGATTGTCGCACGGCTAACCTCTAAACTTCTAACGTGTTGTATTGCCGAAAGCATAAAATTTTAATTTACATTTTGCATCAAAATTTGATGATTGAAATCAAGGGTACCTAGCTCTAGTTTATTACATTACTTAGTTCGTGTATTAGACCATTCCGTTTCATGATCGGATCAATACTCCTAGACAATGTCAAACATAATATCCAGTGTTTTAATTACCTACTATTACGTGAATATAATCCCTCATCCTCACAGTAACTACCATGTGAGGCTATAAATATTTGCATGACTATAACGATGGTATTACTCAAGTTTTAATCGTATAACCTACAATGAATTGCAGTAAGCGTAATTATGTGGGGAAACTATTAAACTCATTACGCGAATGTGAGTTGTTAATAAGTTCGTGTGTGTGTATAAGCATGTATGTAAGTACAAATACAGGAAAATCTTATCTTGTTAATGTGATCCTGTTGTTTTTTTTTATCCATCCATATTAAATATGTATCGCGGAGTTATAAATAATGAATGTCTACAAAAGCCAAAGAGGCTTATGAGTAGTCAGTGAAATCACCTTCAAACCCGCTAGATCAAATTTCGATCACTAGTGTCTTATCTTGTCTTATCTTATCTTACAGCCATCTTTTGTGCAGTTACCTACCCTCTTACACACTCATTTGTTCGAATGCGCAGGTTTCGTGTATTTTTTAACACGTTTTACTAATTTGTGGTTGGACAAGTAAGTATTTTATGGTCTTTGGGAATTCATAATAAATTACTTTGGACAAGACATAGTGGTATGTTCTCATACCATATACACATTTTATATGATGGAAGCATTATAATAAGGAAGCATACCAAATTTTATATTGTAGATCGGAAATCTAAATCTCTAATTTTACACCATTTTACGGAATATAAGTTAATTTTGTTCCTTTTTTTTCAGGAAACTGACAAAATTGAGTTTTGAAAAATCATAACTCATGCAGCTACATGCGCATAACGTATGCTACATGCGCTTCGAACTCCGATTTCCGCTACCTACCTTTCTTGTTTCGAGTAAAATAGAATTCACAACAAAATTTATTTTAACCGGAAAATAAATAAAAAAAACACATTCGTCGAATTTTAAAAATCCCGAAAAATTTAAAATTTTATTGCTAACAGGATTGTGAGGCAATATTTCAATCGCGTATCTGTTAAAAGAAACCATATTCTACAATCGTGGAAATTGGACTTGATTCAGTGGTTTAGTGTTTTCTTTTTATTTCTTTACAAGAAATATTGTGTGTAAAAGAACACGTACAGAACTTGTTTTTTCTAATACCCTAATCATACTCAGAAATTTTAAGAATCGAACTTGATTTAAGGGGAGGGAAACATTATTGCGATTTGTATGAAAATGTTTAGCGTCACAATAAATATTCTTACGAATACCTACCCTGAAAAGAAACATCAAGGCTTTGATATCTAATTTGCTATTGGTATTTAATAAAAACTATTAGATATAGGCTGACGTATCTCCAAAAAGATAAATATCGTGCGATATAAGCTTCATGCACCCTTGTGAACCCCATTTCTGTATAAAATCTAATCTCCCGCCTTATAAGGGTGTTAATGAATAATCGATAAGTTGTTCGCATGCAGGTGTCTGCTTAATTATTCCTTACATAGGCCTGCTGATCGCTTTCGCTTCGATTACGCCTATCGATAATCACTTCTCGCTTCGCTTGTTTATGATATCTTAATCTTACGCATCCGTTCACTCTAGAACTCCGTCATTTTGAAATAATATCAATGGTTACTTCATATTTTTTGCGCTAAAGTTTTACTGTAAGTAATTTAACTCAGTGTGTACCTACTAAGTCGCGAAAGTTGAACAAGGTTCCAAACGAATGTTTACAAAATGTACAGTAGTGTTATTTTATAAATAATGCATACATCACACGCATAATCTTATAAATAATGTAATAATCAAATATTTTGAAACCTTATAAGTTTTAAACAGCTTTTAAGATAATTAAATGTACTGGCGTCAGTAAGTACTTGCTTTTTACTAAAAATAGGCTTAAAGGACTGAATACGAGTAATACTGCCAAAAACCTTTCCTCATCATAACCTTTATTTACTAGCACCATAACGGTCTTATTGTGTGATGCTACTTATGTTTGAATTGATTTATATTTTTTACCTGTTGTAAGATTACCTACGGATACTTATTGTCAATATTATTTTCAAATTTTGCTTTTGCTTACACAAGGTATTAAACTGAAATAACCGTTAAAAAGTACCTATTTTGGGTTCAGTTAAACTCGGTAAGACTCGCAAAAGAGGTTATGAGAGCGATTGACAGAGAAGTACAAAAAAAATACACTGTTTGTACATTGCGTAAAGTTTCACGTCTACTTCTTTTTTTATAGTCTGGTTGCCATCAAGCAATTTGAGATTTTTCGTAGCAATCTCATTTTTCGGGTTTAAAACGAGGGAGTGAGGACGCGAATAGCTGTGTTGCCACAAAGATGGCGACGGACCTGTTATACAGGGTGTTGTGCTATTCCGTTGCCGACGGCCACAGTTCCATCACGGAGTCCTTTCGGAAGAATGGTGCGGTATACATAAGGAGACGAGGCCGTATTGATAGCGAATGTGTTTCTTACTTCCTTTACACAATAAAATGTTGCCATCAAACGCAAACTATCGAGTAGGTAATGTATATTATGGTGCTTAAAACCTAAAAATATTTACAGAATTACGATTTTGCATCTACAGCGCGCTTAAAGTTGTTTCGCAGAATTCGTTTGTGATATTTTTTTATAAAAAGTGAGTGCGAAAAATCTCGGGTTTATTTTTATGACGCATGTAAACGGCAGTAGAGCGTTTTAGCGACGCGTCTGTAATAAAAACAGGAGCGGGAACCGGGAACACGCTGTAGCTGTTTAGTGTGTTTAGTAGGTATGTATAGATAGAGGTACAGTTATCGACAATATAGTATAGTATCCAACATTATAAAATATCTGACATGACTCTATTTAGAGGAATAAGAGCGTGTCAGATATTTTTGAGACCAATGATGGATATAATGTAATTATTTTAGTAATGTTACTTCCGTTCTAGAAATGTAAAAAAAGTATACTGGTTTTTGTGCAAATTCAAAGACAGAGAGCAAGTCTAAAACAGTACTCCCCTTTTTAACCAGTCGGGTTTAAGTAGAACACGTTGGTAAAACAATAATCATAACAAAAACCTTCCGCCATCCTTGGATACTCGTACCTCTTCACATTCGCAATATTTTTTGTCATTTTGTGGAAGCTTTACCTACGCATGGGAATCACCTCTTATCCCTAACCCTACACATGCTACCATATAAGAATACCCATTTATATAGTAAACGATGTAACGGTATCTGTACTATAAAGCTGAAGACTTTGTTTGTTTGTTTGTTTGCTTGAATGCGCTAATCTCAGGAACTCCTGGTTCGATTTGAAAAATTATTTCAGTATTAGATAGCCCATTTATCGAAGAAGGTTATAGGCTATAGGCTATAGGCTATAGACTATAGGCTATATATTATAAATACGAAAGTGTGTCTGCCTGTCGGTCTGTCTGTCTGTCTGTCTGTCTGTTACCTCTTTACGCTTAAACCGTTGAACCGATTTATATGAAATTTAGTATGGAGATAGTTTGAGTCCGAGTAAAATATTTTTTATCCCGAAAATCACGGCCCCCAACGGAAGACCAGCGTTGGCTTCACAGCCAGCAGCTGAGTTGGGACCGTTTCGGAACATTAGCACACGTCGTCTCATTTTCTTCATTTTTATTGTTATTTCGTTTTTTGTTGTGTGTTATTGTTGTGAATAAATGTTTTACTTACTTACTTACTTACATGTCCAACTACAATCTTGAGAACACAAAATGTCTATGCCTCTTAGAGACGCACCTTGTTTCAAGTCCCTGACACCTAAACTCCTTATCCATGGTGGGTTTCTCTATAAAAAATTGAAAGGAGGTTGCCTTTAATTGTGGTGATGTCAATGCGCATAAAGCACCCAGCACTTTCGCACTTACATACTGGTTAGAAGGTGAGAGATGATTTATCCAAGTTTATCTACATGATAAACACGATCATAATGTAGGTAGGCGGACAGATTTTCCACTTTTTTGTGATAGTAAAAATGCGACGGTACTCGTAAATGCTTAAAGCGACGGCTATTCATTCTACGATAATAAAGTCAGTTTAGTCACAAGCAGCCGCACTCAAAGTCAGTTAATGACAATTTAATTTTCCCATATTGCAAATTTATCATACACAAGTTTAAAAAAACAATGAGTTAACTGTCTCTCAAACGTCTCTGAGTACGGTAGAAGTATGTCAGATGCAAATGTCAGATGAATGTTGTAGTATCGGGATCGTATTTTTTCGCATTACTTTTTTGTTATTCATAATTTTGCTATCGCTGGAACAGTAAACTTCTCAAAAGCTCTAAAATATTCAAGATAAATATTGGAGATAAGTTAGGTTTGATTTATAGAATTCCTGAAGAAGTGATGATTATGAACTAGTATCAAATACAATTCTTACAAATAAGCGGAACGCATCCTGTATTTATTTTAAACCTTAGAAAACAAACACAAACATAATTCGTAAGAACTGAAATAACATGGTCGCTAAGCCTCTCCAAACAAAACCGCAACCGGACAAATACTTTCATACAAACAGCGACCGCGTTAATGCTCGAGCGGACTTGGACGCTTATTAATTTTAACTCGTTCAGTACTAAGGATTCTTTTCTAGCTCGGTTTTGTATGTTAATGCTTACTTTTGGCACTGAATGTGCTATCCTCACTTCGTCGGTAAACGACTGGAAGTTTTGCTACATTATTTGCACGGTTTTTTGCTTATCGCTTAGGAAGGAAAAAGGGAATTGAGTTGACGTAGTTTGCCGTACCCTGATTAACGTAAACATCCAGTGAAGGATTTGTATATAAACCATCTACTAATATTTGACGTTGTCTACTAGATATGTCTAAGCTACGACTTTAGCTGTGCATTCACGACCTCTCCAATAAGCCGAATAGAGCAGCGCCGCGCCAAAATCGATCCAAGATTATAGCTATGTTAAAGTACCTGGCGCGGTCTGTTAGATTTCTAAATGGACGAAAAGCCAGCGCGACGCGCCAACGCGCAATCTGAATGGAACTATTGTAAATGTCGAAATTCAACGTTGAAACACGCCACACCTCCGCGCCAAGCCAAATGGCGTCGCCATGAATGCGTTCTCTGGGTGCCGTGATGTCGTACTGTTGAAATGTGGCGCGGCACGCCCGTGAATGTGGCTAAAATATTACGCCCATTATGATACACTTGTTTACACTTTTCATATGTTGCCGAGACAAACGGCGCGTCCGTGAATGCCCAGCTTTAGGGACCTTCAAAAGACGCCCATACTCTTTTATCAAAGGCCGGTAACGCATCTGCAATTATTCTCCTGAGGGCCCAGACAAGATGGACTACGCTAGCTAGCGTTTCTCTTCGTTTAGTTTTTAAACCAATCGCGTCACTGGTAGATAACGTTATACGAAACGTCACGTGGTGTGCCAGAGACGCGATTGGTTTAAAAACTAAACGAAGAGAAACGATAGCGTAATGCATCTTGTCTGGGCCCTCTCTGGTGTTACACATGGTCGGCGGTGATCATTTTACATCAGGTTACCTGCAAGGTCGTTTGACTTCTAAAGCATAAAAAACAAATATAATTGATTTTGCTCATTCCAAATTTTAGTTTACATTATTAAGGGCCGGTTCCACCAACTCAGTAAGGACGATATTTCAAATTTAAAAGCGAAATTGTATTATTGAATTTAAGATTAAACTTTACTCTTGGTTAGGCGAATTGATTTTGATAGTTGAAGTTACGAAATATCCGTCATGTGAGACTTGAATTTAGTTATTATGTCCGGTCTTTTCGTCGAACTTTTTTTGTCCCAATTTCACTTGCCAACAAACTTTTCGCCTATAATTTGACTTCGACAACTACCTATAGCCAAATTTTTGTAAGACAACGTTTCATTTGGTCGAGTTATTTAAGTCGATTATTATAATGACGTAAAACTTTTGGGATATCTATTATTTGCCAAATCTCTAACTAGGCCAAAAAACTACTATACGAATAATGTTTCGTCAGTGCAACAGTTTCCTTTGTTATAATTATGTATACGAGGAGGGGTGTGTTAGGCTAACAATGACCAAACAGCGCACGAAGCCGAGCAAGCGAAGCGAGCGTGCCGCGGCCGGCGAGTGCCAGAATTAACTTTTTCAATACCTATTTGAAGACATTCCAAAACACAATTCCAGGGAAAAATATTTCTATAAAAAAAATGGTTATAGAAGTTAGTTACTACTCGAGAGGTGGTATTTAAAAAAAATCAAACATACAGTTGCTAATCGTGAGTTGGGAAATAAAACGATATCTGCGAATAATTTTTTGGGAAGTGATAATCGGACATTAAATTTTCTGCGATTAATAAGAGAACCATGTCTGTGTTTTGGCGCGTAATAAGATGCCACAGAAAGAACCAAAACTTTGAAAGAAAGATTATGCAATTACAATGTTAAAAAGAAAAATACCACAAGACCTTAAGCATGAAGAGAATATTATCTCACTGGATCCTGATTGAAAAGAGAACGGCTCTGCTTACTCACGTATTACAACAACACTTCATGAGGAAGGACCATCATGCTAGGCCATTTAATTTTCCTGACGCTTATACGCGAGTAAGCTGCAGCTGTGTTTATTTTTTTTGTATCATAATGATGGTTAAATTAAAGACCTTGTATGCATTTATAAACCGAAACCTAAAAATAATCCTACAAAAAACATAGATTGCATGATAGCGAGGAATTTCCAGACCTCAGCCACTCTTAAACTAATCTTACATGATACGGTGGAGCATTGAGCCGAGCTCTTATGCAGCTTACCTATATCAGGGGGTATTCTAGCACGAAATATTTTCGTTCGTTGTTGATTTTACATTACATACATTACATTAAATCACGCCTGTTTCCCAGAGGGGTAGGCAGAGACCACTTGTTTGCATTTGCTAAGATCTTGACAAATTTCTTTCGATTCTTCCACATTCATACATCGAGTCATGCACGCACGTCGGTTTCGAGTACTTAAGATTCGGCCCTTTTCCAGTATTTCTCCGATTTGACTCGAAAAAGTACGCCTAGGGCGGCCCCTTCCGATCCGTCCACTCACTTTCGATCTGTATATCTCTTTCGTCAATCTTCTTTCATTCATCCTTTCCAAATGACCATCGAGGCATGCCCTTTTTGTTGATTTTACGGACGTATTATTTATGATGAAATCCTTATTTCCATGTATAAATGACACATTTAATTTACAAGTAATGTAGATACAAATTTACATAGGTTGAACACATACTTGATCAAAATTTTATCTTAACAGAAAAAAATATAGTATGAGTGTCATAGAAGTTATTTATGAAAAGAAAAAAAAGAGAGTCAGAATAATGGAAACCTACTCCTGACGTAGCGAGTGTCATTTTTTCATCATTTAACTAAAATTAGCACGCAATATCACAAATAAATATTTACTTAAAAATGTATGTGCGGTCGAGGAATATGACTGCTTAGCAGTTTGACATAATAAGTCAATTTGCGAATTATACATTTTTCACATAATGTCCCGCCGGGAAATGTGAAACGCGGCTAACTTTACGTAAGCATGTCAAACTGATCAGCTGCAAGCTGAACTTGACTGCTAACTTACCCTACTTGTACAACTTATTTGAATATATAACAGTCTTATTTTCAATCATTCAAAACTAGTCACATTGGGTTCATCAGATTCACGTTAAATAATTCTTCGTTAAATAATACCACATCCAGCAAAGCCTGATAAGGAGCCTTTATGCGACTCGCGAGGTAAGTGCAGCTATGCAGCTATGATGTACGGCAGCTCACCGGCATCCACTTAGTTTAAAGTAGATCACATCTCATTTGGACGTACTTAATACTTAATGTGATGGGTTATCAAGTTAGTGGCCGTTAGGGATTACTTTTACCTGTACCGTTAACGTTTAGTTTAGTACTAAACTATCTTCGTTTCTTCTAGTTCGTAATATTACAAAGAATCAAAATATTTATTCAGTGAATTGGCCACATTAGGGCTCTTTTACGCGTCGGTAATATGAAGTAGATACTCTCTACTAGCCCGCGGACAAGACCATCAATGCGTAAGAGAAGTGCCCCAAGAAAGAGGGGTAATTACACAAAAGATCCCATAGGGTCGAAGGGTATCCGTGAGGACCAATAAGATAAGATAAGATAAGAGAAGTGCCGTAAGAAACCCCAGCAAGATTTTCAATCATAAAATACATTAATAGTTAAAAGTAAGTTATATTACAAGGTAATAAAGTACCAAATAATAATTATTAAAACTAACAAATAAAATAATAACAGTTGTAAAATCAATAACATTAAGTTAAAAATATAGGTCTCTACGTTAGGAAGGATAACTAAAATAACCAACCGGACAACCAGACCGGACCTCACAGACAACCGTTCACGAGTATCACGCGCATCTCAGGTATCACCTCCCTTGAGGGAGACCACGTGACGTATAACCACGTGTTCGGGAATGTGACGACCCGATATTTAGAATCAGTCAGTCAAGTCAGAGGTATAGACCTAGGTAAATATAAGATGATCCCTATGACTTCCTTATTTCCCCCTAACATTATGCTAAGTTAACGATTTTTGACAATGGACAAAATGTATAGGGTTGTCGTAAGCTAACGACAGATCGGTTCGAATGCTTATGTCAACTCCATACATTTCGAATAAATAGTAAACAGAAACGTTAGCAGTCTTTGCATCTTGGTTATGCCAAATGTTAGACTTAACTAAAATAAAGTAAGTATTTGCTTGGAGTATACTACTACTACTTACTCTTCTATCCAATTTTATGATGATTGGTTCAACAATTCTCAAGTTATCCTATCGTCAACAAACAATCTGCTCACTGGGTTGACTTGACTGTAACTGCCGCACTCAGACACGTCAATTAAATTTAATGCTTGTTTAGTGACGTGTTGTCGTATTCTATTGCTATAGCAAAGAGCAACTTTAATCAAGCATGAAATTTTATTGACGCTCTGAGTGCGGCAGTAAGACCGTCGTTCGGTCGATAATATTATGAAGGAGGAAGGGTTGATTTTAAAATTAAGAAGGAACGCGGTCTCGAAGATAGGAATTTGAATAAACTATGGCAGCCGCTCTGCGAGCGTTTGGCGGCTGAATAGAACACAGAACAAACAATAACTGAACCTTTACCTATCTCTCTATATTTAAGGTTTATTTATTTTTAAATGACAAAGTTTTTTGCTGGATATTTAAAGACGTTAAACCTGGGCAGCTTTTCTACATTTAGAACACTAAGAGTTCTTATAATTATTATTTTAATGGAAGAAAGGAAAACAGAGACATTGGAGTAGAAGGTATTGACCATAGGGAAACAAACCAAAATGTTATTACCCAGAGAGGAAGTCGGAAATTGCGTTTGTAAAGACTAAGCGACATCCGTAAGTATAGCCTCTAAATTTTTCTAGTTCTGTGTTGCAAACCTCAGAAAGACTTAAAAACTAGACAATCTTGAAGAGGCCTGTAATATCTCGTCTTTAAGCTTAAACTAAACAATGTTATTTAAACGTCTCATTTTGTTAAGTAGTTATGTGCGGTTAGTGGTTTGCGGTGTCACTTCTGTTTAGTGCAAGTTGTTTTTATAAACTGTTGCAAGGCATCGATCTTTAGTAATAATTAAATTAATTATTTATTAATTTTGCTTTAGGTTGAGGAAAGGCTAAGTAAAGTTGTATATCAAAATATCACTCGCTCATTACAGAGATGTGATCCATTTCGAATGGTCTCTCAAGTTTCTTCGTAGCAAGGTCAAGTGGCGGAGCTCTCACCAAGTTTCTACTTATTAAATTCAGTTAGCAATTTTAGTTGAGGACTGAAAGTTGTATTTTTTGTTCTATTAACTTTTACCCGCGAACCCGACCACTAGAATTTATTTAAATCGTTTTCCGCTTGAGAACGTTGAAGACAGAAATGTTAGTTTTATCAGTCAACTGAAACATTTTTATTAAATATTCGCGTAAACTTTTAAATGTCTATAAAGCTAAGATATATAGTTTTCAAAGTTACGTAACGAGTTTAAAGTTATATTACAAATATCTACGAAACTGAACTTTTCAAAGGAGAGTGATCAAAAGAATATTTTGCTGAACCTTTCCGAACCGTGCCGAGTAACTAAAGTAAAGTATTTGATACGTAGAGTTTAAGACAAAACTGAATATATTTATTTATACATACATACATAAACTCACGCCTTTATGTATGTGTACTTATATTGTAATTTGTTTCATGAAATAAATAAACTAAACTAAACTAAACTATTCCCAGAGTGGGGTAGGCAGAGCTAAAGAATTTCCAACACCTATAAAAACTTTTTGATAATTCTGTAACCACATTTTGCATACTTAGGCGAAGATGTTTACCAGTGTATTAGTGACAGGTTGCAAGCCCATCGCCTAACAGTACTACACGCCTTTATTACATTAGTCGGCTTTTACGACATCCACGGGAAGACTTGGAGTGGCACTATTCTAATCCGGCAACCACACGGCACCCTAGGCTTCTTAAATTTACTTTATTGCTAACCAACTACGTTAGGTGGATTAGTTATGTTTTTTGTGTTTATGTATGTGTATTATAATAATATATATTTATTTGGCATTCTTAGCCGCCTAAACGGCTTCATATTTTTTACACAAAATAATTGATACAATCGTTTTATAGAATCCCGGAAACTCGGAACTTATATTATTAAAATAATATTTTAAGAAGCCGACGCCATGTTTGCTTAACTTTTACTGGATTTTTACCAGCTTTAGGTAAATATCTATCCGAATTTCCGATCCCTGCTAATAACACAAGTATTCAAATAAATCGAGCATATATAAAAATTCAAAAAAATAGCTTAGAATGGTGCAATGATCAAAACATTGAACAAGGGTGTTCATTTTCCAAAAAAAACCTTAAAAAGTCCAAATATCTCGAAAACCGTGCGACTTTCACGAAACCTATTTTAGATATCTCATAACGTCCTGAGTGCCGTCTATCCGTAGTTCAAGGTTTATTCACTCAATACCTAACACCCTGTATAATAAAATGTAACTTTATTATAGCAATAGTAACCATTAAGTTTCCCTTGCCTTACAAATCCAGCAATGGCTGACATTTGAAATAAAGGTCACCAAGGGTGTTGAAGGTCACTCTACGATTAAAAACTCATTTGTTTCATGATTTTCCGGTGCGCTCGTGGAAAGGTAACTGCGTCAGAGGAGATATATTTATCCAGACACTTAATATGTTTTTATATTGTCCGCATAAATCCCTGAAAACGTCTCGGCAAATACTCTTAGTATATTTTATTTAGTAACAGTAGGGTAGCGGCACCAATTATTGGTGAATTTTGAATTAAGAGTGAAATTTGAATTAAGAGTGAAGTGTCCATTACTGGTGCCTCTCAGCTAAAAGTGTCCATTATATCTTCTGTAAAATAAAAATCAATTGGCCATTATTGGTACCTTGTCCATTACTGGCTCCATCAACCCTACCTATGGTCGGCTTTAAAAGTAGCTGCACACTTTAGTTAGTTTTTTGTCACTTTTTAGGGTTCCGTACCCAAAGGATAAAAAGTTTCCGTCCGTCCGTTCGTCTGTCTGTCTATCACCAGCCTGTATCTCATGACCCGTTATAACTGGACAGTTGAAATTTTCAAACAGAATATAAGTGAATATTAACGGGGGCTCCCTTACAACAAACGTATTTTTTCTGCCGTATTTTGCTCGATGTTAATAACGGCATCAGGTAGACGCTTGAAATATTCACTGAATATTTAATTCAATATTCACTAAAAATAAATAATTAAATATAAATAAATATATAAATATCAGGGGACTATGTCACACCAATTGACCTAGTCCCAAACTAAGCTCTAGGCTTGTACTATGGGTACTAGACAACGATATAAATACTTATGTAGAGAAAGATATACTTAAATACATAGAAAACATCCATGACTCAGGAACAAATACTTGCGCTCATCACACAAATATATGCCCTTACCGGGATTTGAACCCAGGACCTCTAGCTTCGTAGGCAGGGTCACTACCAACTAGGCTATCGCGTCGTCAAAATAAAATATAAGTCGTATGAAAATGAAATAAATAATTTAGGGGAGCTCCCATACGAAAAACATGTTTTTTTTATAGATAATTGTACGGAACCCTTCGTGCGCGAGTCCGACTTGTACTTGGTTGTTTTTTTTTGTCAGATATGAATTGCTGCACTAATCTGTCAAAGCCTTAAAGCGACAAGTTACAAAAGTGTTGGAAAATGTAAAGGCACTTCAGAGCCTTGTCATAATGACTTTAAGCTGAACATAGAATCGAGCATTGTGAGTACTTTTAAATTGGCAAGGTTTTTAAGCTTACTCGTTAAAATATTGCTTTTAAATTATACGTTATCGTATTTTCAACGTTTTGAGAGCACTTACTTACTTCACAGTGATGGCGGCGGATTTAAACACATAACGATAACATTTATTTATTTATTTATTTACTTTATTGAAGAAACAAACAGGATCAAGTATAACAAAATACAGATATACTCAATACGCAATACATTTAACTTTATTGAATTCCACATTTTACAGATTACACAATCTATACCTACATGTTTATGATATGTGGACCCTGTTGCATTTTAATAACATGTCAAAAGCAATATGGTTTAACTGAGTACAATATAGCCCCTAATTATTTAGGTATATAACTCAACACGATAAAAAAACCGGCCAAGTGCGAATTGGACTCGCGCATGAAGGGTTCCGTCCTATAAAACGGCTAAAAGAATACGTTTATTGTATGGGAGATTGGAAGCCCTACTTAAATATTTATTCTGTTTTTTGGATTTGTTGTTATAGCGGCAACAGAAGTACATCATCTGTGAAAAAATTAACTGTCTAGCTATCTCGGTTCATGACATAAAACCTGGTGACAGATAGTGGAGTCTTAGTAATAGGGTCCCGCTCTTACCCTTTGGGTACGGAACCCTAAAAGTGAGTCAACTAGTTAGCTAGCGGTATATACGACTTAACGCTTCAAATTCCGATAAAGCTCAAATGGTAAACTTAATTAGTTCATCGCATTTTTTTTTATCAAAAGTCCGTTTTGCTTAGACTTAACAGTTTGTGTGATTTTCATGCATAACTTTAAGAGGTCACGTTATGCTGGCAAGCCCACAAAAGAATAAAAAGGGATGGCTTTATGTGCTTCCGTGCAAAAAAACATGAGATGGAGATAGCGCGCGCGCGCCTTGATTGCAGACACAAATTCAATTTATTGCTTTTTGTTATTATAACCATTTTGTACTTAACTATTAAATCGTAAATCATTGTTAAAAATCAAAGACTAAACCAATATTATACGAAAAAAGTGTCATAGATATTTTTTAATATCGATGTTTGTACTTTTAACCGTATTGTCACGTTAACGGTTTCAAAAAAGAAACGAGATAATTGTCTTTGTTTCCGAGCACGGTGGCAAGGGTCAATATACGTTACAACATTCTTAGACTATTTTATTGAGTACCTACCTTATAAAAGCTTTAAAGACTTTACCTAGATTTACGCTTAAAAATAATTAATCCCGCTTGTAAAGGCAAAGCATACCTGGCGTATTACGGAATGCCTATCCGTTATTGATATTTTCCGCTAGGTACGGAGAATTTTCGGTCCCCGTGCATTAGATGGAGTAAAATTTGACGCAAGCAAAATTAAACCAGGTACCAGATTATAAGCATAATGTTACACTAGTTACTCGTATAATAACCAATCGTTTTAAAATAAGCTAGAATGCTTTTAAGCGAAGCCTTCAAGTTGGAAGCGGATTGTGTTTTTCTATAGCAATTTAATCATGCGCTGAGAAAAATTGATCTAGTAATAACTCAGTGTTTATCTCAGCGTCTGTTAGCAGATAATATTCTCTCACTTTCACAGAAAAAATGGACCCATTCATTATACCTACTCATCGAAAAAACTGTAGACCGAGTGGTTTTTTTATGTTTGGAATGGAGTAGGCTAACGCGCACACAGGGGTGTTATTCTCTCAAAGACAACGAATGTCCAAGCGGGGAGTTTAGGTAGTCCCGACAGAGCGAACAAAACACATTTTAGCGCGTGCATTTTCAATTAAGCAGCCTTATACGTTCGATCCATCGGCAGAAACCATGCTGCTAAATTGAAAACGCACGCGCTAAAATATGTTTTGTCCGCACTGACGGAACTACTTAAACTCCCCGCTTGGACATTCAGTCGTCCGTCCATCCGACCGTCGTTGTTGAGAGAATCACTACCCAGGCGTGGTGGTAAATGGGATCTGTGATCCATAGACAAATGCATTCTACATAATACAATCTTAACACTGAAATCCTAAGACCGCAAATACGTTGCCAATCCTGAGGATTAAGAGGGAACACCTCTATGCTAGTAACTTCACAGGTTGTCTTCTCCCCACACCGGAACAAAACAATGCAATTAATTCTGTTTTGCGGTAGGTTAAAGGATAAGATGGTGGTAACGACTAGGATTAATCTTGTAAAGATCCTAAAACCACTATTGTTTTTAAATTCATAATCATTCCGGAATTTGTCCGAAAGTTTTTATAAATATATAAATTTTTTAAACCTCAATCGGTAATAATTTTATAATTTTTTTAAACCTCAATCGGTTTCAGTAAGCGGTGTGCAGGACGATGCAAACACCGGTACAGCAAGACAAACATGATTATAGAACTCTGTTAATTAAGTTAGTTGTAAGTTTAAATAAATAGAAATGCCAGTAGGGACACGGGAAATAGGTAGGTATAGGAGATAGGTACAGGATAGTAAATAGTAAACATCGCATCCCCTCCTAAAAAAGCTTAGGAAATAGTATCCCCACTCAGACTCTCTTTCGTAGACTTCCTTGTCTCTCCCTTTAATATCACTCCTCGTTCCTTCACTGTCTTGATCCATCCCCCCTCTTACACGACCCTTCCGGTCAGCGAGTTTGGTCGCCTCGGACCTCTCGCTCACTCCGACCTCTCTGTCCAGCGCTTAAGCGCACACCTCGTCGCTACCAGGACCAAGTCCGCCCCACTCCTTGCACGACTCCCTCCATTTTTGTATAGCTGTCTCCCTCTCGTATTTTACCTTCTCTCTCACGCATATTTGCCGTCTCCCTTTCCAAGTCCCTGTCTCTCCTACCAAACTATAGCCTCGTCCGGATATCAACTAGGTCCGTCCCCTTAAACTAGAATATTAATAGGCCCCCGATCGATAGAAATTGCCGTCAGAGGCGAAATTGTTACTGTGGCAACACAAACAATGAAGGGTCACCCAAAAAAAAAAAAAAAAAAAAAAAAAAAAAAAAAGATAGAAATTGTGGCAAAATGTGACAAAATCGTGGAAGCAATCAAGAAATAGGGAAGCAAACCAGTAGCAAGCAAGAAGCCTTCGGAACCTACCGCAATAGAAGGGATCCTCGGCACCCCCCCCCCCCATAGAAGCTTGCTACAACAGTCACCGAATAGTTCCCGCTCCCTACTGGCAGATCGCATATAGATAGAAGCATCTTCGTTTTTATTTCTTCGAAACGAAACCAGCCCCCACCTCCGAACATACAGTCCACTACTCTACGCCTTGTGCGGGGCAATAGCAATTCGACGTCCCGCACAAGCGGTAATTCCGGACTTGACTTGATGATTATGAATCAAAATACATTCTTTAGGTCAACTTTAACGTACTGCGGAAACATAGCCTACTACGTCAACTTATGAAAGATTTACAAGGATCGATAATTGCTACCGCACTGCGAAAATCGACCATAATAATTTAAGTAGGTATCAAATCGACTGCACAGCACTGCAGGTGACTTAATTGGCCGTCTCCAATGACCTGGTTGCGTTCATTTTCAATCCACTGTGAATTAGGATTAATATGGGGTCTTTGCGAGGTGTTCATCAACGCATTAAAATACCACATTTCAGTAGTGAGAATTCGTTTCTACGAAACTTTCAGCTTTAGGTAAATAACGCAAGACCTTGAGTGAGTGGCAGAGCCCTGGGGTGTTATTCTCTCAAAAACCACGGACGGTCGGACGAACGAGCGAAATCGCAGCAGCGAGTTTAAGTAGTCCCGTCAGAGCGAACAAAACACATTTTAGCGCGTACATTTTCAATTTAGCAACATGGTTTCTGCCGATGGATCGAACGTATAATTGAAATAACGTATTTTGTTCGCTCTGACAGGACTACTTAAACTCGCCGCTGCGATTTCGCTTGTTCGTCCGACCGTGCGTTTTTTTTGAGAGAATAACACACTTGCTTTGGTGGATCTTAGGAACCGAGCTTAAGATAGAATCCTAACAATAGCCTGTAGTGTTTTGTTCGGCCTTTGAAACTTTTAACTTGGTCGTTTCAAGTGCGAAGCTCCGGAAGTTTTATTAACTTAACTCTAGAAATTGTATCCGTTTATTGAGTTCACAATCGAGAAACAACAGAGCTAACTTGTCACTAAGCCCTAAAGATCTTAATGCACTTTACCCACTCCTACCTCCTTCTCCTCCTTAGCATCCTCTATCTTAGTGCCCGCTTAAAAACAAACATTGAGCATCACCCTTATGACGTATCATTCAAAGACACTAAAGGCCCAATAAACTAAACTAATCTCAACTCTAATGCTCGTCTCGAGATGCGTCAAAAATGACAGTGTTCTATGGTCTGACGTTTACTTCGACGTATCTTGTGAAGGGCATCTCAGCCATGATAGTTTATTAATACGGGCCTAAGTGTCTTAAATTACCTTATCATTTAAAATAATACAGTCTTAAGTAGCACTACAAACGCCATAACAGTTACACAAAAACCATTTTCTGAAAAATCGAGAGCGTTAAAAAAATGTTGGAATATAATTTTTTGCTAAGTTGAAGGAATGAGTGCTCTTTTGAAGGGAGCGTAAGGCCGTTAGGACGCAAACAGAGCTATTATGCTATCAGCGCCGAGGCGGGTAACGTTCTTATGACGGCTCTTCAGTCGATTGAAGAAGGTCAAGGCACGGACACCAGAATATTTGTGCAGATACGACACTCGTTTGTTTTAGGGCTCCGCGCCAAAATGGTAAAAAGGAAACCTTATAGTGTGAGTTCGGTGTCTGTCTGTATTTTACAAAAGTTTTTCTGTGCTTGCATGCCCACGTGTGTTTTTGGTACAAAAAATATGAGAATATTCTTCTATATTTGAAAAGGGGTCTAGAATTGGAGGTTGATAAATGAAAATGATTTGATTATTGCAAACGGGATGTCATATGAAGGGACTCAATTTGCATATTTCAAAACCTTTTTTTATTATTTTTCGTGACGTATTTTTTGAAGCATACATACACATACCTACATACATACATAAACTCACGCCTTTACTCCCAGAGTGGGGTAGGCAGAGCAACAAAATTTCCAACAACTCTAAAAACTTGTTGATAATTCTGTAACCACGTTTTGCACACTTAGGCGAAGATGTTTACCAGTACACATGTTTACCAGTGTATTAGTGACAGGTTGCAAGCTCATCGCTTAATGCCAGCGCCACACGCTTGGCGTTTGCCTCAAACTCTGCAGGACGCAGCTATACATTGGTTGGAATGAGATGGAAGTGGATGGTCCTACAGGGCTTGCGGCAAACACCAAGCGTGTGGCGCCGGCATAACAGTATTACAAGCCTTTATTCCCTTAGTCGGCTTTGATTTATAGCCAAAACTGTACTAAAAATTACCGTCCTTCGGAGATAATGAGGGCATGTAAACCGACTCACAAGAGCCCAAGACATACTCAGCCTTGTTTGGGGTCCACAGGACGTTGTAGGTAGGGTACCGTGTTTGTAAACGGTTTTTTTTTCTTACATCAAAACAATAAAAGTATTCAAGTAAGTAGGTACTCTATTATAATCATGACTAAAAAGGAGAATTAAAAAAAACAAGGCAAGCCGGAAGAAAATATAAAATCACGCTATTCTTATCGCTAGTCCTATCTACTACACAACAAAAAAAAAACATTCTTTTCTACATTAGTATTTTAGTCTTTGACGGCATTTTTTCTGGGCGCCACCTTTTACAACGGCATCACTGTAATACTTACCTGTAATGGCTACTGGGATTATTCCATACTCCCAGTTTACATGGAGGTTAGAACTACTTACTTTTATAATACTTATATTCCATTTTGATTTATGCCAGTCAATGATTACCAACCTTAAACTCATCAGACAAGACAATTTTAGGTTTTTTAGTGTAGATGCTTGTTGTACAAAAGACAGATAGTGGAGTGCATTATACTAGTATTGTACGTCTCGGGAATACTTGTCCAAAATTACCAGACGGCTTTTACCATTGAATACGAGTATATATCGTTAAGGCTTCGACGCACACCCATACACACCCACAAACACATACACACACGCACACACTCACGCTCACACAAACACTCGCGCGCGCGTTCACCTAGCTATAATTTAAATTGTGTCGGAGAGAGCGTTTATAATTTTCTTGCAAACCCTTTTTAATAGCAAAATATACTCTTGGCTACACAGCCGAGCGAATAAAAAAACTATTGAGCCATAAATTTATCCTATGCTTGTTTTAACGGTCCTTTTATTTCATAACGTAATCTGACTAAGGTTCGGTCCGAGGGAGTAGTGACCTAGAAAAGTTTAATAAAGCGTGCTGGCACATAGAGAATGTAAACAGACCTTTACTGTATTACCCTATCTGCATGTTTACTAACTTTTTCTAGATATTTGTTTTGTAAACCCGTGCCAATTCAGTATGACAAATATATACTCGTGATTTAACATTGTATTTTATGTTTAAAATGATTAAATAGCATATCATATTTACAGTAGGAATTCATGAGATAAATTTAAAAGTCTTAAATTGTGGCTACAAATTTTTTGTGATATCTAACCACCTACCCCTATTACTGTCAGCTAAAATTTACCTTCGACACCTTTCAATTCGCGTTCCGCACGCCCCCATCCAACCCACGTACCTGTCAATACAACATGAAATAGACGTAACGGTGTAACCACGTAACTTGACAGTGACGGATGCGGCTTGTTACGTTACCAAAACGGAAATATGTCACAGGTAACGAAATATGAAAAACCAAGGGTTCCAACATCCTTACCTATGGAATTGGCGTTTTTTTACGTGTTTTATTTGGTACGGAATTTTTTCGTTCCAATAAAATTCTTTTTTTCTCTTAGAAATTATTTTTAAATTTTATTAATACACTATGATACAAAGGTTTTAGATACAAATAATATGATTAAATTTCTTACTTTATGTTTCAAATTAAAGTGTGAACTCAACTCTTTTCATCTGCTGCGAGTTCAAGTGTTTCAATTACTCAGAGTTTTATGAAGCTAACTATTTTTAAGTACCTAATTAAGATATGTATAATATAGCTTAGAAGTGTCCAATATTTCTGATCGAATTTTGTTTGGTTTGCATTTGACGTTACTAAATAATCTGCAAAATTAAATGTATGAAAACCACAGTTTTCATAAAGTTCTCCATATAAAACGCCAATTTCATAGGTAAGGACCTAATAAATTGTTAGACCGTCAAAATAGACTGTAAGACTGGATATAAGACTCAAAATAAGAATATAATTTATGTGAAGAATATTGTAGAGTCTGTACTTTACAATGTTCATATTTATATCATCAAAGATTATGATAAGTGGGACGTAATTTTCTTAGCATAATAAAATACTCGTATTATTGTATTTCAACTATGTATAAACTTCAAGTATTTTTCAAGAAAATGAACATAAATATATTGACTCGTACATTACAACTTTAAATCTGTACTTTCTTTGTATGATCTCAATCTTGTCTTTTCCAAGACGGATATGTACAGTTACTATTATTGCGATTACAAATTCGACCTTTAGCAAGTCTACAAAGAGCAAGCTTTTAAAGGTCGCTTCTCTTCTCTTATCCAGCGGAGACTTTATGCAATTCTATTGGTAGATTTTAACTCGCTCACCGATCCGCTGCTCCAGGTCCACTCCAGTGTATAGGCAGGCAGCCTTAGGCCGCTTCCTCACTTGGCGGTATACTTGCAGTAAAACATGGAATCGGTACGGGTTGCTAAGCAACTAGTGGCGTCTACCAATCAACGAGCAGCGTTTATGCCGACAGTAAGTTTTACTGCACGCATACCGCCAAGTGAGGAAGCGGTCTTAGGCTGTAATAAAATCTTCCAGTTCTGATGGTGCAGGGAACTCGTGTTTTTAAAAGTTTGCTCTTTCTAGACTAGCTAAAGCTCCTCTGCTTCAATGTACAGGCATCCTAAAACACTCCTTGAGTGAATACAAAGATACGTTTCACTTTAAAATCCGTCAAGTTGTGCCCTGGGGGGTTATTATGACATAACTATGCAGTTCATTTTACGGTGAGTGTAAGGGACAGAGCTATGGCAGTTATACAGCTCTGTCCTTTTCTCTCAGCGTAAACAGAATTGCATAACTATGTCATAATAACCCCCCAGGTCCCAAATAAACATGGATACATAACTCCTTTTTGGTAGTTAGGTAAAAAATCACTTTATTTTACCTATAATCATGTGTTCAGTCACGAGATTTAATTTGGTTCCTACCTTAGGTCCAAAGTCAATCTGACATTCTACAACAATTATGGTCTCTAATGACATTGACGACTTCAACCATATTTTTCTTGAAATGGGTTCCAAATTAACGCTCGTGACCATACTAGTTAGGATTATTTAAGCGTACCTACTTTATTGTATTCAGCTTACTCCTGGACTAAAGTAATTAATTCTTGTTAACAGATACTCACGTCCATTATCCCAATTCTGATAGTGACTTTAGATGATAATTAAATATAACGTTTAAAATCCGATTGTGTCATCCAAGGTGTATTGCACATTGAAAATTTGTTACTTAATTGACATTTCAGACAATTTAAAAGGTCAATAGATTATAATCCTAGATTAGAAGGACAAATAAATGCCTATAGAAATATAAATATCCTGCCTAGTCCCAAACTAAGCTCTAGCCTTGTACTATGACTATGTATAGATACAAGACAACTTCTACAACACGGCCTTAAGTAGTTGTGAATATTACAGTTAAATAGTTCTGTAATTTCTTGCGGGCGGAAATTTACACACAAATGCAGCTCTGCACACCCACATAGAAAAACAAAACTGTAATGATGACACTAATACATATACAATGGAACAATACACCGACAAAACTTGCGTACCTCGAGCAATTTTTTTGGTCAACTGATTTGTTGCTCAACAGATCCGAATTTTGTACGGGCGAGCGGACTCGATGTTGGTAAACAATTCCGACAATTATATTACAATAAAATGAACGAATTAGATGTCTTAATCTTAATGCAATAGAACAGCAATCATACGATAAAAGTTTAGTTGCATGTGAAATGTAACACCATATTTTTGTAAGTTTCATGTCCCAGACCCCTTTTTACAGCAGAAATCCACTAGTTTTATTAGATGCGCATGCCTATTTGGGCTTGTACTGTGCCTACTCCCTTCCGTGTTGCTTAAAGCAAGACAATCATCATCATTTCGTATGGCTATATTAATCTTAGCGCTGGATCCTATAGGTCTATTTTTGGTTTACTAGCCAGTCTTTGGCCGCTGCAGAGAGCTGGTGCAGCTCGGACATACCGCCAAGGTAGCAGTGGAGCGGACAATCATTCACGAGCAAGACAATTAAATAGCTACATACAAAATATCATATTTGCCTTACCTAAAAATTTAAGTTGGAACTTCTAGCTTCGTAGAAAGGGCTATTTCCAAATAGCAGGCAGACTCAGTCTAATATTTAGGTGCTTAAGTCGGCCGGTCCATGTCCGGTCCTGAAATAGGTTCGCTATAAAAGATGCTTTACGATGGTCAATATGCCACTGTCAATACATCCTATTTGTTTAGGAACCAATAAATCTGACTTTAAGAGGATACTTGTCCTTTGATTTATATGTGAGACGTATATGTCTGGAACTCACTAAAGCTTGATTAATACATAGAGTACTATAGTCAATTTACAAATAAAGTGAACTTTACATCTAGACTTTTGCGCGAGTTTCAACACCACGCACGAGTTTAGCAAAAGTTTTTACAATTGTTACCATAACATACTGTATCTTAACCAAACGAATATTTAATATTTAAACTGGGAATGTTGTCGTCTAGAGAATTGAAACTCATTGGTTTATGAACGTCAATTCAATAAGTCTTCCTCATTCGATGTATTTATATATTTTGCAATTTTTGCCTTTACTATATTATTATTGTTACCTTTCGTTACTTTATATCGGTTAAGATCCGATTTACAGGACAGTGTTTCCGATTATGAAGTTCGTCTATTCCTTGCATCTTTATAGGTAATGATAATGACAGTAGGGTAGGCATAATAGTGGTAATAAGTCAAATTTTACTAAAATATAACCTAAGTATTATTTAGGTTTACTAATGATCAAAAAACTTACCTAGTAAAATGCTTTTACTGTCTTAATTTTACATGTTTCTGCGCCACTACACTTTATTTTTACCTTTAAAACCTAGAATAGCCATTTTACTAGCATCTCTTTATTTCAAGGCTTATGTTTGTCAAAACTTTGATTACCTTAGATTGTATCTATCAAAAACCCTTTTATCTTTGACACGCCGGGCCGGTTTCTTTTAGCAAAAATCGGAAAGTTTGGGGAAACAATGGCTTTCAGTTCATAAAGTGACCTTTTGTTTCACTATCACTTTGGAATCTTTCGCGTCGCACCGGACAAAGGGAGGATCTATTTTTAAAAGAAGACCTCTGTTCGACATTGTGTAAAGTGAGAGAAACACTAGATTGTTACTTGAACGTTAGAGATGTGACTTTGGCTATGACATCTCGCTAACGTTAATTAATTGCATGGATAACGAAATATAATGCATATAAAAAAGGTATGTAGCAGATTTTAACAATTCAAAACATTATTAAATATGCATTATAATTATGTATTGCCTGCTTCATTACAAAATATTACAATTTATAATTATTCATATTGAAATATTTCATCTGATTTGCCCTTTATTGACCCACGATATGGAAACATTGATATTAAGTAGGTACCGTGAATTCTACATAGATTTCCGGCTTGTAGTGGTGGTTAGACCCCATGTAGAGTCCGTTCGGATTTCTTTCACTATGTTTTTCAGGTGGTCAAACTGACGGTCAAGCTGCGATTATACTTTATTTGATAAAGGACTAAGACAGTCGGTATAACTACTATAAGCGTATAGTACCCCAACGAAAATGTTATGCATTTTAGTGCACTGTCATAATACACTTCAAACTGAGCACCAAATGGCAAGTATGACAACAAAATTGGCAGTAACAATGAGCCAGCCGGTTAAGTATAAGGTTGAGGGGGGGGGTGAATTCGAATATTCTCAACTAGTTACCATTTGCTCTTTCCCCGCACGTCATGCATACCCCGGGCCCCGGGTCCTCAGTTGTACGCCTATGGCATAAAGGCGTTTCTTGTTAGTCACACATACATGAAATAGAAAAAAAAGATGTGTTACTTTTTGACCATAACAGCATTAAAATGAAGTTAAAACGTAACTTACCTTTACATTTCAGAATATTACAGTATACAGAGTAGGTATATAAATAAAGTGGCCCATGACTCCTAAAGAAATCAAAATATTTATTATAGCGCCATATTCGACAATAACAGCAGCATAGAATTGAAGTTAAAAAGTGACCGACGACCCTTTCAATCCGGGATATTACAACACACGGTATACAAATAGCGTGGCCCATGAACTCAAAAGTACCTACAATATTATCAGTTCCTTAATAATGTTCGGCAATCTTCGCTTTTCTATGAAACACGAGGGACAAATATACTGTCAGTGGCGAGTGTAAGTGCGATAGCGATAGTCAGCCGATCGCTATTAAGAAGCTACGAGTGTTTAATTGCCTGTATTTCAAAGGAAAAAGGCCTAACGGTTGGCGACGCAATTTTATTGTAATCATAATACAAATGCAAGA
Source organism: Acleris laterana (assembly GCA_963966035.1). Lineage (NCBI taxonomy): Eukaryota > Metazoa > Arthropoda > Insecta > Lepidoptera > Tortricidae > Acleris > Acleris laterana. The sequence continues at coordinate 6,655,781 of OZ014446.1, read as the reverse complement.
ACTGTGATAGTAAATATAGGATTCAAATTAACAACAAAAGAATGCGGGGCTGGTTTTGTTCATCATCGCCATCAGCCGCAAGACGTCCACTGCTACAAAGGCCTTCCCCAAGGTTTTCCACAAGGTTTTCGTCTCCCGGTTTGCGGTCGCCACTCTAGAACCTTCCCGCTCCAACGGCCATCTGGTTTTGTTATCCCTTTAGAATTCCAAACAAAGTGCAAATCTGCTTTCTCTAGAGCATTTTTATGTATTTACAGTTTAAAGTGCTTTTTGCATAAAATATTCCTACTGCAAAGTTAAAGATACTTGGAATTCATCGATTGTAGTTCCATCGAAGTGATCATGGAGCATTAAATTGATTCCACAAAGAACCAGTAGCATAATAAATATTCCTGTTAAAACTGTTTATTTTCCGCTACTTACCATTGGATAACCATTAGGTTTATTAGGTTTAACGTCATCATTTAAGTGACAACCAGACACAGAAAAACAAAGTGACATTTGCATTTATGACATTAGTACTTACCTAAAAAAATATTATTAGGATTCAAGAGGAAGTTTTTTTATGTATAATAAATTCTGTTTTATGTAAGAGTGTTACAGAAAACTCACATAAACCGAAGCAAAGCGAGGGTGGGTTGCTAGTCTAAAATATTCGAAAGTAAATTCGACGGCAATTCCATTGTGAATGCACATAACGTACTCGTAAGCCCCGTACTGCTCACGTCTGCGGAGAACGGATATCAGCTGTCGCCGAGTGAACAAAAGCGGCAATTTGCTTAATACTTCGTTACCCTACCTATTCTTACACGATATCCTAAGTAAAATAAGCTTAGTGCCTTGTCATAATAAAATTCAATCAAGTTACAAGTACGTTTTAGTTGAAGACATTTAAAATGACAAGGTTATCTGTGTATTGAAAAAACAGGGCCGCGATTCTAGGCGGTAAGCACCATATCGACTTTGATCTATTATCGTGTTGATAGCTCTTATTTACTTGACAGTAATGACGGCCGGGTTAAAATCAATACCGTAAATTCTGGGTACCTAGTGATTCTCTTAACAACGACGATCGGACGGACGGACGAGTGAATGTCCAAGCGGCGAGTTTAAGTTGTCTCGTCAGTGCGAACAAAACATATTTTAGCGCGTGCATTATCAATTTAGCAGCACGATGGGTCGAACGTATAAGGCTGCTTAATTGAAAATGCAAGCGCTACAATGTGTTTTGTTCGCACTGACGGGACTACTTAATCTCGCCGCTTGGTATCACTCGACAGTCCGCACGACCGGCGTTGTTTACAGAATCACTACCCAGGTAACAGAGGATATGGTTTTTAACGGCATGAAAAGAGACCCAGTAGGTACTATATTGCAGGAGCTTGAGTATAAATCGTAGTGTAAATTCCACTCAATTTTCTGCAGATGCGCCTATAAAGCAAGAAACATTAATTCGAGGCATTTTTAAACGGCACTACAGACAGTTCATCAGCGCCTCTATTCTAGGTGGTAAGATTGAAATCGTTTTTCATCTGTTAACGTATGGTCAACGTTTTGACAACTCTTATTTGCTTGATCGTAGGTAAGTAATGGTGGCCGAGTTAAAAACGATACCATAACAGGTCAAATACTTACGATTTCGATTTTAACACCTGTGGGGTTATTATGACGTATATGTGTAGTTCACTTTACGCTGAGAGAAAAGGACAGAGTTATGTAACTTCTATAGCTCCGTCCTTTACGCTCACTGTAAAATGAACTGCCTAGCCATGTCATAATACCACCGTCTAAGACATAATATAAGCAACACTATGCGTTGATGATTTCGACGACTCGCTGGCCTCGTTGGTAGTGACCCTGCCTACGAAGCTAGCAGTCCTGAGTTCGAATCCCGGTAAAGGCAGATATTTGTGTGATGAGCGCGAATATTTGTTCCCGAGTCATGGAGGTTTTCTTTGTTATGTATTTATCTATACAAGTATGTATGTCGTTGTCTAGTACACATAGTACAAGCCTAGAGATTAGTTTGGGACTATGTCAGTTGGTGTGACATTGTCCTTCCTGATTTATACTTTATTTAAATTATAAGACGTTTTTTTACCAACAACTCTTATCATTCAATATTTTGTAACAGACAAATTCTATTGAATTAAAAACATCATTATCATCATAAATTGATCATCGCACCAAACAGACAAACTGCTACCGCACGGATCGCATCGCATTTTCTTGTTACCTGTTTTTTTGCGTTTATAATCAACTTCTGCATACCTAGTATTATAAGGAACCTTTGGATTAGCATCTCTTCCTCGCTTTCTACTAACCGGTAACCTTTGAAGACCTCGTTTATTGACTTATGCCCAGTTATTACTGAAAGCCAGTCGGTACACGCTGAACTTGATCGCATGATAAATACGTCCAAGGTTGCTCGTAGCATGTTACGGTACATTTCCAATTCCACGTAAGGTTACGCGGGCTAACAAAGGTTTTGGAAGATCGTTATTTTGCTTCGCTTCTGTGTCGAATATGACTGAAATATATACGAGGGTGGATTGAAAAGTTCTGAGCCTGGTAAAAAAAACTAACTGGCTCACTTTTTATAACAATTTTATTTTTCGACATAGTCTCCATGAAGGTCAATGCACTTAGTCCACCTCGCCTCCAACTTCATTATCCCATCAAAAAAAAAAGAATCTCTGAGGTCGTTAAAATATGAGTCTACTGCTTCTTGTACCTCCATATTAGTCGAAAATCTTTGTCCTCCCAAGTGTTTTTTGAGGTTTGGGAAGAGATGATAATCGGAAGGAGCTAGATCCGGCGAGTAAGGGGGATGCGGCAGCACTTCAAATCCACAATCATGTATTTGTGCCATTGATTTCGCCGAAGTGTGAACGCGAGCGTTGTCTTGGTGAAACAATACTTTTTTCGACAGCATTCCAGGTCTCTTTATTTTAATTTCCTCTCGCAGACGACGTAAAAGAGCACAATAGTACTCTGAATTTATTGTTTTGCCCTTTTCGAGATAGTCTATCATGATAACCCCCCTGCAATCCCAGAAAACCGAGGCCATTACCTTATTAGCTGACAAAATGACCTTGGGTTTTTTGGGTGGTGGTGAACCTGGTCTTTTCCATTGCCTGGATTGTTCTTTCGATTCTGGTGTACTGTGGTGGACCCATGTCTCGTCCATAGTTATAAAACGATTGAGAAAATCTTCGGGGTCACGTTGAAACATGTCCAAACAATCTTGGGAAATTGTAACCAGTACTCGTTTGTTCTCGACTGAAAGCAGTCTAGGCACCCACCTGGCTGACACCTTAGAAAATCCAAGAACATCGGTGATGATGTTCTGTGCCCGCTCATAAGAAATACCCATTGCTTCCGCTATCTCCACAATCTTCAATCGCCTATCCTTCATTATCGCATCTAATATTTTATTGACATTTTCATCCGTAGTAGGCGTCAACGGCCGCCCACTCCTAGGCTCGTCTTGAACAGTCTCCCGGCCACGTTTGAAATCAGCTACCCATCTTTTTATGGTAGCATACGATGGAGCAGATTGCCCTAATGTTTTGTTCATATCTTCAAATATTTGTTTTGGTGTTAACCCCTTCTTTTGCAAATATTTTATGACAGAACGGTGCTCAATTTTATCCATTACTTGAAAAATCAGTGACCTTATGTAGCAGTTCCAGCATAAAATGCAAAATTGTGACAAGAAAAAAACAAAAGATAGTGCATAATGGCGACTAAATATGGCACTTTTACCTGCCAGTATTTTTTTTTTTTTTTTTTATTATATACAACCTTAGGCTCAGAACTTTTCAATGCACCCTCGTATAATATAAACCATGACTCGATGTATAAATGTGGAAGAAGCGAAAGAAATTTGTCAAGATCGTAGCAAGTGGAAATGTTGCGGACAGCGAGCTCGTTGGATTTTAAGACCCTTTTTATTTGTTGATTTGTGTTTTTGATTTGGTTTAAGTAATGAAAATAAAGATTAAATCATGTAGGCTAAGAAATAGCTCTTAAGTTAACTTTAAGGTATTATTAAGTTAGGTTAAGTGTTTGTTTTATTTGAGCATGAGGGCGAGGGGCCGCACGACCGTCGCACACGAGCCCAGGAACCAAAATAAACATTGGCGCGGCGTGCGGCGAGTTTTGTTCTCGCGACAATATTTATAGGTCGGGGTGGGGAGTGTGGCTTAAGTATAAATACGTTATGACGCAATTAGCTGCCACACTCACACCCGACCCGCTACAGCGACCGGACGCATGCCGGCGCGTAGTTTGTAAATAGTAGGTTAATGTTTTATGCTTAGTTTTAAGATAGATGTAAGAACCTAGACATAGTTTAGCTCGTAAGTTGGAAAAGTGGGCGTTGCCCACCAATATAGTAGGGATAAGTTATTGTATATAAATGAACGTTCACTGGTCAAAGGGGAGTAGAACCTAGGAGAACCTTGAAGAGCGAACAACAGAACCTTGAACAGAGCCTTTGACCAGTGAACCGAACCCGACAACCGCAATAGATCAAGTTTCATACAGTCCACTCTTTTATTTACGTTTTGAGCTACGAAGAGACCGGTTGAGTGCCCCATCCTCAACATCGCCTGGTCCTTCGAGCCGGATTTACAGCCACAACGCAATGGTTGTCAGACGATCTCAAGCCGATTGCACCGACACGCAAGAACGTCAGCAAGAACTGGATGCAGGATCGGAACCACCATCCTCCGAACGCGCCACAACGTCGACAATAACGGCTGCAGTACGGCGAACAAACATTGCCAGACCTTCTGCTCCTTCCGAACCTCTTGGGGTAGAAGTCGATCCGACTGCCCTTATTGCGGACCCTCAAATATGGCGCGCTGAGCTCGAGCGACATTTAGATACCTCAAGACGAGATAGGGCCCCGACACTCGACCCCGTCTCCGGACGAGATGGCTTAGGCCGTTACGAGTGTACGGTTGCCCGCGATCATAAAGCGCCAGCGCACGTTCCCGTCCCCGGACGAGATGGTTTCGGCCGTTACGTGCGCCAGGCTGCTGATCCTGCGCCAGCGCACGTTCCCGTCCGCGGACGAGATGGCTTAGGCCGTTACGTGCGCCAGGCTGCTAACGCCGCACCGACGCACGACCCCGTCTACGGACGAGATGGCCTCGGCCGTTACGTGCGCTCGGTTGCTGGCGGCGATGATAGTGCGCAAGTGCCCGACACCGTTTCACGAGACGATTTCGATCGTTACGGGCACTTGGACGCCGCTACATCGAACCGAAACGAGCCGAGCGCCGCCGATCCCGGGCGCTCTACGACGCTACGCGATACTAACGCGCCGTCACGAATTGGTTTGAACAAAACTGTTATTTTCCGCCAAACGCCCGCCGCATCCAGATGCTCAAATAACACAGCAATGCTCATGCGGCAAGCCGAATACGAGGCCGAACAGAAAATGCTCGAGATTAACCGCCGAGAGCTCGAACTAGAAAAGCGGATGATACAGAGCAAGCTGGCTTCACGGATATAATAGAAGCCGAGGGATCACAACGAGGCAGCGAATTGAGTCAACCCGAAATACTCGTAGAGAAACAAGTGGATTCGTGGTTAGATCAATGCGCGATAAATCAAACGAACCCGAACCGAACTGCGAACATGTATGAATCTACGCCTCAACGCGAACCACGACCCTCGACACAAACACCGACCCGTGAGCGCAGCACTAGCAGCAACCGTGGGATAGCTCAATTAGCCGACGCTATTGAGAAAATGTCGCGCCAACGACCGCCACCACGTCAATTATACGAACTGCCGGCATTCAGCGGAGCAAACGGCGAATGGCTGCCGTTCCAAGCTGCCTATACTGAATCTACGAAGGCGTATTCATTCAAGCCTACTGAAAATATGGCACGGCTAAGGTCATGCCTAAAGGGAGCCGCCCGCGAGACCGTTTTGTCGCTGCTGCATACAGCAACCGATCCTGAACATATAATGCAGACCCTTCGGCAGTGCTACGGGCGACCCGAGATCATCGTCGACCGAGCGCTCGAGGATTTAAAAAGATTGCCACGACTGGGCTCGTCCGCATCGGATTTGAACGCTTTCGCGGTTAAGATACAAAACATTGTTACAGTCGTGGCAAGCGTAGATAAACGGAAATATCTCCACAACCCGCTGCTCACGAGGGAGATACTGGATCGATTGAGCCCGCATCTGAAATCCAGATTTTGCGACTACGCAGAACTCAACGCTGACACGGAAGATCCAGAGGTCGTCGTACTGATGAAGTTTTTAATGCGAGAGGCAGATCGCGCCTTACGCTTCACTTACTCGACGGCGCCTACTGGAACGTCAACAACCGCAGCCCCGCCACCGAACCGACGGGAGCTGCGCCCCTTCAGACCGAACGCTGGCATAGCGCCACGCCGACCGAACCCGGTTTACTCCGCCGAGCAAATCGAACCATGCTTGAGCTGCGGAGGGAACCACGAAACAACACAGTGCAAGAAGCTGCAAGCACTGTCAGTCTCTGCCCGGTGGGGTTGGGCCAAAGAAAACCGAATATGCTTCAAATGCATGAACAAGAAACATCGGCGAGATCAATGCCGAGCTAAAGGATGCAGCGTCGAAGGATGCCATTCACATCATCAATTACTGCACGTGAGCGAACCGAACCAAGCGCCGGCGCCTAGATCACAAGCGCCGGCGCCCCGATACCCAGCGCAGGTACACCGAACCCAAGCGCCGGCGCCCCGAACCCAAGCGCCGGCGCCTCAAGCGGCGCAGGCGCCACAACAAGAAGCGTCAGAAGCACCTGAGTTCGTTACGAACACAACGAACTTTGCCACGGGCGCACCGACAGTGCTACTGAAAGTAGTTCCCATCACTCTATACGGGCCTAAAGGACGAGTAGAATCCTACGCACTGCTGGACGAGGGATCAACCGTCAGCCTTATCGATCATGATCTCGCCTTAGAAATAGGCGCCACCGGACCCGAGGCGCCACTGTACATCAAAGGCGTGGGCGACATGACGCAACAACAAAAGAGCCGCAAAATTGAAGCCAACGTCTGCGGCAGATACGGCGGTCCGATACACCGTTTAAAGCTGCGAACCGTGCGCGGTTTGAATCTGCATAAACAAGTGATAAGCAAGACGCTATTACAGAACCACGCCCACTTGACGGGACTCGACGGAGCATGCTACAACACTGCTGCGCCGCGATTGCTAATCGGAGCCGACCATTGGCACGTAATGGTCTCTAGAGAGGCCCGAATCGGGCGTGCAAACGAACCGGCGGCGGTGCTCACCGATCTCGGTTGGGCAATTTATGGCACCGCACCGCGCACGATAAAGGCGCAAGGCTATGAAACCGCCCTATATCTAACCACAGAGCGGGACGAGCTACACGATCTCGTGGAACGTCACTTCGCCGTGGATTCCTTAGGGGTGGCCCTGAAAACGAAAGTGCATCCCCTAGACGAACGAGCAACCCGGATTTTTAACGATACCGTCCGGAAAATAGACGGCCGGTACGAAGTGGGCCAATTATGGCGGGATGACGAACCGAAGCTCCCGCCCAACTTTCAAACGGCCTACAACCGACTGCTGGGCATAGAAAGAAAAATGGACAAGGATCCTAAGTTCGCAGAAGAATACACGAAACAAATCGAGAATCTGCTAACAAAAGGCTACGCGGCAGAGATAACCGAACCCGGAACGAGCCCTATTAATTATTATCTGCCGCACTTCGCCGTCAGAAATCCGAACAAGCCCGGGAAGATTAGGCTGGTTTTTGACGCCGCCGCTACATGCCGAGGAATCAGTTTGAACGATCAACTATTAGAAGGCCCGGATTTACTGCAGTCACTCCCGGGAATTCTATTTCGTTTCCGGGAGAGGGCCTACGCCGTAACAGCAGACGTACAGGAGATGTTCCTCCAAATAAGGATACGAGCCCCCGACCAGCCATCACAATTATTTTTATGGAGAGGGAACGACCGGCACGGACAGCCACGAACCTACGTGATGAAATCCATGATTTTCGGAGCCGCAAGTTCGCCTTTTCTTGCGCATAGCGTGCGCAACCGGAACGCGTTAGATAACGCTACCGAGCATCCTGACGCCGTAGAGGATGTAATGAATAACCATTACATGGACGATCTAGTGGCTAGTTACGCCACCGAACCGGAACTCATACACCGATCCATGGAAATAGCGGCCTCCCATAAAAAAGGCGGCTTCATTTTGCGCGGGTGGACCTCAAACTCGCGCGAATTAATAAAAAGAATACCGCCTGAGCTACGAACAGAGGGACCTACGCCGCTGGGAGACAAAACACCGAAAGTACTGGGAATGTACTGGGAGCCAAACGAGGACGTTTTGGGCTTCAACACCGCGCTAATAAGGGTCCCAGCCGACGTTAAAGAGAAGAAAAGAGGGCCCACGAAAAGAGAAGCACTAAGCGCTGTAATGAGCATATACGATCCGCTGGGCCTAATATCACAATACGTTATAACGGCCAAGGTCCAGTTACAGCGACTGTGGGCCCTCAAGATGGGCTGGGACGAGTCGCTACCCGAAGAAGAACGCGATAACTTTAGCCAGTGGCTAAGCGCAATGAGCAGCGTCGCTACGTTGCGCATACCCCGAAGCTACTTCAAGACGGGGGGAGGGGTCCGCCCGCAACTACACATATTTGTGGACGCCAGTGAACAAGCCTACGCAACTGCCGCATACTGGAGGACCAACGAACCGAACCCCGAAGTCGAGTTGATAACGGCAAGAGCTAAGGTCGCGCCCATGAAGCAATTGAGTATCCCTCGGCTGGAACTACAAGCCGCGGTGATCGGCGCGCGCCTTAGCGAGATCATCAAGCGAGAACACCGCTACGCGATTAGTGACGTCACATTCTGGACCGACTCGCGGACAGTTTTACATTGGGTGCGAGATGACGCACGCCGATACAGCCCTTTCGTCGCCCACCGCCTCGGCGAGATAGCCGAAAAAACCAAAATTGAACAATGGCGGTGGGTGCCGACAAAAGAAAACCCGGCGGATGACGCGACACGCGCTGATTGCAATCGCGTAATCAAGATAACCGATCGCTGGTATACCGGGCCTGCGTTTCTTCGACGTCCGGAAGAGGACTGGCCCCAGGAACCCGCGCAGCAAGAAGAGCCCGAACCGCCGACCTGCGCGCACACAACGAACCAACCGAGGGAGTACCCGCTACCGGACATAAGCCGCTTCTCGAATTATAAGCGGCTTATTCGAGCCACCGCCTACGTTCTGCTCTTTATAGAAAGGTGCCGCAAAGAAAGCAACGTTATGCAACCGCGGCACCTAGAGCGAGCAGAGCTTTTATGGCACAAGAAAAGCCAAGCGGACGACTTTTCCGAAGAAATAAAGGTGTTAGAGCACGGGGGGAGAGTACTAAAGAAAAGCCAGTTATACGTTTTAGACCCCGTGCTCGAGAATGGCCTAATAAAAATGCATGGACGCATAAACGCCACTCCAGTGCGGATAACCAAGAATCCGGTGATTTTGAACGGCAGACACCCGCTAGTGCGCCTTATGATTCTACAGGCGCACTGCGACGCGGCACATTCATCACACGAGCGAGTGGTGAACGATTTACGCCAGCAATACTGGATACTGCACTTACGACCTACTGTGCGCGCGGTCGCGCATAATTGCCGCACGTGCCTAATAAGAAGAGCGCGCCCGCATGCGCCGGCCATGGGCGACTTACCGCTGGCGCGCCTCGAACCGAACAAAAGGCCATTCACCAATTGTGGAGTGGATTATTTTGGCCCTCTAACCGTAACCATCGGACGTCGCCACGAAAAGCGATGGGTGGCACTATTCACGTGTTTGACCACCCGAGCTGTACACCTGGAGCTGGCGGCGAGCCTAACTACTGACTCTGCAATAATGGCGCTAAGGCGCATGGCAGCGCGTCGCGGCTGGCCCAAGCTAATATACAGTGATAACGGGACCAATTTCCACGGCGCCGACGTCGAATTACGGGCTGCCTATCAAGAATGGCTGCCGGCGTTGCGCGACTATGCGCTGCAGCGCCGGACCGAATGGCGCTTCATTCCTCCCGGCGCGCCGAACCAGGGAGGAGCGTGGGAGCGGCTAGTGCGGTCGGTTAAAACCGCGCTCACCGCTACACTCAACACGAAGGCACCCAAAGAAGAGGTGTTGGCGACACTACTGACAGAGGCCGAGCATACAGTTAATGCCCGACCTCTCACCCACGTCTCCGTCGACCCCCGAGACGAGGAAGCCCTAACTCCTAATTTTTTGCTGGGGGGTTCGACGGGGCTACCGAACACCGGCCCGTGCGAAGAGGGCGACCGAAGAAGTTGGAGAGCCAGTCAAGCTCTGGCGGATCACTTCTGGACGAGATGGGTCCGGGAGTACCTCCCAACGCTCGCCCCACGACGATCTCCAAGCGGAGGCGAGCGTCCCCTTCAAGTTGGGGACTTAGTCATCGTGATCGACTCTACGCTGCCCCGCAACGTCTGGCCCCGTGGCATCGTGGTGGAAACTTATCCTGGTGCAGACGGCGGCATCCGGAGTGCGACGATAAGAACAAAGGGAGGAGAGTTCCGGCGCCCCACGACGAAGCTCGCCGTCCTTCCGGTGAAGCAAGATGGCTCCGACTAGGAGTCTTCGCCAGGGGGAGAATGTTGCGGACAGCGAGCTCGTTGGATTTTAAGACCCTTTTTATTTGTTGATTTGTGTTTTTGATTTGGTTTAAGTAATGAAAATAAAGATTAAATCATGTAGGCTAAGAAATAGCTCTTAAGTTAACTTTAAGGTATTATTAAGTTAGGTTAAGTGTTTGTTTTATTTGAGCATGAGGGCGAGGGGCCGCACGACCGTCGCACACGAGCCCAGGAACCAAAATAAACATTGGCGCGGCGTGCGGCGAGTTTTGTTCTCGCGACAATATTTATAGGTCGGGGTGGGGAGTGTGGCTTAAGTATAAATACGTTATGACGCAATTAGCTGCCACACTCACACCCGACCCGCTACAGCGACCGGACGCATGCCGGCGCGTAGTTTGTAAATAGTAGGTTAATGTTTTATGCTTAGTTTTAAGATAGATGTAAGAACCTAGACATAGTTTAGCTCGTAAGTTGGAAAAGTGGGCGTTGCCCACCAATATAGTAGGGATAAGTTATTGTATATAAATGAACGTTCACTGGTCAAAGGGGAGTAGAACCTAGGAGAACCTTGAAGAGCGAACAACAGAACCTTGAACAGAGCCTTTGACCAGTGAACCGAACCCGACAACCGCAATAGATCAAGTTTCATACAGTCCACTCTTTTATTTACGTTTTGAGCTACGAAGAGACCGGTTGAGTGCCCCATCCTCAACAGGAAAGAAGTGGTGTCTGCCTACCCCTCTGGGAAACAGGCGTGATTTAATGTATGTATTTATGTATCTATAACTCGAGAATGGCTTGACCGATTTGAATAATTTATTTTTTGTTGTTTTGGTGATTACCACTACAAGGTTTTAATGGAAAACAATACACCTAGTTAGAACGAATATGCGTACAATAACGAAATAAATAAATAAATATCAGGGATTATATCACACCAAATGACCTAGTCCCAAATTAAGCTCCATGCTTGTACTAACTGTAGCTACTAGACAACGGTAAAATTATCTTACTCATATAGAGAAATACATACTTAAATACACATAAAACATCCAAGACTTACAAACAAATGGGTACTAACACTCATCGCACAAAATATATCTGCCCTTACCGGAATTTGAACCCGGGACCACTAGATTTGTAGGCAGGGTCACTACCGACCTAGGCTAACGTGTCGTGACAATCAGTTGACCATTAATTTAGGTATTCCAATTAGACTTTAGTATTCGCAAAGCAATTGCAATCCTAAGGACTCACATGTCCATGGGCCTATTAGCCCTTTTACCATCACATGAAATACGTGCTCGTTTTGGTGCACATGCTATAATAAAAACAGAAGACAATGCAAAATCTTCGATCTAGTGCTACTAACAAATAATTGTCTGAATACCTACATTCAATATTGATGTTATCGCTATACAACACAATAAAACTTGCTCTGGTTCTTTATTCTACTTTGGTTAAGCCTGTCTTACTTTGTTATCGTTATCACACTGTTACCGTCGCGGCAGTTATTTTTATTTAATGGTAAGAGCTGTCAAGCTTCAACGGTATGACTACAATTCTAAAGCAAGATGTACACATTGTACACATTTATATGCAACCTTTTCCTTCTAAATAAAGTCTATTATCACACGTACTAAATTTGGTTTCTTCTTTTTAAGCTTTATATGTATGTAGGTACATAGTTTTTATACGATGGGTATTTTCTTTTACCAATCAGTAAAAGCTAATAAAAGTGGTTACCTTTCTCGCTGACTCTATACGTATCAGGTAGACTTAAACCTATGGCAACAACTTAACCAAAACGGGATGAAATTGATGTGTACTGAAATTAATTCACAATGTAACCTATTACTTTTAACTTGCCCATTATTCCTATCGCCTGCGAATTGTCTAGCTCAATCTACCATTCCTTACTAGAACATTACAAGGTCATTACATTGAAAATCGAAGTTCAAAGTTTCCTCTCTGTTTCTCCATTTAGCCTCGAATCAGTAGTGAAGGAGATGGGGCTCTCAAGTTTTGAATTTAAGCACTTACTGCTTCATAGTAACAATCGTCTCTAAATCGGTAACAGTCACAGTTCGCAACAGAGTCACCCACTTTGAAATGTATTGCTATTTTATCTAAGGTACCAGGCTATTTCAAGAGAACATAGTAAGTAAGTATCCTATTTTCAAGAATGAATGAATGAATGAATGATATTTATTTTCCAAAGTAAGTCACAGTATACATTGCATGTTATGTCAAAAGTACAAGAAATTACATTGGAATCGTTAACAATATACATAAATTTTAATATAATCAAAATAGTAATAAGAAGTCAGGATAACAATAACAATACAGAACTAAGAAGTTACTCGTATCACCGTTAAGGATCGTCTCAAAATAAGTCAAAACATTAAGTACAAATAATAAAAAACAACAAAACGTATTAAAACAAAACAAATTATAAGTCAAGGTCCATAAACTCTTTTACTGACCAATTTCAAGTGTTAAATTACTTGTCTCGCAGCAGCATACAAGTTCTCGTGACATGATTTATTATAACTATTATAAGACTAGAGGACCCCGCGGTTTTGGACCTGTTCTTTGCCGTTGGGGGTAGATTTTCGAAAAATCCTTTCGTAATACGCCCTATAAGAGTACCGAAAAAGGGGGTGAGTAGGGACACAACCTAAAATAAGTCGTAATTTGTTACAAATAAGATTAAGTATGTAGTGGACAAAAACCTTACGTCTATTGGAAATACTTTCAGTCTAATAATTAGTAACATATTAATATGCTTCATTTTAGGTTAGGTCCGTACTCACCCCGTTTTACGGTACTCAAAGAATTTTGTTGTTAAATTTCAACCCTTTAGGTCAAGCGGCAGCTTGTACGTTATGTGCCAGTCTCTCAATCACTGAAGAGGTCCATAGGTATAAAAAATAAATTCATTTAAAATGGTAGGTAGGTAATACTGAAGTCGGTTTTTGTTACAATATTGTGGAATTTAAACCGATTAAATGTGATTCGTCATAGTCGCTCAACTATCTTAATCGAGATATCTTATCGCCACCCTTGAAATAAGTGGTATAGGCCATCTGTGGTCTTCATCATTAGTTCCAGTTCACCAAATAGTGCATTCCAAGAGCAAATGCACGAATTACTATGAAAAGTACCCAAATCACTATAGGTACCTATAATATTTGAATAGTTCCCTCAATTTCTCCAAGACCCCATCATCAGATCCTGATGTGTTGACAATGAGACCAATTAGAAAGTATAATTATTATAATTATTGAGTAATCAGGGAAAATACAATAATCAAAAAACTGGGTGCTCGGATTCCGAGGCCGTTACGATAGAGACACAAAAAAGGCACGTGACTCTAACAAAAATTTGCGCTTTAAAGCTTAATATTTTATAAACGGATCCCTTGATTGAAAAATTGTTTTCACAAACCCTTAATATTTATGACGAGAAAAAAAAACATCCCCACGTAACGTGTAAGGGAAAAGATACAATATTTTTTTTCGACTTTATGTTTCACCACTTTGTTGGCGTGACTAATATGTATATTCATGCCAAATTACATCTTTCTAGTGCTAAGAGTTTCTAAACTAGGCTGCGGACGGACGGACATAGCGAAACTATAAGGGTTCGTAGTTTGACTACGGAACCCTAAAAAAGCCCAACGAATTGAGAAACGAAGTCGGTTTTCGAAGTTGGTTAAAAAAATACAGCGTAGATAGATAAACGATTACCGCCGTTCAGCAAGCAGTATGAGTGAGGTGTCCAAAGTAGAATCGTTAACGCACTTATCCAGAACTCAAGGACTTGCGAAGAGTTCACAACATGTCGGACAGTTTTCGACTTAAAACGCAAAATTTAACAGCTTAAGTATTAGTACTGTTGTAAGGCTTGTCGTACTGTTAGGCGATGGGCTTGCAACCTGTCACTAATATACACTGGTATTGGCCTGTTTGTGCAAAATGTGGTTACAAAATTACACAACATTAACAATAAGTTTTTAGAATTGTTGGTAATCTTCTGCAGCTCTCCTTATCTCACTCTGGGAATGAAGGCGTGAGTGTGTGTATGTCAGTATGTATGTATATATGATAAACCTATATTTAGGCGAGCCACTGGTCTTTCAAGATGAACAAATATTGTGAACCAATCAATTAAACGCCACTTATTCTCTGCAAGATGTTTTGTCGCTTGGTTCGAGTCGAGTGTAAAATGTTATGTCACCAAATTTGTTTGACTTGCAACCATATTTCTTTTTTCAAATTACCTTTTAGTCCTAGAATGACTTATTTATATTACAACTTCCATTGATGTATTTAAATAAATAATAACCTACTCTCTGTACGAGCGAGATTTATCCTGTTTGTCAATGTAATATTTTCAGAGACTTATTATAACAACTGATTTTATAATCTGGGAGAATCAGGCCGAAATTATAATTCAATTTTATTAACGAGGTACTCATTTGACTTTCAAATCGGCTACCCTCATTTATAATTACGTTTTGACAGTTTTATTGAGTCTGTATAAATACAAACTGGGTTATTTAACAGCCCATAGAAAATGAAGTGGGTATTCTACATTCTATAAACTTTATGTGATTAGCGCTGAGTACTGCCCCTATTTTATCATACTCTACATGAATCCAAGTGAAAGAGCATAGTAAAACTTGCTAAAACATGATAATGTTATTCCAAATTATCATCAGGATTGTGAAATAGGGAGCTAGAGTCAAGATTGTCAGTGCCATCTCATACAGTCACGGAATCTAATTCCTAGTCCACTTTGGACCATGTCAAATTGACACTGTAAATTAAATCATAAGAGGTCTCTTACGTTTTGATTGATAACGTCAGTTTGACATAGTCCTAAGTGGACTAGGAATTAAATTTCTTTACTGTACAAATTTAGATTTGTTTAGACTATTATAGCTACCCCACAATGCATCCAATGATGCTATATGTCACAACCAGTTCAGCTTTAGTTCTGTAAAAAAGTATTAAAACAAAGAAAGGTCATGCATTGTAGACTTAACTTTTTCAAACATGCATCTGTGTATAAAAGTGTCTGTTTGTGGCATTGTATCTCCTATCTCCAAACTAATAAACCGATTTATTTTAAATGTAAAGATTAATGAAGACCGATTGGGCCGTTGAAGAGTTATAAGGTTTGACAGTAGAGTTATGGCGTCTAGAAACTGAGCCGGGGAAGGGAGGCACAAAGGTTTCATACTTACCCCTTCATTCTAAAACGAACTACACCTATTTTAGTTAAAGTATGCGTCGTCCCTTTCTGTCAAATGGAAATGTCACAATTACAGATACGGACAAAACATATTTCAAGCAAACTTTAGCTATTGTGCGTTTATAAATAAGAGGGTAGTTACCTACATTCGATAATAATCCCAATAGTGATGTCATCTATGAAGATTTCGGTTACGACGTCAGCTCCTGCTATTTAATCTGTGGCGCTTCGATCGCGTACTCCATCCTATATAAAGTAGCCAATCCTAGCAGTGAATTTGAGGGATCAGTGCTCACCCGTTAGAGTGCCATTTGCGGAGTTGAAGCGTGTGTTAGGCGTGTTCTGCTTTTAACTTTGATCACGCTTTGCATCGAGTTCTCGTCTACGTTCATTTTCAAACGCGTATGTGTACTATCTAGTTTCAATTAATCTATGCCACTCAGCTCCCGTATTATGATCGCCTTTGAATTGATGTGGATAATACATCCGTCACTCCCACACTAACATACTGGTCAGAAAGTGACAGGTGTGTAATCCAAATCCACATCGATAAAAACGACATTAGGGCCGCAGGATGGTATTTTAACAGCAATTGCCACTTCTTCATATGGCTGTATAATCTTTGACCCTAAGGAATAACTGGCCACCGTTTTTAAGCTTACCTTTCTAAAGCTCAGAAAATAAATTACGCTTTGCCACCCTCTCGTCGTGAGCCGAGCCAAACGACGTCTTTTTTGCTCCTATTACATGGATATAAAACTTTTTCTGACCGGCTTATGCGGATTCTGCTTCAATAGATGTTAGAAGGACCTTAATCCATTCAGCTTTGTGTTTTCATAGTTGTAGTGTTTTCAATTTACTCCGGTGCACCTCACTACTTAAATTGTGTAAGGGCAAAAGAGTTATCTGTATTAAGTATGAAAAGGTTGACCAAAAATTAAGAGCCTGGAGTTCCAAACGAGGTAATGCATGTACCTACTCGTATCTTGGCCGACCGTTACACAAATCAAAAATAATAACTAGTCTTAATTGGTTATTTATAAATTAATTCTTTATACAAAAATACAAGTGACTGAAGTTGTGGGAACGTAATTATTAAATCAGAACAAGTCCTCCATTTCTTTATTGTCTAAAGTAAGAAGCCACTTCATTATTTTACCCTTAACCTCCATCAGTTCATAATTTTTAATGTTACCATTTTTCTGCGCAATATTATATTATAAACTGTTGCTCTCATATCCAAACCTACTTGCGAAACTGGAGTTTACGGTGGACAGAGGTAGTCTGTTGTATACAAACTACACGTATATGTATAATTTTATATAAATCTAAGTCCAGAAAGGTCTTTAATATGAAAAGCTTGACAATAGCAATAGACTTTTTGTTTACATATATAAACAAAGTGTAATTTGTCCGTAATTTTGTTTTGATTTATTATTATGTGGCTTTAAAATGACACTCAAAGACTGAGCCCCGAAAGTTTAATTTAATGACAGAAAAACTATACAGTACATAATCTTGAACTATATTTTCATAGATTGCTATAGGTACTTTTTTTTTGCATTCTGGACTATTTGGGTGTCCCACTGCTGGGCAAAGGCCTCCCCTCTTTCCACCATTCGTCCCGATTGAGTGCATGCTCCCGCCATTCGCTTTGAAACGTGTCTAAGTCATCCCGCCATCTCCTTTTTGGTCTGCCTCTGGTCAAATAAATAAATAAAATAGAATAGAATAATTATTTTTACGGACTAAAATACATAATAACATAATACTTAAAACTATCACTGAAGTGAAAAAACAGTGTGCTTCTGATTTATCAAAATCAATGTCGTAATTATACTCCGAAACTACACGCTTTCTTTTGTTTTCTTTACTATCAAGCGTCTGCCACTTCCTGTGACTCCTCTTGCTAATACGAAAGGTATTCTAATAAATTCTTTGCATGCGATGAAAACTAGTTCAGTAAACCCTCTATACGAGTAGTATAAGAATTATAAGTAGTTTAGTGACTCACAAAGAAGAGGTTCCCTTCTTAAACTTACACGAAACTTTCAGAGCTCATGTATACGGTGCCCGAAACTTGTCAGAATTCGATTTTAAAGTTACGAAAGGAACCGCGACCAGGGTTCGTAATTTAGTCAATATGAAGAATTTTAGAATCAGAACTAAATATCTATGTCTAAAAAAATACATTGTAAGCTATTGAATTAACTTGGAATACTTTCGATCAATCAAATTGTTGGAGTTATTTTAAATTGGGATATCTACCAAGTCAAGTGACATACCTAATTTGATATGTATGTACATATAATGATAAACATATAATTATTATTAACTAGCTTCTGCTTGCGACTTCGTCCGCGTAGATTTCTTATTTGTTGATTTTCTGCGTAGAAACTTTTCATTTTCCCGATCCGATCAGAGGTTGAAGCGAACGAACGTTACGAACATCCAAACATCCAAACTTTGTCATTTATAATATTACACAGTAAGATTTCATTGTTTTTGAGATAAATAAATGTAGGTGATAAACTTAAGCAAATGACTTCTTGCATGTTGCAAAGGATTTACTTAGGTCTTTCACCTGTACCTTTTTTATTATTTACAGAAATTTCTATTCAAAAAACACATTAAAATGCGTGCAACCAAAACGCTAAATATTAAACATGGTGTACTTCTATGACTTAAGTCAATCGATTCTAAATGACTAGTGTCCAAACAAAACCAATCTATTAAGAAAAGTAAATGAAACAGCCATAAAGATGTTAAACAACTCGGCTTCAAGCCGCGTTTTAATTAGTTTTTTAAGAATAATGAAAGAAGTCGTCTTAGGTACCTCCTTAAGACTCTGTTTTCCTGTTTGCGCACTGTACAAGGAACAAGTCAAAAGGTAATTACTTTTTTCCTGAATGCCGGTATCATGTTTCTTTTTTAAAAGCTATCAAAATTATTCTTTCCTCTGTCATTTTTTGATACTTTTAAAGAAACATCATAAAATTGAATGAATGAAAGCACATAATATTACGACAACATCAAATAACTTAAAAATGGATAATTAGTTCATACCTGTTGTTTTTCGAGATAGTTTTTGTGTAGTAAGCCTACATTGAGCATGGTCAGACATGCTCTTGCCCTGTTTTTTTTCATCATTTTAACCAATTCAGATGTTCGCGTAATACCTCCGACGTAATCTGCAAAAAGCAGCAAAAACAACCCTCGTCATTACTTACAAATAATTCCCACATCAAATAACACCATCCCGCGCCTTAAAACGGCCACAGGGATATCAGTAAAAAGATCACGTCGTTTGCGGATCAACTTTTCGCTCTGGCACGCTGACACGATGCTAAGATTTACGCTCCAATTCTCATTTAGAAGGTTGTTGTCACTAGTTTAACACATTCTTTCACTTTCGAAAAAATCGATCAAGGCGTTATCAAGAAGTAATTTTTTTGGGTGATTCCAAAGAAGGCTTTGGTTGACGATTGAGTAATGAACTTACAGGATACGACGATCTACGCATAAAACATGGAAGAAAAAGTAGATTTTTCGTTAGTGTTAGTAAGTTATAAACCGAGACAAAACATTAAAATTATGCTAACCATCTTTGATATTCAAGGACTGTAATACCGTCGAGCACTATTGTTTTTTCTATCTATAACGTTAACGTAACGTCATCGAGGAAATTTTTATGGCGATCGAAATGGTTTTGCGTATTTTACCTGAATCCCAGCTATTGCTACAAATAGATTAGATCCTTAACAACATAACAAAGTATTTATTAGGTAACTTATTTACTGCGGGCACTATCTATCTTTACTTGCTTGAAATGTTCTGAGCAAAACTTAATATTTATATAACAGAACTGTGGTGATACATTGATCCGGGTGATGTGGTTTTGCCTTCAACAAAGTGGTCTTAATAAGATAGGGAAACCAGTTTAACCCATTATATGCGGCAAGTAAAGGCCGTATTATAAACGGTTACCCGAAAAATATGACAAGACGAAAATCATGTCAAGTGTCCATGTTGTGCCCACTCCTGTCAAAGTTTGAGACTACTTTCGAAGTTGTTGACGACTATGTATACCTAGGACAAATAATCCAGTTATTTAAGTCCAACTTCGAGAAAGAGATCAATCGTCGAATCCAACTTGGCAGGGCAGCGTTCGGTAAGGTACGCACTATCCTCTCGTCCCAAATACTGCAGTGCCCCAAGACAAGAGTCTTTCATTAGTGTGTGTTGCCAGTAACTGTAGTGACGTTTGGATCTGAGACATGGTCGCTCTCAATGGGCCCCATTAGAAGGCTCAAGATCACTCAAAGGGCGATGAAAAAAGCTAAGCTGGATGTCTCCTTACGAGATTGAATCAGGAATGAGGAGATCCGCATGAGAACTAAATTAACGACATAGCTCACCGACTTGGAAACCTTAAGTGGCAGAGGGCGGGGCACTTAAGCACACTATCGGTCGCATCGGTTCTACGAGCACGTAGAACCGATGGCCATTGGACCGGGAAGGTTCTAGAGTGGTGACCGCAAACCGGGAGACGAAGTGTCGGCAGACCTTCTACAAGGTGGACCGACGATCTGATAAAGGTCGCGGGAAACCGCATGATGACAGCAACAGAGGACCGATCGTTGTGGAAAATCTTGGGAAAGGCCTTTGTCCAGCATTGGACGTCTTGCGGCTGATGATGATGACCCGAAAAATGCCATTTTAATTGAGTTGCAGTAGGTACCTCCACCAGTTTGAAATTTTACCTTCTATCGTCATCAAGAAAATGTGTGTGGAAATTGGCATAAGCGCCCCGTGTTGTTACTAAAACTTGGTAGCAAATTGACATTTACGTTGGCTTTCCTATCTTCATCGTGTAGTAATAGTAAGAAGTAAACGTAAAATTGTGCATGAAAACGTGAGGGCAACCAGCTAGTAAGGGATATAAATACTTAATTTTCTAGATATCACTCTAATAGTATCGTAGCAACAGATAATGCTAAAGTACAATTTCGAAGTAAAACAAAACTTAAACAAAGCATTTGCGATGAATTACTTACAATTGAATTTGCCCTTCAAAGGAATTGTGCTACTTTCTCTGTTTACCGAGAAATGTTTTCCTTGGAAACAAAATTTACTTTCGAGATACAGTTATGAAAATGATGGGGATAAAAAAAATCTTAATAAGAAATATTAAGTAGTACCTAGTAATGTTGTTTTTATTGCTCTTCAGTCCCACTAAGATCAGGCCTGGGGCCTAATTCCCCAGCCCCACCAGTTTAACCCATTTATTTTTCTTTAATGATTGTGAAGTAAATGCATTGACTTGAAACATTATTTTTAATATTAAAAAGGTACTTAGCGGTAAGAAAAATAACTCAAAATACGATATATTTTCCCGCAGCCACCGTCTACCTCAACCAGTGGGGGATTAATCTTGGTAATAGCGGAGTAAACAAGTTGAAATACATTGCGGTAAAAAATGTTATCCAATCTACTTCCTAAAATGTAGGTGTACCTCTAAAATGTTTTTAATTTGGGCGGTAAGGAGTTAAGTAGTTACGGTTGGGCACTGAAAGCCTTGGTTTTAACTCATTCTCTGCCGGAAACGAAGATTATAACGTAACTTTGAGAGACCGTGGCTCTAGACAAGATACATTACATAATGATTGTTATGTCTTAATAATAGAGGTAGGAAAGCATGGAGGGAGTATAACAACGGCAAATACAATGGTACTCTTCGCCCTTGTTACAAATGGCCTTCGTTAAAAAGAGTCGTCTATATATGACAGCTTTCGATTCAATTTCAAAAGTAGACCACTTTTTAAATGTGCTTATATGTGGATCTGAATTAGTGTGCTTGTTTGCACTGTCAGTGATGTACGGTTTATCAACAATATTGGGTACAAGTTGTGTTGTACACAGAAGAAAAAGGTAGTACGCTTGACATTTGGCTACACGGCATATATTGTATCATAGATATTATAACAGTAAGTAATCAGCAGTATAGCATTTTGCTATACCTATTGCAAAAAAGAAAAAAAGTCATATCATAGAATAGGTAGGTATTTAATCATCTTTAGGTTTTATTCATCGTGTTTCATTTTGAATGATCATTTAGGTTGGGTTTTTACAAGTTTTTAATTAATTTGCAATGTATGTATATATACGGGGCAAATCTTGCAAATCAAATTTGACCCACTTTCCGTTAACGGAATGGGCTGAAATATGTAAACTCGATGACTATGGTAACTAAGAGGTGATCTGATGATGAGGTCGGAAGGTAGCGACAGGATCATCGCTAATCTTAGTGTAGACCCACCGTGTTAGAACTCAATAGTTTGATCTCGATAAACAGATAAAGATTTTGCAATAAAAAGGACAGTTATCAACAAAAGCTTGCACCAAAATTGAAATATTTGACAGAATCCTATTTAAAATACACTCACCTTCTTCAAACCATGATATTATAGGCTGTCCCTAAATTGTAAAGCAGACTTATACACAATGTTTTTATTAAAATAACTGTTAACAGTTGATCAACCTTTAAAGAAAACATAAAACCAAACACATGTCTCACAAACAAGCAAATATGTACGTACTTTAATGTACACATTCCGTCCCAGCGGCTTTGTGAAACCGATGAAGTGTATTTACATAGGCCCCGATAGGTTCTGTACAACCGAAACTCGTTTTCATGTTAATGTAAAATCATGAACGTGAATTTCGCAAAGGTATAAAGTTTACGGGGATCCCTGATACGTCTGTAATAAAAAATATGTCCCCTGTAAAGTTCGAAATGTAACATCACATAAAAAGGGTGTGGGACTTTATCCAGAGGGCCTATAATTATGGTCGTGTTTATCGTGTAGATAAAGCATCTGTCACATTCTGAAAAGAATGTAAGTGGGAAGGTGACGGATGCTTTATCCATATTGAGATTTATAGATATTGGCGCAACATTGTATCAATAAGATATCAAGTAGGTACAGTAAAACTAGAATATTTTAATAGTACAGTATTCCCAGCTTTCCAACAGCTTTCAATAAGCTATCGCTTTCACGCTTGCACTTGCAGCTGACAGTATTAGTAGTATTTGTCACTCGTGCGTGTGTCATAGAAAAACTAAGATTCCAGATAGTTATAAAGAAAATGGTAGCACAGGGGGGTTATTATGACATAACTATGCAGTTCATTTTACGGTGAGTGTAAGAGACAGAGCTATGGCACTTATATAGCTCTGTCCTTTTTTATCAGCGTAAACAGAATTGCATAACTATGTCATAATAACCCCCCTGTACTCAGTTGTCCGTCGCTTTCACACTCTCCGGCATATATTGACAAATTCCAAAAGAGTTTGACAGCAATAAGCAGCCGAGTAATATTAATGAAAAAAATATAGCAAGGAGAAGACACACGAGCACATAGCTCACCTGATGATAAGTGGGATCTGAGACTTATCCACATAGGTACCGAAAAACAACAATGTGAACACTGTGTTAGGTTAAAGGGTAAAATGGTTGTAGCGATCCGGTCGGACCCTGCACAAGGTCAAACCACCACTACAACTTACTTTCTCTGGTTTTATTGTTTTATTTTTTAACCCCCTACCCATAGGGATATAGGGATGTTCTGACTTAATTATTCTTTAATGTAACAGAAAATTATTTGCAGATTTACCCCTTCATTCAGAAACACATACAACCAATTTTAGTTAAAGTATTCTTCTCTTCTTTTTCAACTTCATTATTATTAGGTACATTGAAATGCAGTTCACTTTACGATGAGCGTAAAGGACAGAAATTCTGTCGTTTTCTCTCAGCATAAAATGAATTGCACTGATACGTCATAATAACCTAACCTAACCTAATCTAAAACCTTAAGCACAATTTACCTATTGCGTGTTTATGTATTGTGAGAGTTAGGTTTCTCTATGACATGCATGTCGAACGTTTGCATTGTTTGCGCACTAGTTTGTAACTGTGGAAAAAGTTCAGTTCAGTTCCTCACAAAGGGAGAGACCGGCGAGTCATACGTTGAATCCGTCAGTGCTGTTTCACTTTTCAGTGGATAAATATAGTAACAGAAAACGTTAGTGAACGAAAACCGTGAGTGTTTTATCAAATATTTGTACGCGAATGGATAGCCATTTGCTTACAAAAGGCAATATGCATCAAAATAATTATGAAGATACCGTAAAAGAGATCACCGAAAGTGAAATTAAAATTAAAATCGGTTTAGAATTACGGATGATACAAGCATTTTAAACTGCTAATTAGACAGAGAGATCCGAAGTGCACCGTGACGTCATAACAACTGGTCGACCATAATAAACTCCACCTAAAATTCTGTTTTGCTAGTAAGAAAGGATCAAATTTTTGTTGGCTTATATCTTGGTTATTTTGATAGCTATTCAAAAAATGTTTTTTTCAACTGTATGTTACATGAATAAGCTTTTATTGAAGGTGTGAAATAAGTCATGAATATTCCCTATTGTATAATTAAAACCTGTACTCTCGTTAGGCCGCCCAATTTTTTTTTACATAATACGATCATTGGGAATAATTAATATACCACCGTTTCGCGTGGAACAACTGAGATATTCCAATATTAATTAACTGGCGTCCTCTCGTTTTGTACTTTTTTGTGCTGGCATATTAACTCGATAGACATTTTCTAATGGCAATTATTTTCCAGCCATCTAATACTATAAACGTAAGTAGACATGGCTGAAGCTTTGACATCGTTACGTTGTACAGTCGCGGAATGAAAAGGTTGACCTCCTTAAGATCTGTTTTTGCTTGCTCAGTATAAGTTATCAGTTACCTATCTGCTTATCGACCGAGTATGACACATTCCGTCATAATGAATGTCATTTCACTACATGGCCCACAGGTACATACAGTCACGTATAAACAACAGCCACTATCGGTTCAAACTGAACTCAAGTCTTTATTGGTCGTTACAAAAGTGTTGCTATGGTCACGTATAAACAACAGCCACTATTAGTTAACTGAACTTAGTCTTTATTGGTCGTTACAAAAGCGTTACTATGGTCACGTATAAAAAACAGCCACTATTGGTTCAATATTATTTCTTTCGTCTGTTACACAGTTTAAGCGCTTGCAACGCGTAAATGAATTTATTTTAAAACTGGTCAACCTCTTTGTTCCGCGTCTGTACATGAATATTTTTTGCCGGGTAATATAATTATTACAGTTTAATAATTCCAAGTATACATATAGGTACCTTAGATTGCGAAGCAAAACGACTACTGGTTTACTCGACCATAAAATTGTGTCCATTTTTGGTGAAGATGACGTCAATTTGCCTACAGGTTGATTAAAAATGCAAGACTACTATTCAAAGGTTCAGATTTGGTTCAAGTATCGCTGAAAAAGTTCTGGATAAGTACACCCTTATTAAAGTTGCTGAGTTCATCGATATTGACATTAATATTTGAGATGGACGGTAGCAAAAATGATCTAGTGACAATAAAAAGTAGTATTATTAAATAGACATCAAGCGTTTTATTACACATTATTTATTTGTTTGTACCAGTCAATACCTGTTAAATTAAAGCAGAGCACCCTGTGTGTAAAATTTCGTTATTTAGACGTCATCGGCAACAAAAGTGCGACCCCTGGACATGCCCCTAGCGAGTATAGTATGGTCGAATCCAATCTTATGCCTAAATCATAAACTTACGAGGACACAAAGTATCTAGATGACTTCTACAATTACCAAATTTATTAAATAATAAAGTTACTCATAACAATTTTGCGATGGAATTTAAGCATTATTACCTAATCATTTATTTCAGCATAACACACAAGAAAATAACACTTAATAATCAGTAACTGGCTTTGTCAAGACGTTTTACATAGGAATGATCATCGGCAACACGCTTCGTCAAATCCCCTTTGAATGGTCTTCCTAAAACTTATTGACTCACTGAAGCTTATAATCTGCATTCAAATTTCAACTGCAAGCAGCCGTGCACAAAGGTGCAGCAAACAATGATGACTCTCGCTTTATATCAAACGCAGCGTTGCATCTCGAATCGACCCGCGTTGCGACCTAGTTGCTGTTTGTTATTGAATTTTCATTCATGTTTTTTTCTCTGCTACCATTCAGGCCTGTGTTTGATTGTTACGCGTTTTTGCGAGCTAGTTTTTGTTTTTGGGTGAATAGGGACACTACCTTAAATAAGTGATAAGTTGTTGTAAATAAGATCGAGTATTACATGGACAATTTCAGTCTTATAATTAGTTATATATGCTTCATTTTACCTTGTGTCCCCACTCACCCCTTAATCCCTACTCATCCGGTTTACCGGTATCTAGTTACAGATATGGTAAAATACAGCTGAAAATGAAGAATCAGGTCATAGATTTGCTGTCAGTTTTAATAATATCAAGTTCTTAACTTGATATTACATTTCCTCACATAGTTTTGCTATTCGCAATTTGGCAGTAGGTATAACTATTGACTAATGTTTCATGTGAAACAAATACATAAACCCAAAATGGAGCTAGATAATATCTGCATCTGTTACAGGTACCTTGCAATACAACACAAATCGTTCAAAAAACATTACACAATAAGATAAATAAAAAATAACCTAGTGGGATATTAATTTTGTAAGAGAACACCCTATGCCTAAATAAATGACATCGGTGGTCAACCCTAACACAAATCATTGTGTACCTATAAAACATCGTTACACTCACCGAAAACTCTTTCATTAAATTTAAAATACCTGTTTGCCGTCAGTTTATACGGCTATTAATCTGATTATGTTCAGATGAGCAAACCCTTTTACGACCGCCGTATATTTTATAACCCCAGCGGCCTTCAATCTGCTTGGGACGTCGCATTCTGGAAATAGGTTCATCTTTCTGTGATGCAGGAGATTCAGGATAGTGTATCTGACATTTTCCTTATTTTATTTGTTACATTAAGTTAAGCTGCCCTTAACAACAACTTAACAGAAAAAAATACATTTCAACGTGTGATGAGGTCCTCGCCGAGATGCATTGCATTGAGTTTTAATTAAATCAGTCGCGTCACTGGTAGATCTCGTGACTTTCCGGATCACGTCATCTACCAGTGACGCGATTGGTTTAAAAACGAAACGAATAGAAACGCCAGTCAGCGTAATGCAACTTGGCAAGGACCTCTGCTCTGCTCCAGCGCCACCATAATGAAAATCAATTAATTATATGGTGAAATCATGTACGTTGAACGTACATTACGTATGTTGTTTATGGCTGTGCCAGTACTAGGGAACGAAATAATGGGCATTAAGTGTGACTCCATTGGGTTGCATACTTTGTAGGGTCTATATCGTCTACCATATTATTTTGACGCATAGTATCTTTACGCATAAAATCGTGTGGCCGAAAACGGTTTTTACTATAGAAACGGTTTTATTGTTATTATTATAAAAAACAAATCTACCCTAACCTAACCTAATCTACACAAAAGACGCTTATTATATTACATTTTGCAATGTCAGCTTTAAAGGATGTTATGCGAAAAGACAAATTATAGAAAAAATAATGCGTTTTAAAAGGACCCATACTCTGTAGCGTAGCCACTTAGTACGTAGTGTAGCGTGACCGCTACAAAAATCTAATCCCGCCTCTTTTATCACGACTCGTGTTTAACCTATTTATTTTATCGAACTGTCTGGCCGAATGTTCGGTTCATGACAAATTGGTTTTCAAGTTTCGAATACGTCGTTTGACAGTGTGTCGGAGCGACGTGGAAAAATATTCTTTTGTTTCATCAGAACCCAACCAGATGA
Organism: Acleris laterana; assembly: GCA_963966035.1. Lineage (NCBI taxonomy): Eukaryota > Metazoa > Arthropoda > Insecta > Lepidoptera > Tortricidae > Acleris > Acleris laterana. The sequence continues at coordinate 6,628,031 of OZ014446.1, read as the reverse complement.
TCAACTTTAATTATTAAATTGAAATCAACGCAATACAGTTGTGTCGGCATAGGCCCATTTCCAAAAAGTTCAGTTCAGTTAACGTCGTGTATTTTGTGTGTTCTTGAGGCAACCACCAAAAGGTTTACTTGCGCAACTGGTGTTACAAAAACCACCGGCGCCTTCGTACAACGCTGACCATTCAACCGGGATTAACCGGGTAAGTCGCATTCGCGGTCGTGTTTCCCATTCCCCCACGTATCTCCCAACCGGCGTACCTTCTAGTTCACGTATCTACGTTAGCTCAACGAGACTTTTATTTCAGTCCACCCCTGGGGCTGGGTCAGAACTCCTTTTAAAAAGGATCCGCCTCTGCGTCGTGCCGTGTGCCTGTTGACGCGCTGTCGATACCGGCACGCAGAGCGTCCCACCAATAAACCGGCGACTCCCGTGGTCGTAGCCGCCACCCCTGTTTCCCGTCACTTCACCAGCCGTTACCAGGAACTGACCATCCAACTTGTTTTTTTTATATAATCCTAATTTTGTTTTTATATCACCGGTAACGTTGAACCTTTTTTTCCATTATTTTGCTATGCTAGATTTAGATATCCTACTTAAAATATTCTATAGAAGTGCACATCTTAGATATATTTCGCTCTGTGGTTGTTAATTTGTCCCTTTTTACAAATTAATAACCACAGACCAACTTGGTAGGATATCGGCGAATCTACCTATGTCGAGGTGATCATCTACCTTTTTTCCAAATTCTAAGATAGGCCCGCGAGCCCCGCATACCGAATAACGGTAATTTTGATTAATATTTTTGGTTCTTAACACTGGCGTATTAGCGCGACCTTTCGGCCTTTCTACCTCTAAATTGCAGTGTTCATTTCAAACATTTGATACCGGAATAGATTCGTACCTATATCCAACCTCCAAATTTTTATTTTATTTAACGTCGCCTCTCTTTCTTGTTTTACCTCTAGTCGACCTAATTCCTTTGTCTCCTTTTGTTGTATATATTATCTTTAATTAAAATATTGTTTAAAACAGACAGACAGTTCCATATGAACTATTTTATACAGAGTTAGCGAACTTTTGTGCAGATCAAATGTGGGAATGTGCAGATGTCAATAGATTAGGAATTACATCTGATACGTATACATTTACGAGTGAAGCTCACGGCTGTGGGAGGTGGCTCGACCACTGTATAGTTTCTGAGTCTGCCAAGGACACTATCCGTGACGTGTGGGTGAAACAGGACGTGTACTGGTCGGATCACTTTCCCTTAGTCGTTGAGTGTGATTTAAGTGTAGTTCGTGCTAAGTGCCCACCTGCTCTGGACAGTAAAGCAAATAGTGGGGTGCTTTGGGGTGACAGAACCCCCGAGCAGATACACTCCTACCATGCCCTATGTCATAAGAAACTTAGACTGGTGGACTTTCCGTTAGAATTGAGGCATTGTGCAGACGCCATGTGCAATAACCCTAAGCATAAGGCCGTTATAGATGAACTGTACAATAAAATTACAAGCGCGATGAAAGACGCGGCTATTGAGACCTTTGTTAGTAAATCATGTCCTAGAAAGGGTGGTTACCTGGCAGGTTGGAACGAGCACGTTGCACCCGCTCACAGGTGTGCGCGTCTGAGGTTTTTAGATTGGGTACAGGCAGGCAAACCTACACATGGCCCTGTATATGAAGACATGTATGCTAGTCGAAAAGTATTTAAGAGTTGTCTAAAGTATTGTCAGAACAAGCAAGAACAACTAAAAATGGACACTTTAGCCTCAAATCACTCGTCTAAAAATTTCAAAACTTTTTGGAAAATCACTAAGCGCCTTAATATAAAACCAAGTGTACCTGTGAGCGTTGGTGGGTTTTCTGACCGCACTAGTATAGCAAATAACTTTAAAGATAATTTTTCTGTACAGTCAAGGCTCAGTCCGCGGCCGGCGGCGATGTGCGGTGTTGAGGCCGACGTGTTGAAGGCCCAAAGTGTTAGATTCTCCGCTAAACAAATAGATGCCGTTATTAAGAGCATGCAGCGTGGGAAGTCTCCCGGACATGACGGCCTCAACATTGAACATTTCAAACACGCTGGTGTGCATCTCCCGAGAACTCTGGCAATGTTGTTTGCGCTGTGCCTTGGGCACTCTTACTTGCCGGAATCTTTAATGAGGACTGTGGTTGTACCAGTTATTAAAAACAGGACTGGTGATGTGTCAGACGTGACCAATTATCGGCCCATCTCGCTCGCGACCACAACGGCAAAGGTGCTTGACGGTTTGCTTAATACACTCTTAAATAAACATCTGCATTTGCACGACGCACAGTTCGGGTTTCGTTCCGGGCTGTCCACAGAAAGTGCAATTCTTAGCCTTAAGCAAACCGTCGAGTTCTACACAAGTAGAAAAACACCGGTGTATGCGTGCTTCCTTGACTTGTCAAAAGCTTTTGATCTCGTCTCCTATGATGTACTTTGGGACAAGTTAAGGAACACTAGCCTGCCCCGCGAGTGTGTGTCGCTTTTTAAATATTGGTACCAAAATCAGCTTAATCAGGTGAGATGGGCTGATTCTTTGTCAAGTGATTACACATTACAATGTGGCGTTAGACAGGGGGGGCTGACATCGCCAATCTTGTTTAATTTCTACATAAATCGGTTGATCGAGGAACTCAGCAGCATGCATGTCGGATGCCATGTTGACGGTGTATGTGTCAACAACATTAGTTATGCCGATGACATGGTGCTGCTGGGTCCCTCGATCAGATCGATTCGAATGCTTTTGGCAACGTGTGAGCGGTACGCGGCCGAGCATGGGCTAAAATACAATAGCAAGAAGAGCGAGCTGCTCGTATTCAAAGCCGGTAAAGTAAAGCCCTATTACGTGCCCCCCGTAATGCTCGCGGGTACTGCTCTCAGGGTCGTTAGCAGGTTCACGTATCTGGGGCACGTTGTCACCGAGGATCTTAACGACACTGAAGATATCGAAAGGGAGCGCAGGGCGTTAGCGGTGAGAAGCAATGTACTGGCTCGGAGATTTGCTCGATGCTCTGTTAGCGTTAAGATAACGCTATTCAAGGCGTATTGTACATCCTTTTACTCGAGCGGTCTCTGGGTTAAGTACACGAAGCAAGCCTATAACGCCCTGCGCGTGCAATATAACAATGCCTTTAGAATGCTGTTGGGGCTGCCGCGGCGCTGCAGCGCGTCGGCGATGTTCGCCGCGGCCCGCACGGACGGGTTCCCCGCGCGCATGCGTAAGAAAGCAGCGTCGCTGCTTCAACGCATCCGTGGCAGCCACAACAGTATTCTGAACATGGTGGCTGAACGGCCTGACTGCCCCGTGGTGCGACACTGGGTAGCAGTAGCCATAGGATTTTTAAAATAATCTATTTATTAATTTATTAATTTGTTAATCAATTATTAATTACTAATTTAGAATAAGATTTGATGTTACTAACAACATATGGAACTGGATTCTGAAATAAATTTGAATTATTATTATTATTATTAAAAACTTTATACGGTTTAATTTCAAAATTTAACGTTTGGCATGTGCCACGCACATGTCATGTGGTACTTTAACTGTAGTTAGTGCTGCAGTAGGTAGAAATGATATGAGCTATTTTTTTCTTATATACGAATTACTTTGACACTATTATCTGCCAATAACGCTCGCCGTACAAACATCAGGGGTGTTATCCTCTCAAAAACAACGGACGGTCGCGTCGATCGGACGAACGAACTAAATCTCAGCGGCGAGTTTAAGTAGTCCCGTCACAGCGAACAAAACACAATTTAGCGCGTGCATTCACAATTAGGTAGCCTTATACGTTCGATCTTATCGACAGTCGACAAGCCAGGCTGCCAAATGGAAAGTGCACGCGCTAAAATGTGTTTAGTTCGCTCTTTATTTCGTTCGTTCTTTCGACCATCCGTTGGTTTTGAGAGAATACGTAGCACGACTGTTATTACTACACTGCTCCAGAGATTACGTTTCAAAGCGTACACTAAAGGGTGGGTCATTTTGTCCTAAGCCTTGGGCAAGGATTATGTCCACAAAGACAACAGATTAAAGTATTTAATCGCAACTTTGGACTAATTTTATCTGGTTACGGTTAAATTGGTTCTCTTCAATAACTCACTTATCAATTCGTCGACAAATTATTACCCGGCGAATTTAAGCTGTCGTCTGAGCATGATTAACATTAAAGTCAGACTATTTTTAAATTATTTGCGGTTTTTCGACGGAGCAGTAAGGCCTAAGCGGTAGGCCGGTAGGTACTAACTCTACTTTATACGTGTATACTTTATTTGTTCGGTTAATGTTAAAAAGAAGTCAACAACAATTTATTGATGTAATGTGATAAATATTGCGTTGTAACTTGCAAGTATAGCGAGCGTTATCTTATGGTAAGAATGAAGATAGAGTAAGTAACTGAGGTTCCAAGATTTGAAATAAACTCACCGTTCAATGAGTTTCTACCAAAAAAAAAACTAAATTTATAATAAGTAAAGATCATATACTTACCTACACAAATAGAATAAATATGTCTAAATACAAATAGGTACAAATATATGTATATATATAAAATACAGTACCTATATTTTAATAAATACATCGATATCAAATTATGAAAACCACTTGAGAAGTAAAACATCACTAATATGCGTTTACGTTGAAAATTTCCGCCCATTACAACCACGGGAAGTAGATCAAAAGATTTAAATCGAAACACGAACGAAGCAAGCTAAATAAAAAAATAAAAAACGCCAACTACTTTGTTCCATCTTTTACCGAGAACACAGCTGGCGCTGATAGTAAATAAAGCAAAGTGCAGTCCTCCATATAAAATCAACAATCAACTCTCTACAATTGAAACACATAAAAAAGTGCACGGAAATTTGTAGGTACAGTGAGCTCTTTTTATTCATCTTGTGTATTAGCTAATGACAAGTCAGCAAGTAGACGTCAGTTGCATTCGCTGGCTTGTATTGCAGCTTGTCTTTACGTGCTTTCAATATAGGGCATGCAAACATTGAATATAGTGGGTTGATTTGTTATTCAATGGTATTATTTATTTATGATTTACAAAACTGTTAATGTTTTATATTTATTATTTTAGGTACTCATCAGGAAAGTGTATATGTCTGTATTTTTGAGCAATGAGAGAAAGTATAAGTTCTTCAAAATGTAAGAACAATTACTAACCTACAACAGGTAGATCCCTGGACTTATAAGAAACCATCGATCCAAGTCAACAATACTGGTTTAACTGACTTTTTATGTCACAATAGCACAAACTACGGTGCTAAAACGTTATCATTGACCGAGCGTGCCAAAAAGCAATAAAGCACAGCATACTGGGTGTCCGGAGGTCCGATTCCGTTAGGAACATAGAGGGGCGTTCCAGGACAGGGTTCTATCCGCATAGAAGTAGTAATTCGCTACATCTCCCATTTCACTGACTACCTCACGGAAACGGTGTTTTTTTACAGGATAAAAGGTATCATAGTGTTAATTCAGGGTATTCAAATCCAAAACGTGTATTCTTTCTAATAGCTATAAGCTACTACATGCAAATTCCTCCAGTTGTTTGTAACCAACCCATACACGCAAACAAACTTTCGTATTTATAAATTTTATAATATTAGTGTGATTCCTTTTTTCCCATTTTTCAAATTACTAATTTATACTCGTAGCTCCACATGTATGCAACTGCCAATCTTTCCGCATCTATATCGCATAATATGTACCTAGGTACATAACAATATCAAAACACGAAACTGATTAGCGTAACACGTGCTAATGTATTAATATTTAGGGAATAAAGGTTGTGTTAGGCGATGGGCTTGCAACCTGCGAGCCTAGTATGGTTGCGTTTATCGCACGATAAAATTTGGATAAAGCATCCGTCACTTTCGTACTTATGTACGTGTCAGAAAGTGACGGATGCCTTATCCAAACGTTGTCACGCGATAAACACACCCATATTAGGCCCGCTGTCACTAAAACACTGGTAAAAATCTTAGCCCAATTTTGCAAAATGTGGTTACAGAATTATTAACAAGTTTTTAGAGTGGTTGGTTATTCTGTAGGTCTGCCTACTCCACTCTGGGAATAAAAGCGTAAGCTTATGTATGTATTCTTCAAAAAATTGCTTCAAAAGTTACTGTATCTCCCACTCAATATTCTTGCGAAACTGGCTCAAGATATATTCAGGTTAAGGAAAATGTTTACAAAATATTCGATTGATATCCTTTTCAAAGAGATACCAAATCTGGTTTACGTATAAGTCGAAATGTAATATCTGAAGAGACAATTTGAAATACTTCTCCTAATCGTCTGATATTGATGTTTATTTTACTATTATAATAACATTTTCCGAACAAATCGCTCATTGAATACAAAACGGACACATTCCAAAATAATTTGCTCTTGCATTAAAACTCTTATACGAATAGCTTCTAATTTTAAAATGCAACACTGACTCATTTTGAAATGTGTATGTTTTGTATTCAGTGAACGAAATATTATCTGATATTAATTTATCATAACACAATAACTTCGAGACCCTGTTAAACCGATATCAGTGACTATTGAGGTCAAATTTGATAAAGCGATAATAAAAAGGTAAATGTACCTGGCAATTTGATTCGGTTCTTCTTTTACTTTATAAGTAACTTGGTCTGAAAAATAAATTCATCTCTTGATGAAGAAGATATTCAAAGTTACGACGAAGAACAAAGTTATCGGGTGTCCCTCAGAATCCCTTACAACGTTTGTCCTAACACATTGTTCGTCCGAATTTTCATTTACCCTAAACTGGTTTTCAGCTGAGCCAGGCAACTTTAAAAAAAAATCAATTATATCTGTGGTTTAGTGGTTAGGTTAGGGTTGTATTAAAACAAAACTAAAAAAAAAAATGTAAGCAGAAATGGCTTAAGGATAAACGAAAATTCGGACAAACGATGCATTAGCACAAATGACGATTAGTGATTCCATAGCGGAACCAAAGTTATCCCATATCTTGCCTACGACTATTTTATAGTAGAATGATTTGTAAGACGTCGAAATATGTGAAAAGTTGATGTTCGCTTATCAGTACTGACAATATTGAAATCAGAAGGGCGTCAATATTTATTTGCTATTAAGTAAATCTGTTAATTGATAAGATAGGTTAGACTGGTTTAAAAAATAATTATAGTTAATGACAAACAGTAAACATCATCAAAATAAACTTAAACCAGGTTAGTTTAAGAGGTAATTATTGGAAGACGTGACTTAGTTGACTAGGTAACCCCGTTAAAGTTGCAAAATGTGGGACGAAACCGATAACAGACCATTAAATATTTTTTGTCAAAGCTTAATTACCTATCAAAGGGATAGAATGCAATCCGCGATAACAAAGACGATAGAAATATTACAAGGAACTTAATGTATTGGTAAATTATAAAGCACAAAACAAAGAAGCAGCATTACAACTCGTATTAAGCGGTTATTGCGCTACGCTAGCTTGCGGTGAAGTCCTCTGTCAACCTATTATTTACACTACCCTGGCTGTTTCGTATCTTATGAAACCTATAACTACGAGTATACTTTTATGTACAATACTTGTAGCCTTGACGAATAAAGGCTATCTTTCATTTTAAATCATAGCGAAACGTTAGTTGATAGTAATTTATATAAACAAAGAGCTTCATGAAAACCACTTTACTTGGCGCAGCGTATTTTGACGGGTACCTATTGTTTTATCAAAACACTTTTTAACGAATGTAACATTAAGCCGAATATTCAATACATCGAAAGGCATTTCTCGTCGAATTATACTTTTTTGTAATCATCACAAGTTCTAACCTAACCTATGTACGTAATCAATATTTAAGAGAGAGAATAAAACATCATAGTTTCAGCAGAAAATAGTAACAATTACTTTATGTTATCAATAATAATAGTTCTTTAATCATTTCTCATTCTTATACATCTTTTTCCTGAACACACAATGTAGTTTTTCTTGAGTAAACATATCCTTTTTCCTGTATGTACATGTAGTTTAAGTCAATAACGATATCAATAACATTTTTTGACATTAGGTATATCAGAGGAAATTATCTCTATGCAATACATTTTTTTTATCAGCTATCAATTATCATAATAATGGCTTTGATCAATTACTTTTGATGCGTACTTTAATAAAGATAATGAAAAAAACAAGTTGTTATCTTAACCCCCTTTTCAAAATCAGTACGTCTATAAATAAGGATACGCGATGAAGCGGTCATTTCAGAAACATGGCAGAAACAGACGAAACTAGACTTGTAGAGTTTGCGCAATGGTGCGAAAAATTCGCAATATATTTCTTAGCAGTTTTTGTTCCTGTAGTTATATTTGTATTCGCCGTATTAAAAGTAAAAGATACAATTAATAAGGGTAAAGTGGAGTCAAAAGAAGTGATCACCGAGAAAGCTGTCGAGAACGAAAATAATGCTATTGCTATAGAGGTAAAGAAAAAAGATATACAGTGCGTATAAAGTGAACTTGAAGATTTAGTGAGCATCGTGTGTAAAAATAAAACTTGGTGCCCTTCTACAAAATGGAATTGGGAAGTAATATCTTGTATCAAGGAGCGGCTTAGATCCCTACAGAAACGGAGAATTGTTATAAACAGACTTGCACCACAGAGTTATAGAAAAACAAGGAAAATTTATTTTAAAAAAATAGTTACGTTTCTAGCGTTTCTATACTGTACGACTAAAATAGAAGCTTCGTGCCGCCGTGCAAAAATACAATGTTAACTTTTACATGAAACGAATGCGGAAAGGTTTGGTGCACCAAGGATTATTCTAAGTAAGAATAAGTAAATTACTGTGATGAGCTATTATTTTAATGTGAATAATTGTGCTAATATAGATACTTGGAGTATAAAAGTAAATCTTAAGGTTAAAGGTTTGCTAAGTCAGTTTACAGTGTAAAACTGGGGTGTGTAATGAATTGCATAAAAACGAATGTACTCATTTTCATTTTACGTAACACCAGTTGCATAAGTTTGATCCCTTTAATAAACTACCAATATATTAATTATTATGCATAACAACGTAATGCATAATTGTTTAAATCATGATGTTATTAGGTTAAATTGTAAACATTTCTAACGTGTTTGATTACTTTAATGTGATCACAGTTCTAACCTAACGTAACCAAGTAAGAAGAAATTGACTTAAAACTCATACTATGAAGAAAATGATCGTTATGATTATTCATGTTATTTGTTGGTATGCCTGATAAAATTGTACAATTTGTTTTTATGCATTATGTTTTCCATAGATAGTTAAATTAAATTATGCAAAAGGTTTTTAGACCGATAGAAGTGCACCCGTAAAACTAGCGGGCTTTTAAAACTAACTGTCACACTCAGAGACTTCAATTAAATCTAGTGACGTGTTGTCTTATTCTATTACTATAGCAAAGAAAGTGACAGCGACCACTTTAATCAAGCATTAAATTTAATTGATTTGTGTTTTTGCTGCAAGTAACTTACCATTATAGCTAACTTTACATAACACAACGCTATCATAGGCAAAAGTGTTTATAGCGATATACTGATAACATAGCGATCTATTATGATTAGTTAAAGATAACCAAAAACATTATTATGTTAAGGATCTTGTGTTAGAGTTTTAGGAGATAGTACGTTAGATTTAGATATATGTGATATGTAATGTGTTTACAGTGAGAACTCTTATTACTAAAATAAAGCATTCTCATTGAAACTTACTTAAACGGTTGTATTATTCTTCAAAAAAATCAATCCCATAAGAGTATAATAACGAACATCCCTTTGCGCCCCCTTTTACTATTATTTTGAGTGTGTCGTGAGCTCGTGAGTACTGGGGCTCTTTTTTACTCAATAAATACTAATTGTTTTCATCATGTTGTCGTCTTGTAGATATTATATAATATCCCCTATTACTTTACAGTAATAGCGGGTGAGTTAAAAACAATATCAAAAGCAATTAGGTTAACGAGTAGAAAAGGGTCCCTGTGACAAGAAGTGAGACTACATACTCGTAGTTGCATTTTATGAAGGTTAAAAAATAAAAATAAATACCTACTAAGTACGTGTTAAGCACGCATCAATTTATAGTTCTCTGACAAAAACCGCGTAAATATTTACTGTATTTTTAACATATTTACAACTTAGGACCATATAGTTTTGTCCTACGGGACTGCCGTGATCAAGCCTGATCATGCCCATAATATTTTGAGATTGTAAATAAATGAAAACTTTAAACCACTCAACTTGAAAAGATTTTTGAAATTTATGGTCAAATTTTATAAACTTGTTGGCATATCTCTTTCACAACATTTTCATTCGTTTTCATACTGTCTCGATTGTTTTACAGATTGTATCATTTTATCGTTGGAAAGTTAAAGGGGAAGGCATACAATTACGCTATCGGAGTCCATAATATTGGTTACATTTGACGTAACAAAAACATAGAACAAAACCCGTGATGTTATTTTGACTCAAACGCAAGACTGAAGCAATAAAAATCACTTGTTTGAGAAATTTGCCTAAATACCAGATAGATATTATAACAGGAACGCCAAAATATTAGGAAATAGAGCAGTTGTCACAGTAACTCAATATTATTATTGCCATTAGTACATGGCAGCCATTATGGTACAGTCAATACAGTTTGCAAACATGCCCGGCATCGACGTAATTGACAAACATACGTTTTGTTGTTTTCCGATTTATTTGAAACGAGAGAGGGTTTTCAGTTTTTGTTTGGAAATGAACAAAAGGCTCACAGAGTGCTGAATAATGTGACAACTAACGTTCATATAACATTATTAGGGTTTACAGAAGAGCAATCAATCATTTATTTGCTAAGCAATATAATGTTACTGTGTTGTAAGGAACAATTATACAAGCTATAAAAAATACCATCTTCGTCCTCAGGGTTGGCAACGCGTTTGCAGTCTTAGGATTGCATTGCAGTCTTGTGAATGCGAATGTCTATGGGTCACAGTTTCCACTTACCATCAGGTGGCCAGTGTGCTCGTTTGTCTTCTCTATGCCATAAAAAAAATCAATATTATTTAACTATTAAAGTTGCAGTTCAACTAATCTTTTAAAGATTTAAAATTAATAGATTTGCTAGCCAAGTACAATACAAATAGCATCATATGATAAACGCCTTAAACTAATTTGAAAAGACAAAAAAGGTCTTCGATGGTCACATTTATAACCATATCCATATTTAAACTACAGTGTTTAAATCGCAGATCAAGCATCTATCTAAAATATCGCATAAATAAACTAGCCCTCTGTGACTTTCTCTACGACAAAAAACCTCGATCTACTTACCTTTAAAAATCCAAATTCTTCAAAAATTCAAACTCCCACAGCAATTACTGCAAAGATAATTAAAACTAGGGAAGCACCCGAAACCTCTTCCCTGTAATCCTACAACGTGATTACTGATCACAAGCTCGAACTTTGCGACCAATTATTCGTAATCAGCATTAATTACCGACGTTGCTCTTAACGCTACGTTGGTAAAATATAGTTACAATTTAACTGACGTAATATTTTCCAATAAACCAGCGTATGGGGTATAAGTGCTTGGAATTTCATAAAAAATAAACATTATGTGACCGTGAAGTTCCAATCATTTAGGTTTCGTAAGGAAATGACCATGAGTTGTCATTTTATTGTTGATTATTTCAGGGTTTTGATCAAATCCCTGTTTTGATAATATCCCTGCGATAATCATATTACTCGTATTTATCTTTATCAGTATTAATTCTTACTTGTTTAATAATAGTAAACAACTTTATAACCTCAAAATGGCTTTGGCTAAAACAGCTCTTTTATCGTAAATAAAGTACACTAAGTAAACATTTTGGACATCACTTGGCCAATGTATAGTCTGTGATTCATCATCATCATCATCAGCCCACTTCAGTCCACTGCTGGACATAGGCCTCTTCCATAGCACTCCACATAATGTAATTGTGTAAATCTTATTTTTCTGTGACGAGAATCCTCTAGAGAAGGCTTAAAGTATTTCAAATATGTAAATGGATATGTTATATAATTTCTTGCGTGAATTAATTAGGTACGATGAGATCCGCTGTAGGACCAACCTCACTGACAAATCTTTAAAAATCGCTAGAATTAAGCAGCAGATAAGCACATTACACGTAGAGAAGATTACTAATGGAGTCATAGAGCTCTCGTATAGCGACTGTAATATGAAATGTAGGTAGGCATCTTGAACCGTTGGCCTGGGAGCTACCATGACATAGATATGCAGTTCAGTTTACGGTGAGAGGAAGGAACAAATGCATAAAATGCGATAGATGCGCCTTTTTTACTTCGCTTAAACTGATTTGCAAAGCTACGAGTAAAGGTAGCAAGAATCCGCGGAATGGAGGATTCTTTGGCGCTTTAACCACCAATATTGTCGTCTTCGCGTGTTTTTCGACGTATAATGAACAAGCTTCCTTTTCATTTCAATAAAATGGGAACTTTCCTCGGATCTACTTCTATTTGTACATCAGAAGTTGCTAAACGTTATCACTAAGGTTAGAACTTTTGGTGTCATATCGTGGTTTTAGAACCCATGGAGTCGCTTTTTCCTTATTAAGTATTATAAATACACGCAAAATGATCATACTGAAGGTGAAAATAAAACTGTCATGTATTATAATACTAATGAAATAGCGACTGCATGAATTCTAGAACCACGATATGCCACCAAAATTCCTAACTCTAGTTATCACTACGTTCGTCAATATACCTAAATGATGAAGATAACAATGGTAGTAGTTCAAATGCACGAATATTTGCTCCTATGCGGGCGGCATGCATTCGCGATGATCATTGCGATAAAAACTAGACCAAAATAAGAGACTTTCGATAAAAAGACTGTTCTTTCAGTCCCACCAATAATTAGCTTAACCAAATTCAATCAACGGATACCGCAGACTGAAAATTCATTTAAGCATCGGCTGAAAAATTTACCACGAAGTTAGAATGCAAATCTGCAGTCACGTTGAGAACCGATGACACACCGGACTAGTTAAAATTCACACACCATTTGCGGTTAGTGGTAGTGTATGAATATCGAATTTCGAAATTAGAAAGCATTTAACATGTTAAGCGGTGATTTTCTCATTTTCTGTTTCGTAATGAAGTAAATACTTGATTTTTTCGAGAATTTACATTTTAAAGTAGCTTAACTGGGGTTCATTTTCGAGATTTTTATCTTTACTAAGTCGATTCACCTTAACTAATTAAGTAAAAAACGGGACTTACCGAAATACTCAGAAATATATTTGAGAGACAATTAACTCGTCCCTCGTGTTAGTTTCAAACAATGTATTAATACTTACTTAAAAAAACAGAAACAAAAAACTTTTCCTCACGTTTACTTTCGGCACCTAAAGATTCGGTCGGTGAAGAAAAATGAACAGATATTCATTTTATCATAAATATAGAATTCGCTTTATGGCTTAAGAGAAAATGCAGGCCTCTGTCGTTTTTCCCAGTTCCGTCTTAGGATTTAAACCTAGAGAAGGAAATCCTATTTTATGCCAATCTAATCTAGGTGCTCTTTCGGTTACTCTTTGACCTTGTGGGATCATTTCAATTCAATTCATTTCAAAATGTTTATTTCAAATAAAATCTAAAGCATTAGTTAAGTAACAAACTTACATCATTTAAAACGTAATTTGTAGGTTTTTATTATAGTTTTTATTATTTCTAGCGAGCCGATCTTCTACACAAAGGTCATTGTTTGTGTACAATATATTATCTTTCTTTGTGTCCGTAACCGCAAGCCGATTACATACAAAAAAGTTAGAACTACATTGCATGTCCATAGAATTATCAACCCTATCCTCTTAGTCAGTAGGTTTAAAATGTAAAGTAAAACCCTGGCGACAGAAGATGGTAATATTGTGTAGGGAATAAGACCGGTTCAAATAATAAAGACATATCTGTATCCTGACACTTTACATTTTAAACCTACTGACTAAGAGGATAGGGTTGATAATTCTATGGACATTCAATGTAGTTCTAACTTTTTTGTATGTAATCGGCTTGCGGTTACGGACACAAAGAAAGATAATAGTATTGTACGCAAACAATGGCCTTTGTGTAGAAGATCGGCTCGCTAGAAATAATAAAGACTATACCTTCTTACAATTAGTGGAATGAGCATTTTTTGTTAAGGTATTGACAACGCATTTGGAGTCTTAAGATTGCAGTCTTGAGATCGTAGTCTTGAGAATTCAAATGTCTAATGGGTCTCAGATCTTACTATCCATGGTGGCCTGTATGCTCGTGTGCCTTCTACGTGCCATAAAAAAAACAGATGCTGTGTCCAAGTTTGTCAGCGTTACTGTTGGTTGGTTTCCCTGAAGAGCATCGGTTACCACAAAAAGCACTCAGATAGTGTACGTATGTTAGGAAAACTTATTTAATTGGACGCGGCAACGGCTGGAAATCGAATTCGGTCACATCCTCTGTACCCCGAGCACAGTTTTTTACCTTCTATTGAGTAAGTAACGTGAACGTATCGTCGTCATCGAGAAAGTGTGGATGGCGATTGGTCGAAGAGCCTTCTATTATGTATTTAGCATCTAAATTTGATAGCAACTTGACATTGACGTTGACTTTCGTATCGACATCGAATAGTAAAGGCGATGTTAACGTAAAATAATATATGAAAACTCACATTCACTCGTTTGTTTTAGGAGTTGCTGCTAAGTACGGATAGGTTCAGTACCATGAGTTACCGTGACCGTACTCACTAGAGACTCAAACGCTCTGCACCTCGCACTCTTTTACAATACTATAGAGGAAAGAGCATTTGACTCACTAACGAGTACGGTAATTGTAACTCGTGGTCCTTACCTTGGTAAGGGTACAAGACTTTTTGAAATAGTAAATATGATTCGAAGCGGAGCGATGTTTGAAATGTTTGTGCTCGAGTTAGTGAGTATAACCGTCTTATTAAAACAACGTACGAAAACAAATAACAAAGTAAAATAGAATAGAATAGAAAACCTATATTTCGCTTAATATTTACATATTTTTACATGCTGTGAATAGTGGTACTGTGAATATGGTATCCACTTATAATGTACATCAGTTATGTGTCGTACCACCTATTGGAAGTACGACGCTGGTTTTCTGTGGACCCACGGACTGGTTTTGCTAAACGACATACATTGCATTTGCTTCTCCCCTCAAGTATATCTGCCATGATTTCACCTCAATAAATAAATAATCTTCTTCACATTTCATCTTTCAATTTTATGGCGAATACGGTCCACTTTATAAGTAGCGCCGCACACGTCGGTTCTTTGTCACTAAAACTGCCATACGCTTAGAGAAAAGGACAGAGTTATGTAACTGCTATAGCTCCGTCCTTTACGCTCACCGTAAAATGAACTGCATCGTTATGTCATAATAACCCCCCTGTACTAATGTGTCAAAGGCTTTTAAGTAACAAAGTATAAAAGTGTGCAATAAATGTTATAAGGTCAACTGTACAATACAATAGTAAGTCGCAAACTTTCGAGGAAAAGAATCTTTCTCTCTTTGAATGGGGTTTACTTGTTGAAGAAAGTTAAGCTGCTAACTTAAGCGTAACATAAAAGGTTTATTGAAACGGTTGATACTTGCATATTTTATTTGATATAAAGTACCAAGTAATTTAAGCTCTTTGCACTAGGTTCTGCAGTTCTTTAGAATAAAATTTAACTTGTTAAGTAAGAATTTAGCACATATGCGGAACATCAATATTTGAATCGTGAAAATAATTAATTTAACAATCAATAAAAATATCATATGAATATTTTGTCTCACGATAATGATCACAAAACATTTAATTTAGTCATCTAGAAAGTGAAAGCACTCATATTTATTAGGGCCCTAGACTATTGGATCGCTCTTTCGAGATTGAACCTATAACTTTTATCTTAAAATGCGTCTTTGATAAGGATATCCAGAAGGAACAGAGGGGTTATTATGACATAGCAATGCAGTTAATTTTACGGTGAGTGTAAGGGACAGAGCTATGGCAGTTATATTGCTCTGTCCTTTTCTCTCAGCGTAAACAGAATTGCATAACTATGTCATAATAACCCCCCAGGTTGACAAAGTTAAGTGCATGTTTTACTGGATATACTTACGTTAACAGTAGTAAAAAAGCTTGTAGTAAAAATCTTTTTCAACGCAAAACACGTTCAAAGGATCCCCAAGGACCACAATTAGCTCCGCTATGTAACGAAACAAGTGGGCTCTGGCAAACCCACCGCAGACCGCTACCACCTGTGATAAAAGGGCTTGAAATATCTCTGATTTAATTTATAAAGTACACGTGGCCACCGTAATCAACGGAAAAATCTTTTGTTTGTTTTTCAGATAAATATTCATAAAAACAGTTCCGTTTCTGACTGACTGATCATGATAACACAAAGGCAACGTTAATGAAGGAAACAACTTGGAATACAGATTCCTGAATAAATGCAAAGGTGCATTAAGAAAGGATTTCTCCGAAACTAAAGCAACGGGAAAGGAAAAAGTATAAAAAAAACTTTTTTAAAATTTCAAATACTACTCTGATTACGCTGAAGGGGAATTATATTTTAGGCTCGAAAATATTATTTTAAATTCAACATTATTATCGTACTCATGAAACACTTTGATCAAGACATTTATAACATTCTCAGAATATGACAAATTAATGAAAATTACATCTCGTCATAGAAATCGGAATGGAAACGAAACGATCATTAAACAATACTCGTAATGTTGTAATACAGCCACGTCCTTTAAATTTAAGCTAAATATAAGATAGAATAAATAAGAGTTCTGCAAAAAATCTTATGCTAAATAAATTTCAGCTCCGCCGCCGCGCAGTAACGAATAAGTGATAACTTTAGCCCGTCCTATTTCCCCTGGGTGCGAGTTTGGGGTATTGGGTTGTAAGTGTACAAATTTGCCCTTTAGAAATAATCTTTTCAAACGCCAGACGATCCCTGATCTCAACGTCTTGAAGAACGCTCTTGAGACGCTGTATCAATATTGATTGTCATTGTTTTTACAAGCTTTTATTTAACTTGCACTGTACAGTCAGCCAATTTGATTCCTAGGCCACTATGGACTTTGTCAACGTAATGTTGTAAGCCAAATCATATGAAGTCTCTTACGTTTTGGTTGACAACGTCAGTTTAACATAGTCCAAAGTGGCCTAGAAATCAAATTGGTTGACTATACATAATAATATGTATGTATGTAATGGTCAAATCTTGCAAGTTAAATTTGACCCACTTTCCAGTTTCTGATGAAGTTTAAAATTTGCATACGCCTTTAGTTCTGATCACAATTCAATATTATAGTACCATCGCCATTTAACTCCGCCATTGCCGGTCCCAAGCCCGGATGAGAAAGGAGGAGGGTTTGCATGGAGAAGAACAACCCATTTGTAAAAGTTCAACGCCGAGTATCGGGCGGCGGTTAATTAACCCGACATCTCTACGCACCTTTGGGTGGAGCGGTCTTCAGTGACCGTGAGGTACTAAATCACCTCTGAAAGACTGCCGTGGAAGGACGTGGGCGCCCACCATGATGTACCAGCCCAAGAAAATTGCCCCTATGGAAAGTACAACTAACGTAAGAGCAATTTCGTTATGCGACCCAGCTAACACCTGGCGCCGCTCGGTTGCCGGGCCGAACGGTGTGAAATCGACCACCGAGGACGCTGCCAGGACGACTCACCAGGTCCTAGCTAGCAGTAATGCTACTGGTGCACATAAAAATAGAATCTCGATCCGAGAACAACAACGGATTGCCACCTGGAACGTTCGTGGATTGGTGGCTCCCGGCAAGATAGATATTGTGGAAAAGGAAGCGGAAGCACACAAGCTGACCTGGTTAGGATTGACTGAAACGCACATGCGGGGGCAAGGACACCAACATACCCCTGGCGGTAACACCCTCTACTTCTCAGGGCCAGCGGACTCCAGCAGCAATGGTGTTGCTATCTGGTTGCCGCGTCGCCTTAATAACCACGTGCTGGGATACAGCCCTGTCTCGGATAGAATAATAACGCTGAGGCTGAATACCCACCCGTGCATTTTAAACATCGTCGTAGTGTACGCTCCTACAGCGAGCGCTGAGGACGTCGTGATCGACGACTTCTATGCAAAGCTGGAAGGTGCCCTTTCGAAGATACCGAATCGGGAGATAGTGTTGTTGCTCGGAGACTGGAATGCGAAGGTGGGCTCCACAGTGGAAGATGACCATATTAGGAACACAGTCGGAAGGTACGGGCTTGGTGTCAGGAACGAGAGAGGATCTAGACTTCTGGAATTTTGCATCGCTCGGAAACTATCAATAATGAACACCTACTTCCAGCATCATCCGAGACGGCTCTACACGTGGGTGTCCCCTGGTGATCGGTGCCGTAACCAAATTGATTACGTGATAATCAACAGCCGGTGGAGAACCTCCATTAGTAATGTGAAGACCTTTCCTGGTGCTGATTGTGGATCTGATCACAACCTTCTTGTGGCTAATTTCGCCTTGCGCCTAAAAGCAGTAAAGAAAACCCCTGCTGTGAGGCCGCGCAGTCTTGAACTCTCCAAATTAGCAGAGTTTCGCAATAGCTTGGACATCGCGATTGCGCAGCAGCCACCACCTGCCAATGCAGATGTCAATGAACAGTGGGAACATCTGAAGGGACATATTTGGAAGACAGTAGATAGGATCAATCCCAGTTGCACCCCTGCGGGCTCTGCAACCAGCCCTAAGCAAACATGGCTCTCCACGGATACCTGGAAAATTATAGAAGAGAGGAAATCCTTAAGAGGTGACGGACTGTCGCGGCAAGAGGATCGTGACAAATACTCAGAGCTGAGCAGACTAATTCAAAGACAGTGTCGCCATGATAAGAACAACTTCATAGAACGTATCTGCCAAGAAATTGAAGAACATGCCAGGAAAATTCAAACCTCAGACCTTTTTAAAAAAGTTAGGCTCCTCTCGAAACAATTCAAGCCAAAAACATGGGTGATCGAAGATGAAGATGGTATACCGATTCAAGATCTGGATGCGATAACGGATAGATGGCGGAGGTACTGTGAAGAGCTTTATAAGAATGACAGCGTACACATACCAGCACAAGTTTCAACCTCTTGGGGTGATTTAAGCCTTGAGCCTCCCATAATTCGATCTGAGATTACGGCTGCTGTGGCTGCACTCAAGACCAAAAAAGCCCCTGGCCCGGACCAACTTACAGCTGAGATCTTAAAGTCCATGGGACCAGCTGGAATAGACTCCTTGCACAAGGTATGTAATGGCATCTGGCGTAGTGGTAAATGGCCTGGCGACTGGACTCAGTCTGTAATTCTTCCACTTCACAAAAAAGGCTCCACAACGAAATGTGACAATTACAGAACGTTGGCTCTTATTTCTCACGCCAGTAAAGTTCTGCTACATATAATAAATAACAGAATTCGTCACTTTCTGGACTGGCAGATACCGCAGGAACAGGCCGGTTTTGTTAAGGGTAAGGGAACTCGTGAGCAAATCCTCAACATTCGACAGCTGATAGAAAAGTCCTACGAGTTCAATACTCCGCTCATCTTGTGTTTCATCGACTACAGCAAGGCCTTTGACTGCGTGGTCTGGTCGGACCTGTGGAGGGTATTGAGAGAGCTGGGTGTGCCTCAACATCTGGTAGCTCTTATCGAAACTCTATACTTGAACAATGAGGGTGTCGTGAGGATTGACAAAGCGGTCTCTAAGCCGTTCAATTTCGAGAAAGGTGTTAGACAGGGCTGTATACTGTCACCCATTCTGTTTAATGCGTATGGAGAGTACATAATGCGACGTGCCTGCGAAGACTGGGAGGGTGGGGTCACTATAGGTGGCACCAAAATAACTAACCTCCGATATGCAGATGATACGACGTTGTTGGCAAATAGTGAGGCGGATATGGTTGGTCTTCTGAGCAAGGTGGAGCGCGTCAGCTTGGAACTGGGTCTCAGAATCAATCACAGCAAAACAAAACTCATGGTAGTTGATCGGGCAAATAAACTACAGCTCACGGGAGCGCTCTCACTTGAAACCGTCGATGACTTCATTTACCTTGGTGCGAACATCAGCAACACGGGTTCTTGTGAGAAGGAGATCAGAAGGCGTATAGGTATGGCCAAGAGTGCAATGTCCCAACTGCAGGGAATATGGACAGACCGCAACATCTCACGCCAAACCAAAATTAAATTGGTTAACTCGCTGGTTTTCTCCATCGTCAGTTACGGCGCGGAGACTTGGACCATGAGAAAAGCGGATCGTGCTCGAGTGGATGCTTTTGAGATGTGGTGCTGGAGGAAAATGCTTCAGATTCCGTGGACTGCTTTCCGCACTAATGTGTCTATTCTCCGAGAGCTCAATGTCAAAACTAGATTTTCCTCCATCTGTCTTCGTAGAGTACTCGAGTTCTTCGGACATATCGCTAGGAAGGGTGGCCACAATCTCGAGCAACTTATAGTCACTGGCAAGGTCGAAGGCAGGCGTTCCAGAGGCCGTAGTCCAATAAGGTGGTCGGACCAAATTAGAGCGACGCTGGACACCAAACTGCACGACGCGCTACACGATGCCAAGAACAGGAACAAATGGCGCGACGCCGTCAGGCAACTTATTATTCCACAACGGGGAAATCACGACCCTCAGCAATGAGGAAAACGACGCGAGGAGGAGGAGTACCATCGAGCTGGTCTGAGGATGGAGACTCAGGGTGGCTATAGGAACTCCTAAATTACACATGATAAACCCGTCGTGTTAGGGCTTGTTAGAATCATCTTGACAAGTAGATGACGACTGTGCAAAAAAAAGTACAGTTGGCAACAAAAGATAGTCCCAAAAATTAATTTTTATACGGAAACTTATTTTAAAGATGACTCTTAAAAACATAGGAACAGTAATCTCGCATGACATAAGCAAGTTTCTTTTGAGATCTTTGATGTTTTAATACTTTTTATGATTTCGTGCCAGAAGTGAGCCCAACAGGACTCTATTTATTAATATCACTACGTTGTCTGTCCATCCGCTTTAAAGAGATCCGCCGGATGTTGCAGTCAGTACCGCTAAGTTGGACTTTCCGCTAAATGGCTAAATCGGAAATTTCCAGGGTCCTTGCTACCAGCTGACACGGCCTAAGCTGTGAAACCCTTCCTGTGGATCTACGAGACATCCGGACCTACCCGTGACGTCATCGGGCGCTCGCAACCACTCTCTACGCGCCGCACTACAGGGAAGTGGCTGTCCAGTAAGACGGTGTTAAGTGTTCACGGCTTTATTCTAAACAGTGTAATTCTAGGATTCACACCCTGAGACACTAATGTAGTTAACGCTCGTTTATAGCTTCGAAATTAAAATTGTAATTTATATATATTGTTTCTCTTATCTCACCTGTAATTCTGCAAAGCGTTACAATGGCTTATATGTACAATCCTTATGCTGATATGTACAATCCTTGAAGAAAAACAACAAATACTAAAAATGGTTAAGTGTGTGTTGGCTTCGCGCTGTTTAGATTTGAAATTTCATTTAAATCGGTATACAATACCATACTACCAATAATACCTAGAGTGTGGTGGCACGGAACCCTCGATGCGCTAGTCCGACTTGCACTTGGCCGGTTTTTAATCGCTGTGGTTTTATTTTAGAATAAGGATAGAAAGCATTTATGCAACGCTCTCATAACACAATTAAAAATGTCGAGCGAAATAAAATAAATAAACAACATTGCGTTGAAAAATGCAGCTCCTCAGCATTTTACTGCGGTTAGCCGCGGTGTAGGTTTTCAGACTTTTTGACTTAAAAACTTATAACTAGAATTTTTCGATTGAGATTATTTAGCTAAACATATTTTTTCAATTTTTTTATTTTATGGTTAGGACTGCCGGATTGATCTATAAATGTATTTATGAAATTCTTAAATGCCTTTTTGGACATAGAGCATCATACGAACACGCAATTTCACTAAGTTTATATCCACATATTATCTTGCAAGACGTAGGTATGTAGACGTTACTATAAAAAAATGTCAAAGGCTCAGCACATTACTAATTCAAGACGGTCCCACCTCTCACACTTGCTTCATTCATCCCCGTCACATGGCAAACGTCATTTATTTGGCCATTCTCGCGACACACAACTCAAGTGCGAGTCGAGTTCATTTTATTTAAAATATTTGTCTATTCATAATATAATTTTTAAAAAAAATGCTGCCGCTGTGGTTTGTCTATGATCTAGTTATTGCTATGGAATTTAAAGATTGCTTAACCTAACCAGTGTGAGGGCATGGTGGCCGTAGTAGGAAAACCTGTATGACAGATCGCCATATATATAAACGTGAGACTGACTGACTGAAATAAAATGCACATCCTAAAAAACTGCATCTATTTGTTTAGAGACTTGAAACTCAGTTGGGTCACCATTGAATCGGGGATTTTTAAATATTTAATAGTAACTGATTTACTAAACTAATTAACCAAGGAGTGGAAATGGAATGCTCTTCCTGCGTCTGTATTCCCGGAATCTTGTGATCGTATAGGCAAGACTGAATATATTTTTTCTGGGTATGAATGCACTTAACATCACCCTCAACCTCGTCACTTTACATCAGGGGCCCTACCGAAGATGCATTACGCTAACTAGAGTTTCTATTTGTTTCGATTTTAAACCAATCGCGTCACTGGAAGATCATGTTCTTCGTATCACGTCAGCTACCAGTTATCATTAGCTAGTTAGCGTTATGCATCTTGGCTAGGGCACCAGGTGAGACTGCAGTCATTTAGGATAAAACAAAATACGTTTAATAATTACAATACTTACCAAAAATGGATTCAATTCCCTAATAATCATTGTGCTGTTTTATTTCATAATATTGTTTGCTTTTGAGGACAATAAAATGTTTACATCATTATCTACTTACATTTTTCATACTTCCAAGTAAGTGATGCAAAATAACGGGCTTGCGCGAGTTTTCAAAACTGTTCCTGATCCTTGCAAAAGGCCTATTCACCTCTTTCAAACGCACAGAAACAACGACTTGAAAGAGTCCTTTTGAATGACTTCTTAGACATTGAAGACTTGCGACTTAAAACAGTTTCTTTGCATTATCTACGGTATAATTAGCATCTTGAAATAATTGTGACTGGTTGAAAAAGGAAACAGACGTAAGTAGTTAGCTTTGACTTACAATCTGTCAAACTTATCAAGTACAATTTATGAAATTAACTTGCCGGATCATCATAGGCTGCCTCAAGCCGACTCCGACCCAGATGCTATATCCGCTGACTGGCATTGCGCCGCGTGCCAGTGGTGCGAAGAAACGTGGCTGCTGCTGTTGAGAGGTGCCGCCAGGAGCAGGATGCACGTCACCCTCTTGATGAACGTCAAGCTGTAGCGAGTCGGTCGTCAGAAAACATGGAACTCTCGTAAACGAGATCCTAGTAGGTAGTAATGGTGTAAGTAGTTTCAGTTTAACACAAAATTGGTACCGTAAAATGTTCCTACTTTGCTCCTCTATGGGTAACAAAAAAAAAAAAAACTATGCTCCATAGTGAATATTTCGTTTGTTACATTATAACTCAAGTCGATGACAAATTTGCTGAAAAGAATTGATGTATTCATCCAGCCACGAAGTGAATGAAAGCAATAGAATGATTTACAGATTTACAGATATTAAAATACAGATTACCTCACTAGAACCATGGAGCATAATTACCCGTGCGGGAGCAAAGTAGACACATTTTACGGTACTTTTAGAATTCTTGTTACTCACAACCCTAAAGCAACGACGTTACTTAAAGCGATTTCATTTGCGGTACGTAAATTGAGACGCAATTGGACGTGATAAAAAATCTTATAAATAAATGTCCCGAGTTAAATTGGAACGCGGAAATTCACTCGCGTACCATCGCCCTCGAGTGAATGTTCCTTTAAACGTATTCGAAATTGAATCACACAAGAATGAATAATTGTATCTCGAATAACAAATTTGAATGATAATACATTAATTAGAGGAGCGTGTTTTGAATTTACAAATGTGTTACAATAAGTTTTACGGTGTGAAATAGCGAAATCCGACACGATTTGTATGGCATCAATATTTTAAATGAAACAATGTTATAATTTTATCAAATAAGATGTTGATATTTGTCATAATTTTAAAGTGACACATTATAATGATGCAAATATAAAATGGAAAGGGTTCTTGTTAAGAAAATAAGGTAAGTAAGTAAATAGAGAAGGACATATTTAACAAAGCTACCGTTTTCAAACATATTGATATTGGTACTACCTGCTGCCTGCGTTTCCGTCCGCACAGCAATAATTTATCGCTACTTGTGGGAAAAAAAGTCAGTTTAAAGTTCCTTCTTTGGGGTTCAAGCTATCTCCGTACCAAATTTTATCGAAGTCGGTTCAACGGTTTTAACCATGAATAAGTAACAAACAGACAGTCAAGTTACTAAAGAAAAAAAAAAATGTAAGACTTGAATATTCCAGAATATTCCTGGGGCAACCGTACCACTCGCAATCGCTTGATTGATGAAGTGATTTGTTGAAATGAACATTATTAAGGTTTGTAGACTTTTTCTTAGGGATTCTTGCTTTGTATCGATTATAGAGAATCAGGGTTGTTAAAACTTGGTCGATAATTTTATTTAGCACTTTTTTGTATATAGTTAAGTAAAGAGTACGAATTCATGTACCTATATTACTTATGAGTGAAAATAACACTATGGCAAAAGTAGTAAGTATATTTTGAACAAAAATTAGTAAAAGATTAACATCATTTTTAAATCATGACCAAAAAGAGTAGTGTTACCAGTTTCATAGTGTAAATAGAAAAGTAGTTCGTCTCCGGCCCCTTATTAGTTTCTGTTACCTATTGCCGCTCGAGCGCTATCGCTCATTCATTCATTCATTCATTCGCTCGATACTTAATACGCACGCAATCAAACGCGACCACGGCGCGGTGCGGCTCCGGCTAAGGCATTTGTCCCACCACTGACGATCTCCGCTCACTCACGCTCGCCATATCTCTTTCGTAACATCTTTCGTAACATCTTTCATCCATCCTTTCTAAATGTCCAATCTATCTTAGCCCTGTTCGATTTAAGTCACTACATCTCAAATATCATCTCAATATTTCTCAAAACAAATTTTACATTATCGAAAATACATTCAAAAGTTCCTATCCCTATAAACCGCAAGCAATCAGCCTTTTGATTTGCGCGCAATTGACTCAGGACATTGCTGGTTTGATCCACACCGGGACCCCGCGCCGCACCGTCCTTCGCCCTACGAGATTACGACGCGCTGATTAGAAATTATTTGAGGGACTCAACCGGAATAGGGGCTGACGACGTGTTAGGTTAGATTGGAAGGCACTCTACGCTAAACGAGCTCGGTTTATACGTTAAATTCCACCGACTTTGGCTCAGTGTTCTACTGTATGTACATTTTAAATATTATATACAATAAACAAACAAACAATAAGTTCTATCTCATGTCAAAAAAAACCTGACCTTATATTCTACTCAGTATTCTACTCACTGATTACTTTTAACATGTTATCGTATTGTCAGTGTAGTGGCAGCTTTTATTTACTTGACAGTAACTGGCCACTGAGTCAAAAACAATACTCATGTCAAAATCAATAATGTTATACCGAGTACAATAAAGCTCCTGTTTATTTATCACTTAATCACTATTAATTTCACTTCATGTATTTGCATCCTATTTTCATGGAATAAGGTGCCAAAGTGGATGGTGGTGCATGTTTTTGTAATCGACTGTACAAGATATTTTTAAAACAGTACACACCCTAACTAAAATTAGAAACGTGAAAGAAAATTAAATACCTACCGGAAAATGAGGAACATCCTATGTAAACAAAAGGAATATCTTAAGGAATGTTTCTTTAAAGATACATAACAGCGTTATGGGTTAGGCTGTAACATTCTGTTAGTACTTACTGATTTCAAGTAAATTTCTTGAATCATCTTGCGACGTAATCGTGTTTGTTAAGTTCAAACCTTATTATACCAATTACGTCGACGACGAGAGCCAAGTGTAATGCTATTACCTACCGCAGGCGCTCGGAGCTCCCTATAAAACCACGTCGCGCCCTGAATCTCGAACACGTGGCAAGGTGATATGAACGAACACAGGCAAGACGTTTTATACAGTGAGGTAACAACGTCACATCGTTGTTTATTTTAAGCAGCATAACCTAATTCATCGTCATCATCAACAGCCGCAAGACAACTGCTGGATAAAGGCCTTCCCCAAGGTTATCCACGACGATCGGTCCTCTGCTGCGCTGTCATCCAGCGGTTGACCAAAGTAACACATATAAAATACACCAGATTGGTACACAGAATTAATAGATTAAGGTACATGGTAGTGAGTGGACGGGTCGGAAGGGGCCGCCCTAGGCATACTTTTTCGAGTAAAATCGGAGAAATACTGGAAAAGGGCCGAATTTTAAGTACCCGAATCCGACGTGCGTGCATGACTCGATGTATGAATGTGGAAGAAGCGAAAGAAATTTGTCAAGATCGTAGCAAATGGAAAGAAGTGGTCTCTGCCTACCCTTCTGGGAAACAGGCGTGATTTAATGTATGTATGTGTAGGTACATGGTAAAAATATGATCTAGGCTTATATAGCTTAGGATATAATTCAACGATGCAGACCCAGTTTAACCAGTATGGGGTTAGTAACTTAGTATGACATGCATGGCTATGCAGTTTATTTTCCGGTGAGCTGAGCGTAACGGACAGAGCAGTTATATAGCAGTTATATAGCTCATGTCATGTCATAATTAACCCCCTGTTTTTTTTTAAACCACTCGGAGAAATAAGGTTACTAACCCAAATTCTATGGTCAGTTTTTAAATAGGTGTATTTGTTCGAACATTCAGGTTTAGAAACCAAAAAACATCAGCGGGTACATTGTAGTGTAATATTTACTATGAAGGGAAAAAAAGGATTTCAATGCAATATAGACCAAATTTGTTTCTTAAAATGGGTTATTATTAGAACTGAAAACCAATTTCTAGAAAAATCGAAATTAATGATGTTGCCTAGCATCGCCTTTGTAAGACGGATCTTAAGCAGAAGCATTTTTTTTCATTTAAGTATACTTGACTAAAAAAGTGATCTGCCACAAGGTTGAATCGGAAGGGTTATGTAGCGACATTTTCATTTCATAGAAAGTTGTTTCGAAATTGAAGGACTTATAAATAACTACATGCCCGACTTTATGTACAGTCAAGGACTTTAATTGTTAAGCCACTATGGAACCCTGTCGCATAACGTTGATCATTAATTTAAGCGTAATTTACTTCATATGGTTTGACGCTGTCATTATGACAGGGTTCCATAGTGGCTTAACAATTAAAGTCCTTGACTGTACAAGTTCAGGGCCTACGGATATGGTTTTTACCGCTTAGAACCTCGGCCCTGCAAGAACTTTCTGACTTCACTTTTATTGTTTTCCTGTTATTGCCTACCAAAAAAATTGAAACCACGTCGCAATTCAAAATGCATCCAGCGTCGAATACGCGAGCCTCGGGCGTGCATCGAATATTACTGAGTGGATTCCCATGTCTCTAAATAGATTCATGAATAAAAATAAATCGTGTTTCAAGCGTTCGCATCAGAATGGAATATGAGGTTATTAAAATTCATGCAGAATTTCAAAGGTGAACGTCAAAAACGTTTTATACCGTATTAATGATGCAAGTGAATTGATGTACGAGTACATCGTGTGTTCATAAGTTTTGAGACGAAATAAAATGTTCAATGTTGTTTTTTGAATTAAGTTTTTTTTTTTTTACGTAATAATATGTAGAGTTAGGACTTTTAGTGACAAATCGTGGTTCTAGAACCCACGGAGACGCTATTTCCTATTTATTATACAGTCGCACGTTATTCTTTTGTTCCTGCCATCACAAGAAAATTAATTGAAATAAATAAATAATAAAAACATTCAAATAGAACGCGAACATTCCAAAATCAAAATTAAAAAAAAATATATACAGGTGCCTGTATTATTGTTTAATTTTTTAAAGTAACATTTTGTCTCTTATGAACACACTAGGTATTTGACGATTTTTATTAAAAACTGCCTATAGTTTACTGGCAACTATTTAGAGTGACAAGTTTCAAAAACGGATCTGTTAATCGAAAAATTGTTAACACAAACCCGCAAAATTTTGGAAAGAACTATCAAAGGACACCCCACACCATGGGGTAGAAAAGAAAAAAAACATCCAACGTCGATACGTGTAGGGGAAGTACCGTAAAACAATTATTTTCAATATTTTATTTCGATTCTTTGTCAGCGTTGACGCATATGTATATTCATGCCAAATAACAGCTTTCTAGAACTACTTGGGAGTCTCTGAGCTAAGCTGCGGACGGACGGACGGAGATAGCTAAAATATTAGGTCGTTACCTATGTAATTGGCGTTTTATATGGAGAATTTTATGAAAACGACAGTTTTCACACATTTCATTTTGCGGATTATTTAGTAAATGCAAACCAAACGAAATTCTGTCAGGAATATTCGACACTTCTAAGCTATATTATACATATCTTAATTACTTAAAAATAGTAAAGATTCTGGAAGTTAAAATTGAAATGAATAAATTCCGTAAGAAATAAAACTCGTTAAAAAACGCCTAGGTAAGGACTCAATATAAGGGTTTCTTGTTTGACTATGGAACCCTAAAAAACCGGACGGCCTACGCTACGGCCGAAGGCTAACGTAAGCGACTTTATAAGGTTGACTAAATGTATGGAGTCGACATAAGCGGCCGACACGAGCGATCGCCAGCTTATATAATATTTTGTAATTTTTGCAAAATCAGTAAAGTTATACCAAAGGACCGATTTAGTCAGCTTAAATTATAAAATGACGTATAGAGATAGTTTGAGCTTAGGGGAATAACATTAGTCACTTGTTGTGGAAATTGCTAAACATTACCAAGGACAGACGAAACGAACTCTACGCGGATTAAGTCAGGGGAACAACTAGTAGGTAAATGTCAACGTTAGTTTGTCTGTCTGTTTGTTGTTAGAACGGAGATAGCTCAGCCCTTGCAGAAGGACAAACATATTTTTTATCACAATAAATAATATGGTTACCGAGTACAAATCGATAAAAATAAAGAACAAACTCCAAAAATAAATATCCCCTACAAAGTTGTCAAATACCCTCACGTACCTAACCACAATCACCACCGCGCATTTGATAACCTACAAAAGATTTTATTCAGTAAGAAGCATACATTTAAGTCTACAGCCTACCACGTTAACAGCCCGAGCTGCGCTGGAGCATTAAAGGCTTTATGTTTAAAGTGACAGAAGTTGTGTCGAGTGCAATTTTTGTGTCTTTGAGCATGGAAGTTGCGTTGGGCGGCGAGATTACGTTCTGTTCATACCGCGCTCATCTAGAGGTCGGGCCAAAGCTAAGAGCTAACGCAGTACAAGTCACAGGAGTCGCAGGCTACGAATAATGCGAAATGAAAATGAAAATTATGTTTTAATAAAAATGACCTGTGAGGTATCCTGCTCCGCGCATGGCTCCCGCTACCGGTTTAGTGCGCCCCAATACCAGAGTTACTGGAAGCAAATGGGCCCGATACACATTTTGATGTATAAAATGGGGTTCAAAGACAACAAATGAAATAACTAGATTAAATGAGTCAACTAATGAAAAGATGACTCTGTAGAATAAAATTATAAGTTTTATGTTTCTTAAAAGCACTCACCTGATCGCAACTAACGTAAAAATCAAAATATAACTATAAAAGGAGAAACTGACTGACTGACTGACATATCAACGCACAGCCTAAACAGCTAAACGTAGGCACTTGAAGTTTGGAAGGAACGTAGCTTAGGTACCGTAGAGGTGCACTAAGAAAGGAATTCCCGAAATTCCCACGGGAACGGGAAATAGCGGGAAAATTATTAACTCAAAAAATTTTTTTTGCCCAACGAAGGACACGGGAACAACTAGTATAATATGAAAATGTTTAAATGGAAATTGAAAGTTTCAAGTGAGGTTAACTTTCAGTGCCAACAACCAGCTCGGCAGGTTCTTTGGTCATAGGTGAGTTTTACTACAAAGTAAAAAAAGTGCTGGGATCGGCTACGAGTGTAGCGCTACGCGCTACGTGGCTGCAGATGTGTTAGAGCAAAATAGGGTGTCACATCAAAGGGCTTTGCTAGCACTTGTCATTAATTTTTTAGGGCACCGTACGCCATAACGAAAATGGAACCATTATAGGATCACTTTCTGTGTCTGTCTGTTTGACTGGGGCGCTGGCTGGCTGGCTCGCTGGCTGGCTAACTGCTAAGGCGGACTTGCGCGGACCAGAGTTAGCCCTTAACCCAGAGTTAAGCGTCTACTTTTGTACGTGGTTTGCCGCCTAACCTCTGTTTAAGACGCTAACTCTGGTCCACGCAAGTGGGCCTAATACTCTTTATCTCAGAAATGCGTGGGAGTGTCAAGTTGCAATTATTAGCTTGTACTTAAATCTACTTACGGTTTATGTACTGATATATGTGCTGATGCTTCAACAGACCTTTGATATGTTTTCCTAATTAATTCAAGTGAGTGTAATTATTGTTTATTACTTTAGTACCGTGTGACGTTACTTACTCTTAAGTATGATTATATTTTATGGTTTCAAAATTACCTTTTGCTAGAGTTTCTTCTACTGTTAACTGAAACACTGGTAGATTCACTTAATTTACCAACGTGTAAAAGAGCCCTTACATGGCCAATTTACTGAATAAATTATTTTTCATTTCATTAGGGGTTCATTTTTTTTATTAATATTCATTTAAAAATATAAATAATGCTTAAAAACTAAATTTACCGATGGTAAGTTATGCGCTTTGATTTTATATTAACGTTTGCACTTCGATTTATGCACACTTTCACGCTACTTAAAGTTATTTTACCATTTACAGCTTGTATACTGACAGCGATCCGTGGGTGACTATGTCAACGCTTGACACGGCTCGTGCCGTAATATCCATTTTGACCATATCAAGGCATCACGAACCACGCCCTCATAACATCTCCCTTGTTTTTGTGATCTGAGCTTTTAACACAAACACACTTATATAAATTAAAACCTATAGGCCGATTCCCGTTAATATTTAATTTGTCAAGAAGCAAGGTCTCACATCACAAAAAATCCAAAGTAATCCTGACTTATAGATAGTCATTTATCCTTAATAAAAAAAAACAACCATTCCTTGACATATAAAACCATTGGAACAGATGCCTAGGCACAACAGACATTTCCATAAGCTCACTTTCAGCGTGTGTTGGCACCACGACCGACCGCGGCAGATCGCATGAATACGGAAAGAGCCCTTCATTCAGCGAAGGCCTCGTTGCTTGCCGGTCAAATGGGAACTTTTACTGGGCTCCCAGGAGAATGGATGCACCTTGCAATTAATATATGTGTAAGCACCTGTACGTGCAAGTGCGACCTGTTTTACTTTTAAACGTTATCGACTTATAAGCGGCGGCACCTTATAGAGGTAGATGCCTTGCTAAATGCATTAGAGCTATGGGAATGAGAAAACAATTAGCGATTTTCGAAAATTTACGAAGAGTACAGTGAGGCTAGACAAGTTACTTAACACTAACGTAAACAAGTTTCGAAAACTGTCAATTTTCGACGCGACCGTCTAACAGATTACGTCACTCTTATACATCTTGGATTACGATAGTGAACGCCGAATGCATCTTGTCGAGGGCTTCAAGATTGACGTAAGCGATGACAGATCGCATCGAGCCCTTTAGTCAACTTCATACACTGGAGTCCTAGTGAAAAAGGGTCATAGTCTAGTACACTCCGTTCATGTACATACGCTGTTTTATTAAGAGTTAGTCTACATGTACCTACCCTTTTTCACTATATAGGATATAGAAAACAAACGCTAGCAGCATTTGCATCTTGGTTAGACTTACTAATATAATAATGGTATGTGCAGGCTTATTTATTAACTGGAGATAATCGCATCTACTTTTTTATTGTGCCAAAGAATGCCCGTGTACGCGTAAAATAAGTTTCCTGGTTATCCAACTGTTTCATCTCATTTTGGGTTGGTTCCCTTCCTAGTGCACCCGTAGGGTACCCAAGAAATATTTCATTTCAAGGTCCTAGATGTAGTGGTTAAGCGGGCCCGTTGTCTATCAGTTAATCAGTCAGTCAGTCAGGCAGACACGGAATAGTTTTATATGTATAACTAGCGACCTGCCCTCGCTTCGCTTCAGTTTATGTGAGTTTTTATGTAACCCGTACATAAAACAGAATTTATTATACTTTAAAACCTTTCTCTTGAATTAGTCTACCTATTGATGAAAACCGCATTAAAGTCCGTTGCGTAGTTTAGAAGATATATGCGAACAGACGGCGGAAGCGACCTTGTTTGTTTGTTTGTAAAGAAGATGTGAGGTATCATATTTTAGCTTATTTAGGTACTGAACCCAGTGCAGAAAAGTTCCCATGTAACCAACACGCGAACGACTGCAGTGCCACTTGACAAGATGCATTGCGAAAATGTTATCACTTATCGTTATCGAAAGACGATAATATTGACGACGACGATAGGATTGACGTTAGCTGTGCAAACGGTCGCGTCGAGCATTTGTGTCAATCCTATACTTTTCAACAGTTTTCATCGTTTAAATTAACGTTATGCATTTTTTATAGCCTCGCTGGTGTCACTAACGAATCTGCATCCGAAACCTATGGATTTATCCGAGAACGAATGTTTGAGTGACTAACTAGTCGGGGTTTCCTCGTGTATAAACGCTCGGGAACAAATACGTGGTTGGGACATAGGTAGGTACCTATCTTTATAAAACGAACCATCGCTTTTTAATAGCAAATGAATTCTGCGACTTAGTTTCCAGCTATGCTTCGATAATGTAATTACCTAATATTTATTGAGTTACTGGGTTCTGTCCGTTCTTTTTTTTGTCGATATTTCCTCGGAATCTGACCAATTGTTATTCGCTTTCTCCTTTGATACGATTGTTTTTTTTTTGCAACCGATACTTAATTATTAAGATTTACATATTAAGGCACATTTTATACAGGGTGCCTCTGACCATGGGGCTTTAAATGCAAGGATCAATTATACTCGCAAAACTGAGCATCTTTTGTTCTGCAACTTTTTAAAACCATGTCGTTTTAATTTGTTTTGTTTTTCATACAAACTAAATGTAATTTTCAATGTATGCGATACAATACTAAATTGACAGCACAATAATAAATGTTTATCTTAATGAGATGTCAAATGTCAAATGAATAAAATCACGTCATTCGACTTTTAATTAATTAAATCAGGAACTACTTTCATCACCAAGTAAGTACAGTCGCGGAATGAAAAGGTTCACCGCCTTAAGATCTGTTTTCGCTTGCTCAGTATAAGTTATCAGTATCTGCTTATCGACTCGTCTGTTACACAGTTTAAAAAGGTGACATGTGCTTGCAACGCGTAAATGAATTTATTTGAAAACTGGTCAACCTTTTCATTCCGCGACTGTACAATAAAGGGCCAAGTTCACCAACCAGTTTAACAGACGATTAAGTATTAATCAGCTGTTAGTTAATACATTTTACAACCATCAAACCGCTAACCGTCCGTTTCATTGTTGGAGAACACTGCACTAAGGCGGCAATTATTATGATAACAGTAAAAACAAGTTTCTTTAGTAAAAGATTTAATTAATCCTTTATCACAACAAAAACCAAACATTCAAATCAAACATCTTCTTAATTAACAATTTATTTACAATTTTACACTCACTGTCGATCTCGTATTGAATTTTCAACATGCCTTCCCTCCCGTCGTATGCAAGTTTCGTATCTCCTTAAAATTGATCTTTGAACAGAGTGTAAACTAGACAAACGAATCTTACGAAAACTGTTGATGATCTTTTCTCTCATAGCTTCTATCGTAACAGTATCTGTGGCAAACACGTCATCCTTTATGGCTCCCCATAAAAAAAAATCGAGGGGTGTTAAGTCCGGCGATCTTGGTGCCCATCTATGAGGAGCATATCTTCCTATCCAGCGGTTTTCAAAAATTTCACTTAATCTGTTACGGACTGCGATCGAAGAATGTGCAGGTGCACCATCGTGCTGGTACCAAATTTCGGCATGGCCACTTGGTAAGTTATTTAAGTAACTTACAACGTGCTCATTTAAAAGCCTCAGGTATTTTTCAGAGTTCAAAGTGCCATCAATGAACACGGGGCCAATAATAGTATCGTTAATACTGTGCCTCCTGTGACAAGTGATACAACTCGAAAAACACGATTTTTCAGGAGAGCGAAAACAAGTTTAAAAAAATTACTGCTTCTAAACGAAAAGATTTTTTTGAACATTGCTACCGATTTTGATAACATATAATATCACTTTATTAACTGGTTTGACAAAAATAATGATACAAGTTATAGATTTTGAGATATTCCAAGAAACGTCCATAATGTATCATTTTACATTTCAGATTGATTTATTTAACCCGTGTAAGATGATACAACTCGAATTGTATCATTTAACACAAAAAAGTGTAATCAAGGAGCTCTGGTGATGACTGATACAACTTTTTTTTGAAACCTACATTTTTCTCTTATTTCTTGAGTTAGAGGCTTAACCTGTATACACAAGTTGTAGGGAATTGAATAAGTAATATTTCTTAAAACAAACGGACATAATATAAGGAATTTTAGTGAGTTGCATCATTTATCACAAAATAAAAACGTCATTTAAACCGTGACTAATGTTACATATCGTGTTATTCTTGGGTCTGATTACGAATAAACTTGTGTCAAATAATACAAGTAAGTAATTGATTAAAACAAATAATAACAATCATGATATCTTTGTACTAAACATGATGACATTAAATCACTGAGTAATCAAATTAACTTACATTCTTTAATTTCAAAGCAACATTACGATGTTGCAACCATACAGGTAGGTAAATTAAACTGTGCATATTGTCATTCAAAATAAAAACTATATATACCTACACAACAAATCAAATTAATAATAATTCACAATAATCACCTACAAAACATGAAAATAATGATAACTAAACCTCAGCTAGGTTAGAAATAAAGTAATTTAAATTAAGCTCGCCGTCAGTCGAAGTAGGAAGTACGAGTAGGGAGTTAAGTGACATAACGCATGGTCCACCTGAATTTCATACTGAATTTGATACAATAATTTAAGTCACCACAGAACAGTAGCATTTACTAACCTGCCACTTCACAAAATAAAACACGTTGGTTGGTAAATACCTATTTCTCTCCGTCGAGAGATTTTTACCGTTTTTATCTTCTGTCATAATATTTTACACAAATAACTAGTTAGCGGCACACATGTAGATCATAATAATTATATCGCAACCATAAAAGGATATTAACATTAAGTTACCTACAATAGAAATCATACTTACGCGTCGGTTCATGGCGACACAGCGAGCGTGCGCTCCCACCCTCGATGACGTAGAGACACTAAGACCATAGTTATGTAGAAAGAGACCAGACTATTTTTTCCGGAAAATGAGTTAGCTATGCCATCGTAAATTAGAATTTTTAACCTTAGTTATGTTGAAAGTGACTTATTTTACCACGTCAATTTATTGAATTTATACCATTATGTATAAAACCGCCAATTACGATATGTGGGTTCTATAATGTCGAAAGCCGCCAAACTTGATTTAGTCTATTTTCTCCGTTAAAAGATGATATTTTTAATCTGCAGAACACAGCCAATCTACTATTAGTCGATTAGTCGGAATACAAACAAATGTACTTATCAAGTGAGCACATTTACGTAAGTAATCTACTTACAACGACTAGGCAGATAGTCGCATTGAGCAATTTTTGTTTTTCGTTCTACCTCATGTTTGGTAGTATTCGCAGTGATGTTTTTATAACCATTGATAAAATAAAAATAATTTAAATTAGTGTTTTACTTATTACAATCAGCATATAGCTCTTTCTAAATAAATACTACCATCTTGTAATTATAATGAGCATGAGACAACTAGAGTAATAGCATATGGCTCTCTTTATAAAAATACTAGAATGCAATGTTGTAATCAGTTAAGTCGGTTAAAGAAATGGTCGCTTTCATTAAAATTACGATCGAAAGTAGGATAGCAAATATTAGTTCTAAATAAAACGTCCAACAACATTGTTTTTTAAAAAACCTATGAATACTCCAAAAAACAAGAATGCGATTTTGTAATCAGCATAAGTCAGCTAAAAAAATGGTCGCTTTCATTGAATTACGATCGAAAGCAGAATATCAAATATTAGTTCTATAGCTTACGAATAGGTACTCCAAAAACCAAAAGAATGCAATATTGTAATCAGCATAAATCAGCATAAAAATGGTCGCTTTCATTGAATTACGATCGACAGCAATGTAGCAAATATTAGTTGCATAGAAAGTACTACATTGTTTTTTTTAAAAACCTACGAATACTCCAGTTAATTTGTATAAAATGTGCTTAATAAAGTACATCATACTATGTTCTATCAATTTGGGTTATTTATGTTTAAGAAAACATACTAGAAAGTAATAAATTATTATCGGCTATATCTCGAAACTGGATATTTATTATTGGTCTCTTTTTGCATAACTATTAAAGAAAAACTATTTTATTCTTAACCTTTACAACACTCTGTCACAACAAAGTAATATTATGAAGACCTTACGATTTACATATTACACTTTTTTATGACACGGTTCTATGGTAAGTATCAATAAATTTGTTTAGATATATATTTAAGATTTATTTCTCTATTTAAGTATTAATATATCGTTGTCTAGTACCCAAAGTATAAGCCTAGAGCTTAGTTTGGGACTAGGTCAGTTGGTGTGAGATTGTCCCCGTATGCTTATTTTATTATTTTATAGTAATTGTATCACTGTGCACCAAACTTTATAGGTTCTAAATGGTCGTAATATTCTCACATTTTTGATACAACTGACTTATACATTTGCAAAGATTAGGAAATATTTGAAGACGTTTGATATAACTCGAGTTGTATCAATTAACACATACCAAGTGAAGCAAATATAGGTTTAATTTTTGATCTAACTCAAGTTGTATCTTTCAAAATACGCAAAACTCTGGTGACAAATGATATAACTCGAGTTATATCAAAAGACACAGACATTTTTAAAGGCATAAAAACCGTGATTAATAATACATTTTTAGATATATCATGAGGCACGAAAAAAAAAATATAGTTATGGTTTTTTGAAGTGCTTTAACTAGAGAAATATCATTAAACACGGAAAATGGAAAAAAAGGGTCAATTGTATCATTTTACACGAAAGTATCTTGGAAACTAGAAGGCCTAGAAACACGGGAGTTGGAGCAAACGATGCGTTATTTTTTTTTAAGTTGTTTCATGAAAGAACACGTTAACTGCTACAACTCAAGTTGTATCACTTGTCACAGGAGGCACAGAATAATGCCCGCCCATACGTTCAGGGACCAACGATATTGATGACCAGTTTCCTTATTCCAATGGGGATTGTCTGTTGACCAATAATGGACATTTCTGCGATTCCACATACCATTGCGGCAAAATGTGCTTTCATCTGTCCAAATAACACTTTTTAGAAAAGCTGGATTTTGGCGATGTTGTTCCAAAAACCATTCACAATAAGCTTTACGTATTGGGGAATCCCTCGGTAATAACCCGTGTACCTTTTGCGGTTTGAATGGGTGCCGTTTGTTCGTTTTCAAAACTTTATGAACTGCCGAATGATGGATTCCAAAAATTCTGGCTGCGACCCGTGTACTCGAGCAAGGATAGTCAGCAAAATAATCCAAAACTCTGTTTTGGACTTGTAATGGCAAAGGGTTATTGCCCACGGCTTCCACCTGCGTATTGCCGGTAATCGGTCGATCATCTCTAATTCGTTGAACTGCATTTACTATTACACGAGAGTTATGTGGATGCCTACGATTCGGAAACCTTTCTCGGTAAAGTCGGACTGCTTGGGCTCCGTTTCCTTGTGTTTCTCCGTACAACAACACCATATCTGTCAGTTCTGCTGAAGTGAACACTTGATTCGGCATTTTTAAATTTATTACCTACTTAATTGTTATACTGAATAAAATTTCTTTGACAGCAAGATTTTTGATTGACAAATTTTTATTTTTAAACATGTTCTAAGTGAAGAGAAGAGGTTGTTAAATTATGAGGTTGTAAATTAGTTTCATACCAAAAAAGGTGAAAAACAAAGATAAACCTCTTTATGGTACATTTGACAATGAGTTTGTAAGCGGAATAGAAAATTATCTTTTAAAGACCCCCGTACCAAGAAAATTTTGCCCTCGTACCATGAGATAGCGATAATACCGCCATGTCCGATACACTGATTTAACGATTAAACTTTGAGGATCAATAAATTATCTAAATTCAAGTTAATTGAGAATGTTACAAAACAAAAGTAGCTCAGTTAAGCGACTAGAATCGAACCTTGCATTTAAAGCCCCATGGTCAGAGGCACCCTGTAGACAGTAATCGTTACAGAGATTGATATTAACCGTCGCTCGAAGGGAAAAAAATACAGCATGTTTAAAGTGTTTAAACCTAGTCATAAGTTTCTTTTTTTTTACGGAAAGGATACAAAACAATCTAGTGTCAGTATAGAACAGTGTTTAAATATTTATGCATTTCAGTTACTTATGTATTTTTGATGATGTATACTGTATAGAAAACAGCCAAATTATAACCCAAGAAGAAGCTAACAATGGGCTAACTGTTCAACCACTAAATATTACTTGTTCTAAGTATTTTATGACTAGTTTATTTATGCTATAAGTTTCCCGGCGGCTTATACTGAGGATCCCGTAGAGTTCAAGAGGGTTACCATGACATAAAGCAGTGCAGTTGAGAAAAAGGGACAGCTAATAGCAGTTATATAGCTCTGTCCCTTTGTCTCAACCTAAACTGAACTGTTTTTGTTCTTCATACTAACCCCCGGCGTTAATTGTTACCCGACACGACGCTCCCGTCCCGACGCGCCGTTCACGATACTTATTGGGCTCAAGTTTCAATATAGTAGGTATACAGTGTGTTACCGACATGCGGGCATTTATTAAAACTGCAATTAATACGTTGCTTTAGCAATTGTTTGCAAGTATTATCAATTAAAAAATAATTAAAATAACTTCACAATTCATTTCCAATTCAGATACTGTCCATTTTTAATTTAGTGCATGTGCTGCGTGTTCATCGTTATCATTATCGCTGTTGCTTGGTACAAGGCATGTCGTGGTACGGGGGCAGATCATAATAATCAAAATGTTTATTAATTAAATTAATGTCATAGTTACGTTACAGATATACGTTATTTTAACCTACTTTAAAAAGCCAGGGTGCTGGTAACACACTGTATAGCTTTAGGATGTCTATCCAAAGGGTGGAAGCGAATGGAGTGGGAAACAGATGTTCAGAAATCAACCAATCACATTGGTTGTAATCTAAATCTAGTCTCTGTTCCGCTTGTAAGGAAACAGCAGCCGTGACGAGCGGAGTGAAGACGTTCAGGAATCGACAAATCACATTTGTTGATATCCACATCTCTCATCTCCGCTTCGCTTGAATGGAAACTCAGCGGCACTGAAGAGCGAAGCCGAGACAACTCCACCTTGTTGAAATCCACATTTCCCCTCTACTTGATTTTAAAGGAACCTTAGCCGCGATGATGACCGGAGTAAACCCTCTTTTCATAACCCTAATTGGCTCTTCTCGTCTCATCTCTGCTTCAGTGGAATCACCTACCACTTTTGACAGCTCCATTTTACTCCTCATAATATATTCCCTTTTTGGAAAGGCAGCAGTTAAGCTTACCCTCTACAAATTCTACACACCGATCTTTTAGACATATTTTTGTCATTGTACTCGTATACTATATTTACTTTTCTATTTCTTGTATGCATAACCAGAAGTATGCAGCTGTCGAAACCAACAAACAAAACGCCCCTGCCCATGGTGAGTGAAAGTGTTATTTACGTACGAGTAGCTCGAAATGATTACTGTTTATTCACACAGTGGGTATTGTACATTAATAAAAAAATCCATAAATAACTCATGAGTTCTTTCGTTACTAATGAGTCACATGTGTTAAGTACATTTTGTTATTATTTAATTTGTTTGATTTTATGTTTTCTTCTCGTCACCACGAAACCACATCGTTTCACCGGGCTATTCCCAGTTTTCCATACCCTCGAAATTATGTGAACATTTCACACTCTTTAATTTGACTCAACTGTGTTAGTAGGATTTTTTTCCCAGTTGTCCACAGTGTGGATGAAAGGGGTGTGGACAACAATACTAAAGCAGTAATTTCCGTACACGTACAATGCATAAATAAAACAAACAACTTTATTAACGTGGAACAAGGCAACATCAATAAATAAATTTTGTATTTACAATAAACATGTTTTATTAATATAAGACAAGTAATGTTATGCAGACTTGCTAAGCGACACCGAAGATTCAATAGAATTATTTTGTGCATTTTTCCATTTTCCGACGCCTCGTTAAAAGGATACGCGGTAAGTCTCTATAAAGTCATCAAATTCAATTACAGAGAACTGCTAGTTGCGGAACGATCTTGAAAAGACATTTTTAATTAAAGCCCGTGGCTGCTTCCTTCCATTGTCTGGATAAACTGTTATTAAATTTTAAAAGCTAGTCATGGCAGATTTATGTTCATGCTGTCAGTTTATCTTCGATGTTGTATAATTAAAAAGCGCTGCTAAAATGTGCCTCGTTATTACTGTTATGTACCCACACGGCTCCCCTATGGAATCCCTAATGGTCATTTGTCCTAATGCATCCTTTGCTCGATTTTTCGTTTATCCAAAAGCCATTTCCGCTTAAATTTTAAAACTTTTTAGTGTTGTTATAATACAACCTTAACCTAACATAATCGCAGGTATATCTGGAAGACCTAAAAAGTTACCTAACTCATCTGAAAAACAGTTTAGGGCAAATGAAAATTTGGAAAAATGATGTGTTAGGACAAACTTTGTTAGGGGTTCTGAGGGACACACTATTTACACCTATACTAGCGGTTGCCCGCGACTCCGCCCGGTTAGAAGTTGGGTTGGTTATCTCGGGAACTGTTCAATTCATTGGAATCAGAAATATCCTGTCCTTTCCCGGAAAACAAGCTATCTCCATACTCATCTAAATCGATTTATGGTGACAGATGTACAGTTACTTTCACATGTATAATGTTATTCTGGATATGGTTTATCACCGGGAATAAGCTGGTGGATTAAAACCGTTGCGCTTATTTTACGTAGTGGTAACTGCAATCGATTTTTCAAATTTTTATCAATATAAAGTTACTAGATAAATCCTCGTTATTGATGTATGAGGATAAAACATGGCGTGTTTCACTATTTGTGAACATTTTAGTCAATGTTATGTACTAACATTACATAGTATATACAGAAACTTTTCATTATTAACTAGCTTTATGGAATATAAAAAAAAAAAACTAGCAGCCCGCTAGAGGCTTCACCTTCGCTGCAAATTTCCGACACCCGATGAACTCAACATTTTTTAGTCATAAAAACCTGGTCTTGACAATAACGAACACAACCAAAAAATAATTAACATATTTGGGTCAGTTGTTCGAAAGTAGAGCCCATTATGTATATACATTTCGGCGATTCATTTTTAAATTAATGTTTGATATATTGTACAAAAAAATATGACTGTATGTATTGTACGGTAAAGTCACCATCGATAGCAAAAACCAACTCCCGTGCTCGAACAGTCTCCTGTCCCAATAGTAGGGAGCGAAAGATAATCCGCTACTGAATTGCACGTCACGTCTAGGTTAATCCTCCAAATGAACTCGATTCTAATTTTATGAAAGCCTCTTTCACTACACACGGACATTCAGGGTTGAATAGAAACATACATTCACGTTTCAAAGTAGATTGGAATGTCCAGCTAGCAACAAATGGATTAAAACTGATTCTAGCAGACATAGTAGATACTGCATGATCATAATGTTACCCTATTTAAAATGCAGTTAAAACAGTAGTTAACATCGACTGAGTTCTAATGCCATTTATTCATTTTATTTGCACAGTAGCTGTAGTGCCCTAGTCGGTATAATGCCCTACTATACTGCCGTCCCATTTGTAAACACAGTAAGTGGTGGTTCTACGAATTATGTTTTTTTACTAATTCAGAATCAGCGCATTGAGACGCACCTGTAGCTGAAATCAGTTTTTCCATACGGTGAAAATATATTTAAGTGCTACGAGGGTCTACAACGGTCTAAACACAGTAAGTCCAAGTTTTACGGCAAAAATATCCGAAATTACTAACATAAACACAGTAGAAGCATTTAATTACACATTTGGCTATTTAAAACACAGTTAAACTACTATTTTCACAGTCATTTAGTTAGTAAATGTACAGTTTTATTCGAAGGATGAAACTAACTAAAATACAATATCTCAAAATTGACGACACTGCGTCACTCAAACCTCAAATTTTTAAGTCGTTTACTACTTTAAACACCGTAAAACAGTGATTTGAAAGTGTTTTAGAAAGGTTTTTGTTTGCCAAATATACCACAATAACTAACTAAAACGCAGTAAGGATAAGATTACTGTATTTTATGCGGTACGCTTAAGCCTTTGGCTACTCAAACTTTACTGTCTAAAATACAGTAAGTTTATTTCATACTGTAATTTATTTGTTATTACGCAATACAAAAAAACACTGTTTTCAAATTTAATCCCAGTATCGACAAACATTACTGCATTTAAGGTAGTTACTCGTATATTTTTTATTTTCATACTACACTATTTGCGTTATTTCGATGTGTTTTAAATGGTATTAAACGGTAAATCTTTACCGATTAGTCGCGGCTTGGGCGCTGTTCTAAGAGGTCCGTCAGGAAGTGCACGACGCGTTCGGGTTCAAGGTAGGTATTTATGACTGTTTTCTTTATTGTGGTAGTATTTAAGGGGAAATATTACGATATTTTAGTTGCTATTATACGAGATGTCTTTTAAACACTGGCAATTTCGCGTGGCTCTTAGCGGGTGGTGATTACTTTGATACCTACTAGAAACGGCGACGTTGTTCAAACCTAACTTCATCCTAATCTTTTAAATATTGCCAGTTTAAGAAAAAACTTTGTAGTGCTAATAGTATACGCAAATAATAATTATGGTATTTTCATTTTTTCCGTAGATAAATAGAATCTAATATTTTACCTACGAATAAGTAACAATAACGTTCTCATTCACTGTTGTAATTGCCTACTAATCTAAATTACATTGCGTGCCATTATCTTATTTCATTAATACAAAAAAGTTATTGGGTATTTAAATTAAGTAGGTACTATTAATTTAATTGCTACATTAATACACTTCTAACCAACATTTTAAATTTTTTCTACATTGAAGTAGCTTTTCTGTTTTTACTGTTATTAAAAAATTAACCATAATAGATCGAGAC
Source organism: Acleris laterana (assembly GCA_963966035.1). NCBI lineage: Eukaryota > Metazoa > Arthropoda > Insecta > Lepidoptera > Tortricidae > Acleris > Acleris laterana. Next base: position 6,584,359 of record OZ014446.1, on the reverse strand, counting down.
GCATTTTAGCCATTGTAAATGGTTTAAAAAATTGCGATGAACAAAGTGACCAACGAAAAAATAGTGTCAAGTCAACGCGGGAAAGTTCCAATTTATTAAAAAAATAAGCTTCAACAGATCGTCTCTCTGATGAGACCATTTGGTCACTATCTATAACTTTAAAGGACATGAGTGATATTGAAAATAAAAAATATATACATGAGAACTCATGAATTTAGAATAACTTTTTTGGAGGAATATTCCTATTTCTACAGAATCAGAAACAGATTCATTTTGATGTTCATGTTTGATGATGAGTAGTAACGTTTAAATACCTACGTTAAAACATCATTTTTGTTTGATACAATATTTAAATGATTATAGTTTTTTGAAAACAAATTCTTATTTTTGATACAAGAAATAATTAAGTAAAGAAGGTTTTTGATATGTTTAATTCGAAACGACTTAAGTTTTATTTTAATTGTGTAAACATTTTGTCTATTTTTGTACATGTCATGTTCATTGATCTAATAACCTTAAGATCTTAAGAATAGTTGGCTAAGCCTTCATTTATAAGTTGTAAAGTTAGATATTATAAATAAGAGTTGCAACACGTTCCTTAAACTGCCTTAAAGACTGATGAAAGTAGGTTGTGTAATTTTATTAATACATAAATAATTTATGATTATCTAAGTTCAAAGTACTGCCCTCCTAAGACAATAAGCAGTATCTTAAATTCAATCACCAAAGCAGATTCAATTCTATGTCATTCATTATAAGGTTGATATTACTACAGGAGCTTTATCCTAGTTACTGCGTGTTTGCTCAGGACGGCAGACTATTCAATTAATTTTAAGTAAATAAAACTTCTTTTGATTGCATAAATAGTATTTCATTTCCAATAATTTACAGTATTTAAAACTCGTAGCGCCTTTAAAACTAGTTAAAACACAGTAAAATTAACCGTTTACTGCATTTTTGTCGGTTGTCTGCAAAATCTACAGCCTTATTTATGCAGTAACGTATTTTTTTACTGTATTTTAATTAGGAATTAGTGCATTTTTTACTGAAGTTTGACTTTCGACGAAGTACAGTATTAACTACAAAAATTAAAAAAAACTGTTTTTCACCGTACATCCATTTGTAAGTTACTATTTTTGCTTTATTCATATTCTTTAAAAAAAACCTATTAGAAAATGTACAAACATTAACAAAATTGTAAAAATTAAAAGAATTATAGCCATTTTAAAGTGTTTTTTGCGTTTTTCTCAAAACCGGTTTTTTCCACTTACTGTGTTTTAGGAATGGGACGGCAGTATAGTGGCCGAATTTTCTTAAAAAAAATCGCTTCTCATTTTAACCTACTGTTGAAGGAGGGAAGTTTTTGGGGTTTGTAGTACAGATAGCCATACATACTTTTTTTTCAAATTCTACATCGATGAATATAAATGTATGCAACATTGGCATTAAATATTTACATAAATGACAGTATCAAAATATGCAATCGGCTTTTAAGACTTACAAAGGAATGTTTTATTTTCTTTTAAAGATATTTTTACCCCGTTCCATCAGTTCCGGTGTACAAACCCGTATGTATCAAGCAATTTACATTCCACTGGTGTAAAGAACTGTTTGCCATTAAACACGCTCGTATGTCTTTCCCATAAAAAAGCACAACTGGTATTAAAACTACCGAATTTGCTACCCTATTAATAAACAGTCACGGTTGAATCACGGTTAGCTGTGAATTGTAGATACCCTCTTTTAGGGGGGTAGTTTGGACCCGCATGTCTGGGACTACGACATAGTCGCGCTTATGAGTAAGCTTGATGAGGTATTTTAATAAACGTCGCTATAATAAAAATATATCAGTGACCAACAAAGGTTTTTAATTGTTTTTATTTATTTCAACGTTATTAGTTTGGCAGGTAATCAGGGTCCGTCCGGGCCGCTAAGCTACACTCTTCATGGCCTTGGATCCAATCTCTGGCGCATCTTGCCTTTTTATCATTATCTTAAAAATAAATTCTTCATTATTTACTGAGAAAATAAATAAAAGTTCTATCCGTTTTTAATGGCATTTGAAAGGAGGTGTGTTCTCTGTCCGAAGATTTTAAATACGATGTAAACGCTAAAGATCAAGGTAGAATGTCTCCTATACTACTATAAGGCAGCCAGTATCACAGTACAAACTAAACAGTAGAACATCTTCGAACAAGGGTATTGAGTGCCTTACACGTAAGTGCCACATGCAAGTGGTTAATATAAAGCTGATACCGCTAATCACGCAGATTAACACCAATAGAAGCTAAATCAATTGTGACTGTGCCACCTACGTGTATGTCCCCTTAAGGGCATTGCATTACTTTTCTGTAAAATATTTTTCCTGAGTGCTCATTTGCCTTTCTACGGGTCAGACAATGCTAGTGATATCACTGGCGGTCGTACCCGGGTCAATCAACTTTGAAGGTACTCCTGTTCTTTCGGTACGGTCGAATTTACAGACCCCACACGTGTAGCACCTCAAATATTTCTTTATCGTCGAAAAAATCTTGTAACTCAGGGGAAAATACACATTTTTCATACAAAACCTGGGGACAACCTCGTCCCCTGCGTTACCAACTATAATTATATTATTATTCAAAACAGTGGTCTTTTAAATCTAATCATTATAAATGTGTAAGCCCTGTCGTTAGCAAATTCGAAAAATGAGGAGTACCTTAAAAGTTGATTCACTCCCCCCCTCATCGTAACACAATAGTGTGCGAACTGACTGGCTCTGTCGCATCGCAAATTTTACAAGCCAAGCTTTACTATTCAATGAACACAAAAGAGCGAATAAGACTCGTCCACTGTACAAACAATTTTTAATTGGTTCGGGTTAATTAGCCTATGATTCGTTATATAACTGAATGAGTATTCTTGGTAATTTGCGCTGTAGACTCGAGTTCTTAAATATTATGTACACTTTAGTACCTTGTATATTTCATGTCATGTCGCATTTAACAACTGCTATATGTGAATTGCCACAGCGATTACAGAGACAAGGTACTAAAGTGTACACATATTTATCAACTCGACTATACATTGACTGTTGCAATAAAATGAAATCAAAACGTAGGTACACGCGTAGACGCCTCACGTTAGCGATGCTTTCAGTTTAAATTATTTGGAATCACGATATAAATATTTTTTTGCATCTTATAAATACCATTGAGTAGAAACTGAATACATTTTGTAACATTGTTTTGACTAATACACACTGTTAAACAACCAACATTGTACAAAAAAGCAAAATGAGAGTCGTAGTGTGAAGTCAAATTGGACTCGTGCTTTTCAGCAGAACTCTGGACTGAATTGATGTGCAAAAATGAGGTACATGCATGTCAGGACTTACTGTGACCACGAGCGTAAAACGAAAAGGCCTTAGATAAGTCGAAGACATTGTAAACCGTAAGGCCGTTGATATTTAATCGAGATAATATTTATTTACATTTGAATTATAAGATCATAACAGTAATTGCTCATGTTTCGTAATTTTACATTAAACCTAAAAGCTATGTCTAAACATGTTCCTTTTCAAGAAAATATTTCTTAGAATAAAACAACAACAATTACAACATATTCAAAAATAGTGGAAATCGAACTTAATTTAGCGGGAGAGAAACATTTTTTTTTTTTGACAGCTTGTCGATTTTAGCGGCGGTTCACAATCCTCTTCAGATTGTTTAATTTACAAAATAACAGAAAACTGTATTTTGTAAAATGATGACAGTGAGTTGCGGTACTACCATTTCCTTCACAGTCATCGGCTGTATATCGCTATCATAGTCTCACTCGCAACTATCAGTATGTTGGTCAATATGAATAAAATTATCTTATTAAATGAGCTCAAAGAAACAAGTTTATCCAAGATACTTTTTCTCACACGTGTCCAAACGCACGTTTAAGTTATTTGCACTATTTATTCACGGTCCAGATGGCATTTAACTTTAGCGTCCCTTTTTAACTTATCTTCTTATTAAACTTAAAAACCTAAAATAATCCTAACAAGTTTCTTTGTTTTTCATTAAACAAGGTACTTCAAAGAATTTAGAATTTTTTATCAAATTTTCCGCATCCTCAAAGGATTGGGGCAACTCTTTGCCTGCTGTTTCTGGTAAACCTAAGACAATTAAAGCACCTAACCCGGCTAAACATCCCACAATAACCAGAGGTAGCCACGATAAATAAACTTCTAAATACACAATCAAGGGAGAAATGACAGTTGCAACGTAGCCACATATGTGGACCACTGACGACCCAGTGCCTCTAACTGCTGTAGGAAACATTTCAGCGGCCCATTGCATGGAAGTATTTACAGTAATATTAATTGCAAATCTTGCCACTACAGCACAGATCACCGACGTTAGTCCTCCACCAAGGAAAGCTGTTAAAATGCTAAATACACTCGCTATTACAAACGTTAACACTGACAACCACTTTCTCCCGGTCAAATCCAATATAAAGGTAATCAGGCATAGAGAAGGAAATTCTGTGAAAGAAATTACAGAAAATGACACAAAGAAGTCAAAATTAAGGCCGCCGATGCTTCTTATTAGAGAATCGAATGTAATTGTACAGCACATATATGTAAGACACACGCAAATAAACATTTTTCTTAGTGTCGGGCTCTTCAAAAGCTCGATGATGCTAGTATTTGATTCTTCCTTCTGTTTCGAAAGGGTGATTTTGAACTGCTCAATCATTTTTAATGGCACTTCCCTTTTATTCCAATGACCAATTCTTTGTAGCTTCTGGATGGCTTCATCTACTCGCCCAACAGATAACATCCATCTTGGACTTTCGGGCATCGTAAAAGGAGCTAAAATTGCAAAAACCATCGGTACACATGTTACTAGAGAGAACAACTTCCAATGATTGCACGCGAAGGCAATCCATGGAAGGGAACAGACGGCAAAAGTATAGAATAAAGCGAAGGGCAGGTTAGCGAACAACGTCCTGTACTTTGGCGCTACGTATTCTAAAACGAGTAGATACACCATCATCATAGAGTTGTCCCATGACATTCCCATGAAGAACCTACAGATAGCAAACTGTAAAAAGTCCTGCGCGAAAATGCTAACCGCACCGGCGACGCCACCGATGACGTTACTCAGGGCAGCAGCTGGTAGTCTTCCATAGCGGTCTGCTACCCATCCGACTATTAAGCCACCGAAAATGGAACCAACGAAGAAGATCGACTGAGCGGTGGCTTGATAGTTGTCCTTATCGCACACCCATCCCAGCTCACTTGAGATCGTCGGATAGGGTATCTCAGTTTTGTTGAATTCCCAACCATTTGAACAAGGTTCCGTCTTCCAGGAAGGGTCCGGCACGGTCCGACCAGACTTAAAAACTTCAGTCCAATTAGCAACATAAGCACTGCACCGTGAATACCCAATTTTTGAGTTATGATCCACTGGAATAGCCAGTGTTCTTCTCTGTATATCAGTCAAGTTTCCTAACTCGGGAATGAAGCACCAATGATTCGGTGATACTTCTGTTATAAACATTTGGTCAAAATATGAGATCACGCCAAAAACGTAGAATGGGAAAGTTGACACGAAGAGAACTATTTGGTAAAGCCCCAACTCGCCAGCTGATGATAGGAGGTCGTCGTAAGTAACATCTGTATCGTTATTTTTCTTTTCATCAACATCTTTCACGCTGTTTCGTGTATTGCTTTCTATTTCCACCATTTTTTTTATGAAGTTCACACAGCTATCAGATCTTTCGGACCGACCTAATGCATGGCAGGCAACTGTTGGAAAACTTTTATATGATCTAATAAACCAACTGCTCAAGATACCCAGAGATAAGAGACTGTTTGAGCATGTTATCTATTTATTCATTAACAAGACGCTAGTGTTCGTTTTTAGGATTCCGTATCAAATACTGAAAAACGAAACTCTCATAAGATTACTTTGTTGTCCATCTATCCAACTGTCCATCCGTCCGTTCGGACCGTTGATCGTCAGGCTGCCGTTATCTTGTAAATAACTAAAGCTATCGGGCTGAATTTAAGAATAATTGTAGAATTTAGTGGCACATAAAACCTTATCATTAGATATTCAAAATTTATAAAAACATGTCTAAGCGCCAAAAAACTTAGACAACGGAAAAGAAAAGTATTTTAGTATACCTATTAAGTAATACACAAGTATATATTTTGAAAGTTCGCAATTAAAATCGGAATAAGCACTTTTTATATTGTTTATTTTGTGCTATTTGGGTTATCAACGTGAAACGTGAAGAGAAACAGCGTACTACGTATAGACTAGGAAATCATGTAAACAAAACAAATAAAACAATTGCTCTAACACATATGGTATTTAAAAAGAAGATAAAAACTGTAACAGACATACGTGTACATAAATGGGAGTACGGCGGGTGAAAATAGCGCAAGCAGCAACAGGACTTTATTGGATTTCTTATATTACGTAAAAATAAGAGGTAGGTGCGGAACCCATGGTGCTCGACTCTCAGTCCCACTTGACCGGTTTTTTTTCTAACCCAGTTACTCTAGTCGGGAGATTTTAATGAGTGTTATAAAATTATTATCTCACTACGTAACATGTAGTATTGTTGTGAAAACCAGAAGTTTATAGTTATACTGTGGTCACAGTATAAATACATTTTTCCTACAGTAGCGCAACAATTTTGATGTCGATGACCTGCGCCACCATACGCACAAATGCGAAGGTCACACAAAATGGTGAAAAACTATCTGACGGACTAAGATACTTCCCCATTTTTTTTGTTCGGTTAATAAAACAATTGTGATTCTTATTAATGTCATTAGGTATCGTTTTAAGTTTTCTACATGTATATGTGTTGCACTTATTAATAGCATTCAAGTGTCTTAACTTTTAGTTACTTAACCTAAAATGAATTTGAAATTAATGCTTAAGTCATGATTGATAAATAATTAGGTACACATTGTTTTTTTTTTGGAAAAACTCTCCCCGCATCACGAATAAATGTGTAAAATTCACAAAACGGTCCGTTCCGCAAACTGACGGACAAAATATAATATTTAACGAAAATTGCGACGGCACTTTGCAGTCGTACCTACTTGCAATCTTTTTCCAATCCTTTGTCCTTTGTTTTCTCTCAAAACTGACAACCCCTGTTAAAGAATGGAAGGGGGCGAAGGCTTTAACTTAAAATCACAAACTTATAAACGACTTTTAATGCTTATTTTTTATAATATGGTAATATTTTTGTTTAATAATGACATCAATCAAATCTCAACCCTAACGTATAAAGACAAGCTGTTAATTGAGAAGGGTTAAAGATGTTAGCATAGTTTCTTGGAGATACATAATCTGCACTTGCACTTTCCTGCGTTTTTGATTATACAATACGTTCAATACATTTGAGTCCTCTTTCGAAATAGCATTCGCTTTCGCTTAAGACAGAACATTATTATTAAGTTTATCGATTGAAATATTTGGGTGAGAAATATTTTTACAAACGAGTAAGATTGTGACAAGTGAATTACAACCCTCAATAAAACAATTGACTACGTCAGTTTACTTAACACAGATATAATAACAATAAAATGTGCCACGACGATAATTAAAAAAACGTCATAAATTTATTAAGACGGTTTTTATATAAATTGTTCTTAGGTGCGGTCACGAATGTTTATTTTTGTGCCCCATTTAAAAAAAAAATTGCTTGAATTCGTTAATGTCATTAGAGATGCGGAGTCCTTTGTAACTTATAGGAAACTCAACCTTATTGTTGTAGAATTTCAGATTGAATTTGAACCTAACATGGGTCACACATTCAAGTCTTTGACTGTGTTTTAAGAAGGCATCATTTTTATATGTATACATTTAGTAATTTTACTCATACTTATATTAACTTACAAATACAAAATGCAAAAGTAATGGCTTGCTTGTTCGTTACCCTTTAACAGCTAAAGTACTTAACCAGTAACATGTTTTGAATAAGAACTCATGCTCCAAAAGTAATAAAAATCCTACAATGTAGATGGCGAAATATTTCTAAATTTATTCTATAGTTTAATCATGTATCTGGCAGGAATACTATGTATTTGAACATTATTCATACCGTGCCTATTTTATAAATCGCTGTAGGTCCATTTATACCATTAATGTATGAATGTGGAAGAAGCAAAAGAAATTTGTCAAGATCGTAGCAAGTGGAAAGAAGTGGTCTCTGCCTACCCCTCTAGGAAACAGGCGTGATTTAATGTATGTATGTATGGAACTCTTATCCTGATGATCTATTTAACCTTTTGAACGCCACAGACGGCTATGGCCGACATCTGAAAGTCGTGCCACTGACGCTACGACGGCTACAGCCGACACAAGTCCAAGATAAAAAGAGACTTAGTCTCATATACATTAAGTTCTAATTTGCATAGCATAGCAAACATGTACGGCGTGTGAATGGCGCATTTTGTAATCGACGTAAGGCATTCAAAAGGTTAATGACCCAAAATATACAATTTCTAATCTCAATATTTCAATTACCTCTTTCCTCAACCCGTTCAATGTAGATTTGATATCCTAAAAGCAATTCCAAATAGCAGGTGAATGAAATGGTTAATTTGTCTGTTTCAAAATGGCCGTCGGTTACCTCATAGCTCTCCTGTCCCGAACAGCCGCCAGGTTGACGTCACTTTAACCACATTCGTTCGACGCCTACGCCGCTTTTCTATGCGCTAGTTTGTTGAACTGCAGAATTTAACAAAATTTATTTTCATGCTTCTATTCTAAAAAATAATTTCAGAATAGAATAGTATAGAAATTGTTAATTCAGTGTTAAAATAAAAAGGACATAAACAACAGCAAAAAGTAAAGTAATACAAACTTAGAATAGGTACTTAATCTAAAATTAACACCGAAAAGGTTGCCACTCAGCATGGTGTCAGGCTTACTAGCCTTGAGGCTGTTTTTCAGGGCCACCGGATTGAAGAGAGAGGAGAGCGCTCCCAATCCATCTCACTAAGAGTACTGCTTAAACTAAATTATTGACAATTGTTTATTCCAGAATTATTGCGTATATGTGTGTGTGTTTGTGTTTGCGTGCGCGCGAGTGAGTGTGTACGTTTATATAACTTTAAACAGTAGCTAAATAATTTGTATAAGTGAGAAAAAAAAAGGATTTGGTATGAGTAGGTACAGGACGTATGCTTTAGTGTCGGCCAACCGGATATTTACTAAATATTGTTTCATTTTATGTTTCAAGTTTGTAACGTTTTTAGAGTTTCTGATCGGAGGTCTTTCTTCAACTCCTTCCTCTGTTTTCTTTCGAAGACAACTATCTGGCCCAAGTAAGTTTACTCACTGCATTATGGGATTTCCTCCCCACTTATCACTACAAAATTAGCCAATACTTTGTAGGAATGTCTTCGGAAACATTCATCGCTGTCCAAAGTGTACAAAGTCAAAGCATATTTTGGAAATGGCAACTGTAGTTTTCATAATGTTTCACGATGATTTCATAACATTACCGTCCAAACATTTAGATAAAACGCATCAAATAAGCGGAAAATAATCAAAATGTTTTTCTTTAACACAAACAAATAACGTCCAACTTCGCTCAGAACAAAGAAAGTTATAATATCTTAATGCAACTCGCCTATCATTTATTGCAGGTGTGTCAGTTTTAATAGCTTAAATTTTATCTAAAAAGGAAAAATCTATTTAGACTTATGTAAACAAAAGGCCTATCTTACAAAGCATTAAGTTTAGTGTACTCGTAGATTGCATCAAAACATTAACACAAACATATTTTAAGACAGCCGGTGAAATGACTAGCATAGAGGCATTCCATCTTAGTCCTCAGGGTTGGCAACGTATTTGCAGTCTTAGGATTGCATTCCAGTCTTGTGAATGCGAAAGTCTATGGGTCACAGTTTCCACTTACCATCAGGTGGCCTCTGTGCTCGTTAGTCTTCTCTATGCCATAAAAAAAGGGCAGTGGCCTCTCTTTATAAAGCGAACTACCCGAATAACGGTATTTTGACTTCTGCAAATCCTAATTGCATCGATTAAAAAACAACAACCACGCTACGATTGAAGCATGCAAATAAATGTCCATCTGAATTGGATGTTTTGGGAAGTTTGCAACAATGGCCACACAGGAAATGCACGCTTTGCGAAGCCGGCTTGACTGTTTTGGTTGAGGTCAGTACCTATGTTTGAACTGGATTTGCATCACAGAGCTGACAGTGACGCAATGATTTTGTTGACTGAGTAAAGGGCAGCACACACGATCCAACACCAATTAAAGTGAGGCATTCAATTACCTAATAAAAGGGGCTGATTTGATAGATCAAACACAAGGGCAGAAAAGGTGTCGATGTTATAGATAGGCGCTGCCATAGATAGGATAGGTCATGTGAATGTCCACAGATTATAGGATATGTCTTGAATGTCGGTTTTCTTTCGTCAATTCAAGTAAGGCTAAGGGACTGTTGCTCTTTCAGCCATCTAAGGACGGGCATGTTTTTTGAGAAACTCAGAGCTTTTTTTTTTTTGTTTTTTATTTTTCTTCTCGTTTTGTGTTAATTTAATTATGTGTGTGTAACCTTCCGTGGTTTCACCTGATGGTTCCAACGGAAGACCAGCGCTGACTTTAATGCCAGCATTACGCTGAGTTGGGACCATTTCGTGGCTACTTTCTTCTTGTATTTGTTAATCTGTTCTTTGTTATGCATGTCACGAATAAATGATTTTCTTTCTTTTCTTTCTTTCTTTCTTTCTATAAAGAAAGTTTGCACATACTTATATCTAAACAGAGCGCACTTAACAAATTCGCAGCCACGTACCGCTACGCGCTATGCTCGTAACCGGCTACATATCGGAACGAAAAATGTTTGACCGAATTTTGGTTCGACAAATATTGTTTGACAATAAAATTATGGTTTGGGTTTTTTAACGTTTGCCCGAAAGATCAGTTAGAATATTTTTATTTCGTCACTACTTGTTTGATTTTTTACCGATTTCACAAATTATCTATTCCTTTTTAACGAATATCTGACGTAACGTAGCGGTATGTATATGTAGCATTGATGAAAGGAAAATGTGTTAAGAAACAAAATACGAAACGATCCCTAGGCTAATGGGCAATGGATGAAAAATTTAAAAGTGCTTGAATATTTTTATATCGGTAGGAATAGCGTTCCTTATTAACAGGATAAAATTACAGATTTTTAGGTATCGTCTATCATTAATAAATAAATAATTCGTTTGAACTCGAACAATTTGTCTCCTATACATAAGTATGGTTTAAATTCTTTGGTCCGATAAAAAAATTAAAAAAAACTGCCGTTGTTACACTTGTTACTCTGTCAAAACTGTCAATGTAATTCTAACCTCTCTCTGGGCTTATTATTATCGTTTGCGTTTGGATGTATCTTATATTTTACGACTGCTTACTCACACCGGACCTTTGATATTGTCTTCTTAAACGACGACCTCAGCTTTGGACTCAGGATTTGATATTGATTGTTAGCCTTTACGACGACCACTACACACGTAAACAGGACCGGAACTTGTATTGTATTTGCCTAAATTATTTTGTGTTGATTACCATGGATTCTACTGACTAGGTACAGAGAACCAGTTAAGACATGTTTTCTGCAGACATGTTCTCATAACGACGTGATATAATTGCATGTGGTCTTATTAATCTACAGGAACCCATAATAAAATAAATCTAATACATTATTATTTTTTGTCAAAGTATGTGCTTCATTAATAGGATCACTAGGTTTTAGTATTAAAATATAGAAATAAAAATATTGCCTTGAAGTTGAAGATGAGGTTCTTCAACTTCAAGGCAATCACAGCAAAACAGCAACTGATTGATTTGATTTTTGATATGATAGATAGAAGTAGTATAATAGTTGAATTAAGTTAAATAAAAAATTTATGAGAGTAAAGCCTGCTAATTTGAATAGCAAGAAGTCCATTTTTGTTTAGTTTTCCCTTGTCAATAGGAGCATAATTGTGTCCTGCTATAATTGAAATGGTTTCATATTATTGCATTATACTTATAGCTGACCCAGCTTTACACCTGAATGAATTATACCTACACCGAAACCTTCCTCATTAACCACTCCATCGATTGGTCGAAACCGTAAATCATATAACTGGTCGAGACTTGTATATGCTTGTTTGTGATGTTTGGTTATTTTCAGTGTGATTCAGCAAGTCAGTATGAATTTCAAAGAGGACATAAGGCAGCAATGATAAAACCTGCAGTAAGAAGTGTAGGCTGCGCAGCCAATGTTTAAGCAGTATCTTTAGCTGCATAAGTAATGCCGAGCCAGTTCATTCAAGTGCCTGCATCAAGTGGCTTTTCGACACCAACACTGTTTGAGCCTTCAAGCCCTTCATTCTCAACCTCATCAAGCAACAAGAAAATAGTTGCACAGCACAGAATAATAACTCCATACCGCTAAAGTGGTCCCTTTTCCAGTCACATTTAACCTCGTAGGTCCCAACGTACTACAAACAGCCAGTAATTACCACTAGCTTTTACAAAAAACAAATATTGCCTTGAAGTTGAAGATGAGGTTCATCAACTTCAAGGCAATATTTGTTTTTTGTAAAAGCTAGTGGTAGTTATTTTAATGCTGAGGACAAAAGGAAGGAAAGTAATCAGTCATACTAATTATAATAAATGTGAAAGTATGTTTATCCTTCTTTCACAGCAAAACAAAGCAACTGATTGATTTGATTTTTGGTATGATAGATAGAAGTAGTATAATAGTTGAATTAAGTTAAATAAAATATACTTGTAATAGGTAACACTTAATTGATGGTCCCAGAAGTTAGAAGAAATAATACAACTTAATGATTAATTAAGTGAAATTTGTTTACTTTATTCATATTTATAATTATTTATATCTGATATGGGACATTTCACCTCTACAACAAAATCTCCACCTCCACATACTCCATTAGGAGATGCCCCAAAGATTCCATTTATCAGCATGAAACCTGATTCATCAATTATTTTATTTAACTCCTTCTCTATTTTTTCTAAATGTTTTCCCCTTTTCATGGCTTTGGTTTCATGATATTTGTAGCCACCTTATATTTCTTGCACAAGGCGCATCAGGCGTGCCACAGTGGGTCATCTCATATATTTTGAAACCTGTAGTTCGACCTTGCCTCATTGCATGCCACAATGGTCAATGGTCGTCGTTTAAGAAGGCAATATCAATGGTCCGGCGTGAGTAAGCAGTCGTAAAATATAAGATACATCCAAACGCAAACGATAATAATAAGCCCAGAGAGAGGTTAGAATTACATTGACAGTTTTGACAGAATAACAACGGCAGTTTTTTTTTAATTTTTTTATCGGACAACAGAGTTTAAGCCATACTTACGTATAGGAGACAAATTGTTCGAGTTCAAACGAATTATTTATTTATTAATGATAGACGATACCTAAAAATCTGTAATTTTTTCCTGTTAATAAGGAACGTTATTCCTACCGATATAAAAATATTCAAGCACTTTTAAATTTTTCATCCATTGCCCATTGTAGCATTGGTGTAGTGAAAAATAGGCTATGAAATAAAATACGTAACAACACATAGGGCAAGTTTCTCAAAGGGGAAAAGTTGCTCGGACAAAAGATACGTTTATTTAATGTCAAATAAATAGTCAAATAAAAAATGGACGAATCGTGCCATCGGAGAAACGATAAAAAAAAAAAGTTTTCGGTCAAATGAAATTCGGTCAAAACAATTTCGAGGTTGCGATAAGTTACCTTGTAACCAATTCTAGCATTTTTCTCCTTTGAAGCGAAAACTGCCTACAAACGGGGAACCCGACTAGCGGGTTGCTGGCGCTGAATGTTAAATTACTAGCATAGAGGCATTCCATCGTATCCCTCAGGGACTCGCATTTGTCTTAGGATGAGATTGTAGTCTTGATGGAGCGAAACCACCATCAGGTGGCATGTGCGCTCCTTCTAAAAAACAGTATTGATCCTTGCGCGGGGTATGAATATCAATTTGTTTATAAAAATTTAGTTAAGTAACTTAACATTTTTTGAGAAAAAGTGACTAGGTATGATCTACCTACGGGCAGACAAACATTAAAACTACAATAGTGCCTTTACCGGAGATATTCATAATGGTAGGGGGTGAGAGAGTAACCACTTTGTCAGTCAGTTGCAATCTTATTTAATTACAATTACACATGCGTAATATGTACAACGTTAACTTATTACAATACTAACTAATGCGCGCTAGCTACACGTACCTACAGATAATGTCTAATCTAAATTCATCAATACGTAAATCGATAACAATTACTAAACGTGCGTACCGCCACAGTTCCTAGTAAGAAACCAATTTTGTCCCACATGGATTGATAGCATGATACAAACTGAATGTAAACCTTACTTTACAGGTGTAATACATCTTGTCAGATACACATAGGCCTGTATTAATAAACTTATCTTGGCTGAGAGGCCCGTCACATGATACGTCAAAGTAAACGTGAAATCATAGAACACTGTCATTTTTGAAGCATCTCGAGACAAGCATTAGAGATGAGATTAGTTTATTTATACGACGCATAGACTCCGGGATCAGTACCTTACGATCACAAGCCAATACCTCAAGCCTTAAGTGCCACGTAGCCATCAACATTTTGTTACAATATCCTAAGTCTTGAACTTGAACAAAACATAAAGCCCGCGCGTTATTGAATTCAGTCTAATTTAAGCCTGTTTGAGGTCGTTCCTCCCGGCAGAACAGTTTTCCGCGCATTATTATTGGAAAAACGTCAGCTTTACGTATAAAAACTGACTAAGGCTAGGCATCCCGGCTGTCATATACAGAAATCTGGGGGGTTATTATGACATGGCTATGCAGTTCATTTTACAGTGAGCGTAAAGGACGGAGCTATAGCAGTTACATAACTATGTCCTTTTCTCTCAGCGTAAAATGAATTGCATATAATACATCATAATAACCACCCTGCAAGTGATAACATAAAATTACGTGTAACAAGATAAAGGTTTAATTAAACATAGCGGTTGATTTAATTTTACTAAGCCATTAAGATTTTATAACCGTTAACTAGGTACCTACTTGTATATTATTCTTGACTGGTTAGATCGTCCTGCTTTTAAACTGGAGCTGCATTCACGAGAAGTCCAGAGGGAAATATTAATAATTTATAATTTGTTTTGATTTAACATGTATTGTTGTTTTTTATTATTTGTAATGTTTTGACTTATTTTAAGACGATCCTTAACGATGATAACTCCTAAGTTCTGTATTATTATTATTGTTATGCTGACTTCTTATTTCTATTTTGATTATATTAAAATGTATGTATATTTTTGACGATTCCAATGTAATTTATTGTACTTTTGACATACATGCAATTCATTTAATTAATTCTTTAATTATCCTGAATAATTAAAATAGATGGGTTTAGCGAACTTAGTTTTAAGATTAATGTTACGCCTGCCTTTTATGAGCCTGCTCTTTTCTCAAAGGCCTGCAGCGCACTTGGGATTCCTCTGGTGTTGCGGGTGTTGATGGGTAGCGGTGGTCACTTACCATCACGCTCGCTTGCTGAATTATTGCGTAAAAAAAAAACTGCCTATGAACTGTGGAGAGTTCCAAAAACAACAGCATTTACACAAGGTTTTCAGTAACCGGGAAGGGAAGATGACCGATCGAAAAATGACCACATTTTACCTTGATAATATCCTATTAATTGATAATACACTTGGCATTAGCGAAATCACAGTAGAACTGGAGTCGACCGCCATTAATAATAATAATAAAAAAGAAGTTGAAAAGATTCAAACAAGATAATAGCTTTCGTAGTAAAGAAAAGATAAGGCGTTTACTAAATATGTACAGTAAAGGAAATTGATTCCTAGACCATTTTGAACTGTGCCATAGTGACGTAATCAATCAAAACGAAAGAGACTTATTATGATTACAGTGTCACTTCACTTTGACATAGTCCGAAATGGTCTACGAATCAATTTCCTTGACTGTACGTATAAACGTTGTAGTTTCTTTCTCCCCCAATAGCAACAATACTCGTTAAATAAACCCACGCGGGGCGTATCGAAAAATCTATTTTTAGCAGCACTCTTTCAATCAGTCGCTGCATTTAAAATTTTGACAGACTGCAGCATTTTTTAAAACGCTTGCTCTTTTCACTCTCCGGTTTCAATGGATTTCAATTTTGAAAGCTAAATCTATCAGTCGGTTACATACTAGTAAATAAATAAATTTAATACAGCAAGATTCTACCAACCTAGATAATAATGCAATCGACAGGGCCTCTATTCTAGACGGTAAAAACCAGATTGTCTTTGACCTGCCTTTGGCCTATTATGGTCGTGTTTATCGATGTGGATAACGTGGATGAAACATCTGTTACCTACTTTTTGAGCAATATGTAAGTGCGAATATCTACTCGTAAGTGTACTTACGGATGCTTTATCCACTAAGATAAGCCCTGTTACGATATGGTTTTTAACTCGAACGCCATTACTGTCAAGTAATTAGGCTATCAAAACGTTGACAATGCGATCCTCGGTTGACCTGCGTCGCTATTGCCTAACGCACTCGCAATCTCAACTGGCTTCAAAGCGGAATAATTGTTTTCATTTTGTGTGCAGACAAGCCTTCGATTTTCAAAATGAAAACAATTGCGATTGCGAGTGCGTTAAGCAATAGCCCCTCTTATTTATTTACTTTATTTATTATATTATTAGGCACGGTACAAAAGTATATATATAACAATATTCCCGCAAAACTGTTTTTACAGTTTGTCTGCAGGCAGGAGTCTCTATTTAGCTAAATAAGTAACAAAATAAATAAGATATAGTTCTAAATATGATACACACCTGAGTGACAATTGCTTATGAAAGCAGTTGTCATTCAAGTGTCTGTAGTAAATCTTTTTTGAGCTCTTTCTTAAACTTAAATTTATTTGGTTCATGACGGATGTTCGCGAGTAGGCTATTTAGGAGGTAAGGCAGTCTTTTATTTAACGTTCTATCTCCAAAATAGTTGGAGACACGGGGAACCTCAAACTTACCTGCGGACACCGACCTAGTAGCATGAGTATGCTCAATGGGTGTAGGGATATGCGCTAGAGTGCCATGGCTGTTAACTGCAAGAAGGTATTTATGTTTTAAGCTTACTGGTAATATTTGACAACTTGTATTGTCAACGTTTTGATAGCTCTTATTTATTTCACAGTAATGGCGGCTGACGTCAAAACAATACTGTAAAAGATCAAATACGATACGTATGAATCTCGGCCAGGTCAAGTATAATGGCCGGTAGCACTCCTGATTCTAACAGAGCATTATACCTAATAAAGTTTCGCTCTCTCACTCTACTTTGTAATTATCAAACGGTTTTCACTTCGCATGTTGACTATGCTCTCACGGTGGACTGCAATCAACTCTTACAGTCACGAGATTAAATTTGGTACCCACCTTAGGTACATTCTACAACAATAACGTTGAGTTTCCTAAAAGTTACAAATGACTTGACATCTCTAATGACATTAACGACTTCAAGCTTATTTTTCTTGAAATGGGTCCCAAATTAACACTCGTGACCGTACTTTGAAGATGTTTGAGGACCCCATAGAAGAGAAAGGAAGGCAATGGATGGGTCATTAATAATATGTCCTGTTCTGTTGGCATTATGTCTTAATCCACATGGTTTTAGAATCAGAAAATACTTCCATTTACCTTAACAGAACAACCCTTCTTGAGTTACTGGTATTCATGAGCGGTACTGATAGCCCTTCAGGCAACCCTCATTTGCCTCCCACTCACATAAAATTAAAACCAACCAGAATGCTTTTTGACGAAAGTACCGTCTTTGCCGTTATGACAATTAGTGAAACTTTATCGTTGCAAAATACTCGTAACGGTGTACAAACGCCCCTATGGCTTAAAGTGCGTTATAATATCTTCCGAACAGCCTGTATTTAACTTATTTAATTCAAAATGATGGGACATAGACAACCGTTATTAAATGATGGCCAAGGAATTTATAACGATTTGTTAGGTTAGGTTAGATTAGAGATTGGTTGACCACCTGCCCGTTGGGTGGATGAAATTCGCAAAAAGGTAGACTACTTACAGGATGAAATCCGCAAAAACGGAGACTACAGGATACGATACGAGTTTCGCGATAAGGAAAATACCTATACCTAACAGTTAGTAAATACAAATTAAACGATATAATTATCGTAAAATAGATTTTAAAAAAGGCTCCTACCCGACGAAACTTTAAGCACTTTATATCAAATCTAGCTTATTGTTAGAATCATTTCAAATTGACAGTTATTCCAGTATACAATTTGTATCTACTCATATAACTTTATATTGCTTACATTAAGCGCTGAGGAACTCGCATTGCATTATTACTCGACTGAGCTAGTTAGGAAATAAGTTTAATTCCATTTGAATTGGTTTTGCTACAAGAGTAAGCTGAGGCGATTAGCTTACACGTAACATTAAATTTAGTCTGGAACGTGAACAGGAGAAATAAGCAAGTTATGATAAAATTCAGATTGGGATTCGCCCAGAGATGTATACGACACCGATCATAATTGTGACGATCCTCGAGGGTGCTTGTTTCTAGCGGACCAGGTAGTATGGTTGCGGTTATCGTGTGACAAAAAGTGGATAAAGCATCCGTCACTCTCGTACTTATATACGTGTTAGAAAGTGACAGATGTTTTAGCCACATTTAGTCACGCGATAAACGCAGCCATACTAGGCCCCCTGTACGCCTAGCCAAGATGCAATCGCTACTCAAGTTTCTGTTTTCTATCGACTCAAAATGTATCGAATTGACACAAGCGGTCGACGTGTTTTTTCATTAGCTTAGGTCAATCCTAAACATTTCGTCGATTTTCAAAAATGGCTAACTTAGCGATATACGTATATTGAATAGGCCCCCAGAGATATTATTCTTTTAAAAACGGTGGCGCTCTGACAAACTAGTATATTGAGTGAGCGAAGTCATACGAGCTCGCTCATTCGATAGATGGTCGAGAGGCAAAGCGGGTAAGTGAGAATCCACGCCCTTAAAAGCGGTTTTTACACTTTTTACTCTCTGACGCTGACGGGGCGACTTCAACTCGCCAGTTAATATTAGGTATGTGCGTCGAGCTCAAGAACGAGGTGTTTTAGAGAATCACCTGCTTGCTGTGGACGTCTTTCGCCTAATAAGAAAATGTTTTATCAACCAAGATAAGTCAAGAAAAGCATACTTAATGAACAAACTGGATAGGTTCAGTGAAACGTTTATTTGCTTATCGTAACAAGGTAGCTGTTTTGGATATTTCACGTCGGTATGACATCAGTGGACATGCATATTTGTTATGAATCTTAGTTTATTTACCAGTGTAACAGATATTATTAGATATTATATGATGTTGGGTCGTAGCGAAGGTTCTAGCAAGTTAAGGTACGACTTTTCAAATATAAGTACCTTTTTATACAGACTCTTGGAGTATCGGCCCGACAGCCGAGTTGCCGCCTTTTAGTTAGTCAATGTCGTATAGCCGCCATTTAATGAAGCAAGAATTTATTTTTATTACTTTTGTTTCTAGATTATAAAACCGTGACGGCCTTTAAGGTATGTATTTTGATAAAATAAAATAAAATTACGTACAAAAAGGCGGCTATTGGATTTTAACCGCTTATTTCTTATGTACACACGGATAGACCGCTTTTTAATCTAGGACCTCTAATGCAGTTGAATATTACGTTTTTAAGCTGTAAGATGGCTGAAGTCCAATAGCCGCTTTTAAGTTGAGGAAAATAAAATAGCTGCTTTTAAGTCTTGTACCGTAACAAGGTGTTACGTTTAAAAATTGGCAGTTATCAACTTTTAATCGCCTTTAAGATAGGTAAGTGTTAATAAATAACCGCCTTTTTGGTAGTAATATCCCAAAAAACCTGTATTTAGCCGCTAGCCTCAAGGCTGTATCTCCGTTGTTTTTAAAGATATTGAAACGAAACCTAGATAGATCGATAGCTAATAAGTAGCTGAATCGCCCTGTATATATATAACTCAAACAGGTCGTAAGTGCCTTTAGCCGCCTACGCCTTTTAGATAATGGACGGCAATATACATATAAGAACGACTCGCGTCCGCTTCTCCCTTGGCCAGTGTTATCGCCAACCCTGAGCCTATCGACGGTCCAATGAGTATGCAACACGGAAGCCGGTGCATCGGCTAATAACCGAGAATACCTTGTCTTAACGTGCAAAATAAATGTTATAGAGTAACTAAACAAAGCGCACTGTTTGTAGGAGTCGAATTATTGATGCATACAAGGTGCGCTTATTTAGAAGGCATTTTATGGTAAAAATAAATGGTATGAAATAAAAAGCTGTAAAATTATGACAGTTAAATACAGCCTTAATTGAATCACTATACGGATCACAGGAGCAGTATTTTATTTGCAGTTACATAACTTTATAATTAATATTAACTTCTGTTCTGTTCTGTTTTTATTACATCAATATACTTACTGACTCATTAAATGTACATCTAAGTGTTAATCATCGCTCTTTTGTATTTGGTTAAGATAAAAAATAAAATCCATATCGAAAAGGCTAGTCGCCCGATTAACGAGGGGTATACGTGCCCTTGGGGCATCTATCCCCCCATACCCTTAAATACTCTCAGCGTATTTTTTATTTTGTTTAAGTTCTGTTATAATTTTTATTGCATTTTTCAATACTATTGATTTAGGATTCTATGTTCTTTATTGTTAGCGTATTTGGTTTTTTATTTATTTATTACTGAGGGCATTTATCCTATACCACAAGCATCTATACTTCTTAGAATTTTCATGGTGGGGCATGTATCCATATATGTATGCATCTAACCTAAAAAAAGAGTTTCTGCAAAAAAGGAATTTCTACACAATCAGTAATTATTAGGTCAACAAGAACAAGTAGTAATGTCAGATTAAAGATTAAACTAGCTATATCAAAATGAATATCCATGTGAAATTGATAGTTTTGAACTTAGGCCTTTCCAAAAAGTGAGGTACGTACGGATATACCCAACACGATTTAAGCGTAGCTTCACAATCCTCCTAAGCATGTCCCTTAGAGAAGCAACCCCCGTCACTCGCATCCCAGCGCAGATTCCCCATACATTTTTCAGCCCGTCAACCTTTTTCCCGTAAACCCGTTACATTTTGTAGCCGTCGAGCCGTGACGGACGTAATTACGCGAACAGGAACCAAAATAACGCGACGGCCTAGATGGGGGATAGGGGGTGCGAGGCACAAGCGATTCGAATTGTCTAGCGGACCTTGCTTTCGACTGTAGATACTGTTGACGGCGTGGATAACCTAATGGTAATGACTCTTCGAATGAAGCTAGCGGTTTTTGGTAAATACATTGGGTTATTAATTCTTGTACATTATATTCACATCGGACGAGTGACCATTTATTAGATGTGTAATTGTTGTTGTTATAATTGTTATTTATTTTTGTATTCTTTGATTATTTGTATTTTTGTTTGACGATCTCAATGTAATTTCGTATTTTTTGACATACAATGCAATTAATATTGTAATATTACATTGATAAATAAATAAACTAAACTATGAAAACAAGTAATAATACATGCTCCAAAGTACCAGTCTTAGAGCTTCGTCACTTAGGACTAGATGAATTTCTGTAAGACTTTTTTATTGATCTTATCCTAAGTAAGATAACCGGTTCAACATTTTAAAATTATGTAATAATATGTGCTTTGGATATAAGATAGCCGAAGCGAGTCCACCGGAGGTTCTCGAAGCGGCGGTGCTAACGTAGCGATGCCAATTCCCACCTTACGCGTCGAGCAGTATAACTTCTGCTCACACTAACTGTGCTTTACCCTTAAAAAACGGGAGCTACGCCTTCCCAGGCATCTTTGCTACTAATGTCACGCTGCCAGTGCTGTGGATCGGAAGGGAATCACGAAACTACCAGTAACTTTTGTTTGTAAGTTTGCCTACCTAACTAGTGGGATAGGATTTTTTGTGAGTTTGGGATTTTATTTACGTAAAGTAAATTATGGTGTTGACTTACTTTTATAAGTACTATAGTTCTTATAAAAGTACAAGTCAACGCATCCAATATATTGGATAGGTGCTCAATTATATCATAAATCTCTCTCACGTCTTGATTAGCTAATTTAGTTTACAGTACTATAAAATACCCGCAACATAGACAAATCCTTTACATTAATAACATCCACGTACAGGATTAAAAAGTGGAAGAGCCTCGAATCTGCATTTTGTTTTTTTTACATTTAATCGCGCGAATCACTAAACTTGGACCACGGCATAAAAACCTCAGTAACCAGCACCTGACCCCATCGATCGAGCGTAGGTACCATGACATTGAGTTTCTACACGATCATCTTCATCATCATACTCGTATTCCATTTAAGTGAATATATACTCACGAGATGACAGACCGAGCCGCAACACACTCCGCCTCCGCTTTTAGTACGTTCGCGGCGTCAAATGACGTATGACGGACCCGTCGTAGAGCTGAATGATGAGTGACCCTAGACAAAAGTGTTTAACGCTAACGTCAACGATTGTCGAAACCGTCAAAGTAAGTGGAATTGACATCATCGCTCGCGACCGTCTGGTAGCTTACGTCAATCCTATACATTTTCGATAACGATAACGTTCTCGCAACCCATCTTTTCTATAGCCAGAGATCACTTCATAAGATTTTAAACTGATCTAAAACGAGAGATGTTTATGAAGAGACTTATAAGTGTGGAGGGAGCGAGGGAAGTTTGTACATATATGGATCGTAGCAAGTGGAAGGAAGTGGTCTCTGCCTACGAATGTGTATTGTAAGAGATAACTCAAGATCATTTTAATAATACGAATTTAAAATATGTACGAGTTGGTACCATGTACACAGGTTACTTTAGCTCTAAGGGGTCACTTTGCCCACCCCAAAAACCATGTAACGTAAAGACTAAGTTTTTTTTTTTTTTTTTTATGGCATAGGGAAGACAAACGAGCACACAGGCCACCTGTTGGTAAGTCGAAACTGTGACCCATAGACATTCGCATTCACAAGACTGCAATGCAATCCTAAGACTGCAAATGCGTTGCCAACCCTGAGGACTAAGATGGAATGCCTCTATGCTTATCATTTCACCGGCTGTCTTATCCCCAAACCGGAACACAACAATGCGAACACTGCTGTTTGGCGGTAGGTTAATGGATAAGATGGTGGTAGCGATCTGGACGGACCCTGCACAAGGTCCTACCACCCGCAAAAGCTAGTAATAATCTTCTAAACAATTGATGATGATTACCACTTCAATAGTAGTTACAGTCGTAGCTAAAAGGGTGGACAATACGACTGAAGTAACCTGTGGTTACGGACTAAGTATCAATACTTTTTCCTTCGATCTCATCCTCATTTAAAATCAGATGAAACTTTACGATAAAAAAAGCCTCTACCGAACAACAATCTTTAAATTTATTTTTTAAATTACTGGTGGCTTTTCCATCGACCAATAAGAGCTGTCAGTAAAGCGACGGCAATTGAAAACCGCCGGCCGTCCGCTAAATGCCTCCGGTTCCTATAAAACGTTTCCCCGCCAGGAAATAACATCTTGCCGACTTTTTACGCCTCCGCAATATCGGAGGTTTTGCATCAATCAAGAGGCCGATTTGTTTTTGTTTTTGCATATTATTGTGCCTCTATTCTACGCGGGTAAACAATATTGCTTTTGACTAGGGATGATGATGATGATCTTTCCGACCGTTTTCGGCCATGGCGACCACTTCGACTCCTAGTCATTCGGGTGCACCAGCGCACCCCCAGAACCGCCCATGTGCAGGAATCAGACAAAGCCTAGCTTGCATCAAGCCAGACCTCTCTACTTCCTCCCATCGCCACAGGACTTTGCGTTATCGGAGTCCATTAATCGGAAGCAGTCAAATGCGCAGGATATATTAAGGTGCGCAAGCGTTGACTAGGGATACAACAACGATTACGAAGCGCTGCATCGTTTCGCATCTGTTATTGCAATAACCCGTGTGCCTGTGTGGTTGCCGGGTGAAAATAGTGCCACGCCACGTCTTCCCGTGGACGTCGTAAGAGGCGACTAAGGGAATCTAGGCTTATAGAACTGTTAGGCGATGGGCTTGCAACATGCCACTAATACACTGGTAATAGTAGTTTATGCAACTGATGCATAATGAGAGGCCTTAAAACACGAGTGTGGTTTTATGACACGAGCGCCAGCGAGTTACATTACAGTACAGATTTTACCTATTACCACAGACAAGGAAGTTCTCATAGTAAAATTGGTTGTAATATTGCTGATCATTTCCTACGGGTTTTGAGAGCATAGTATAGGACTTATGATATGTGTGTATTAAAACATCTTAGCCTAATTGTGCAAAATGTGGCTACGGAATTATCAACCAATTTTTAGAGTTGTTGGTAATTTTGTAGCTCTGCCTACCCCAGGGAATGAAGGCATGATTTTATGTATGGACGATTAGCAACTAATCGATTTATCGTAGTAAGGACGTCACAATTAATT
Organism: Acleris laterana; assembly: GCA_963966035.1. Taxonomy (NCBI): domain Eukaryota; kingdom Metazoa; phylum Arthropoda; class Insecta; order Lepidoptera; family Tortricidae; genus Acleris; species Acleris laterana. The sequence continues at coordinate 6,559,725 of OZ014446.1, read as the reverse complement.
TATTATAAAAAATAAAACTAAACAGCGATATGGTTATTAAACTTGTTATGAAAAACAATAAATATTTTCTTTGAACGTTTATCTCCACGGTCCGTCGGTCTGTCTATCACAAGGCTGTATCTCATGAACCGTTATAGCTAGACATTTTGAAATTTTCACAGATGATGTATTTCTTTTGCTACTATAAGAACAAATACTACAAACCGAATAAATTAAATATTTAAGTGGGGCTCCTCCCATAACTTGGCAGATAATGGTACGGAACCCTTCGTGCGCGATTCCGACTTGGCCGGTTTTTAATATTCTTAAAGTATCGATTATAGTAACAAAGAATGAATAATATCGTTATATTAATAGTAATTGCCGAATCGTTCCATTCGCATCGACGTTGTGATAAGTATATTTTAAAAGCGTACAATAAAATCCCTGCATATTGTTGATGCAGGATAAAATTTTAATAAAAGAGACCTGGGGGGTTATTATGACACAACAATGCAGTTAATTTTACGGTGAGCGTAAAGGATGGAGCTATAGCAGTTGCATAACTCTGTCCTTTTCTCTTAGCGTAAAATGAATTGCACAGATACGTCATAATAACCCCACAGTCCTAGCAGAGATAATTTACTTGACTCTCTAGTGTATATTGAAGTTACGTAACTGTTCCTTGTGTCATAGCACGGGGAATAACTAAAGTTTATCGATAAATAATTCACAGACAAGGCCCTCACTGAGGTTTACTCACGTATTATTGTCGGGAACCATAAAGTAGTAGCGTTCGGTGTCCGTAGGTACCTACGATATGTATCATGACATGATTATAGATTAGGAGTCGAAGTGGTCGCCATAGCCGAAAACGGTCGAAAAGATCATCATCATCACCATCATGAAATAGAACTCCTAACGAGTCCAAATCACGACAGTTATGTTACAATCAAGCTAATTATCAAACGACCGAATTACAAAATTCTTCGTTTCTAATCTCCCCTGCAGATCGATTTTGGAGATCCAAACAATTGAAAAAAATATTTGCATAGTTACACGATGCGGTAAAATCGTCATTTTCTAGATCGGTGTTGGTTGTGACGATCCTGTGCAGGTGATTTGACGGCTAAGAAGCGCTCGATTTTTCCAAAATCCCACTAATAATCCCGCATAAGCCGCGTGCTTGTAGTGGTTATGCTGATTTTGGTACCTTTGAACTTGGCTGAGCTGCCTCGAATTATGGCAAGTCTAAGAGAAGATGACACGTAGCCTGTACCTGCGTATAGTTAAAGTCAAACTTGATGGCGAAATCGGACACGAACTTCTGATTCACGGCGAACTGCACACGCACTCGTTTGAACTTCGAACGCTTTGATGTTTCGAAAACTGACACCGGATAGCAAAGTGAAAATGTTTGCTAAAAGTTTGAACAATAGCTCAAATACCCATGCAAAACTTTATTTTTAAACCATGTGAAAGAGAGGATTATAGAGATCTCTCTCTGCAGGTGTTATGCCTGGGGACCGAAGTTCGTTCGAATGAAGTTGGAAGTGGTATACAGTGTGTTACCGGCATGCGGGCATTTATTAAAACTGCCAATAATATGTTGCTTTAGCAATTGTTTGCAAGTATTATCAATTGAAAAATTATTAAAATAACTTCACAATTAATTTTCTTAGATACTGTCCATTTTTAATGTAGTGCATGTGCTGTGTGTTCATCGTTATCAGTATCGCTGTTGCTTGGTACAAGGCATGTCGTGGTACGGGGGCAGATCATAATAATCAAAGTAGCCGTCGACTGTCATTTACACTTGTCAAATTGCTGTGCTTTACATTGCTGGCAATTAACATTTTGTTAGAAAGTTAACAAAGCCTGAAAAGTTGTTTATTAATTAAATTAATGTCATAGTTACGTTACAGATATACGTTATTTTAACCTACTTTAAAAAAAGCCAGGGTGCTGGTAACACACTGTATACCAAAGAGAATGTAATAATACGTGAAGAGTATAATACGTCATCTGACAGTGGAAACTTCAGTAGCGCGACGCAGCTCACTTTCAGATTTAGCTGCGCTGTCTGGTGCTGGTGACGCTGTCATAGCTGGTTGTTACAAGTGGTCGCTAGATGTCGCAAGGTAGTCTGTGTTCAAATGTTTGAACTATATCTAGCACGGCCATAAGAGTCATATGACTCTATTCCTTCCCCTGCCTGGCGTTTGTCAGGTTTTTATAGTTCATAGTTATGACGTCCTAGTTTATTAATTCAGCCTGAAGAAATCGTGCATATTCAGCAGCCCGAAAAATAACTCGAGAGCTAATGTAATAGGTAAACGAATTTATTAAGGGCCTGTTTCACAATCGACAAGTAAATTTATCTGTCACATAAAGTTGTCTCTCTCCTTGTCTATTTTCAAGTGTACGACAAAGAAAGGGCTAAACTTATCCGTCAAATATGCTTTACTTGTCGATTGTGAAACAGGCGGTAAGTGTATTTACCTACACGTACTTTTTATATTGCAAAAAGCCACACCAGCTTATAAGCTACCTAATGGTAGATGGGATCCGAGACCATAGACATTGGAATTCTCAAGACTTTGTTCCTAATTCATGGAATACGTCCATGCTAGTAATTTTACCGGTTGTCTTATCAATTCCGGAACAAAACAATGCATGGCAGTAGGTTAAGGATAAGACGGTGGGTTAGCAATCTGGACGGACCCTGCACAAAGTCCTACCACCACTTAAACTTATGGAGTCATAAGTCGAAAAAAACAACCGTTTTCGTACGAAAGCGGCCCATTCAAGTTGCACAATAATCAGCACAAAGCGCATTGTACGGATTGCGCCGCACAATGGACGATGGACGTTTTGTGCATTTTGCAATGATTCTTTTATTATTGCAGTCACCATTTTTCAACAAAACGTCGCATTGTCAGGAAATGTATTAAAGAAACATGGAATGTGAACAAGTCTAGCAAGAACGAGTCGGTCTCGCACATGATGGATTTTGTACCAAGTTTCAATTTAAATCGAGACCAAACGCGTTTTGTGTATGGGGTATTTTTTATTATTATTATTGTGTTGTTATAGTGCCCATAGTAGTAAATAACCCGGTAACAAATTAAGTGTACGGTTCAAGAGATGCACCAATTTTTATGCATTTCACGTTTTTTGCATGGTCTTCTTTAATTTTAAACTTTATTCTGTTTTCATTATTTGTTATTATTGCGACACTCTTGTCTACCTATGATAGTTTCTGAGATACAGCCCGCTGACAGACAGACATACGGACAGCGGAGGCTTAGTATTAGGGTCATGTTTGCACTCGTTGGGTATGATGAAACAGAAAAAAAAATAAAAAAGATTACCCAACTAATACTTTTTTTTTTCAGAGTTATTGTTAGTTCTGTGGCTCTGTCTACCCCTCTCTGGGAATGAAGGCGTGAGTTTATGTATGTATGTATTGCCCGACCCGACTACACGTCTTAGTGATGTCGTCTACGTATGTTAACTTCTCGGGATTCATCATTATCATCATCATCACTTCAGCCGAAAGACGTCCAGGTGGACATAGGCCTTCCCCATGGATCTCCACGACGGCCGGTTTTGTGCTACTCGCATCCACCGGCTTCCCACGATCTTCATTTAAGTTAATTTCATAACCTGGAAATTAACTTTCGTAAAACAAAAATAATGACATTCCGTCCATACCAAAAAGCACATTTACCTGTAGACTATAGATTCAAAAATACAAATTTAGAAATTGTAAGTAGTTTCAACCTGTTGGGTTTAGACATAGACAGCAATATTACCTGGAAATACCACATCAAAAAAATTACGTCTAAACTATCTAGCTTCTTATACGCACTACGTGAAATAAAAAGAACTACAAACCTGCAAACAGCTCTCGCCTCGTACTACGCTTATGCGTACGCGTGGCTCAGTTACGGCGTCACGCTGTGGGGGAACAGCACTGACGCGCCCATCCTGTTCACCCTCCAAAAGAAAATTGTTCGAACGCTGGTCAATATACAACAAACTGACAGCTGCAAACCCTATTTCATAAAATATAGTTTACTCACCTTGCCTTCTATATATATTTTGGAATGTTGCAAATTTGTTCGCAAATACCCGCAATTCTATACAAGGCGGGGAGATCTGCCCTCAACACGTCCAATCCGTCATAAGAACATGCTTATCGCACCACCCCATAAACTCAAATTATTATCCTCTGGCCCTTTATGTATGTCTATTAAAATATACAATAAGATACCTGAAATACTGAAACAAGAATCCAGCTACACAGTGTTTACAAAGAAACTTAAAGAACTGCTGATATCAAAATCCTACTACACCATTAATGAATTTGTGAATCAAAATTAATAGTACAGTAAGTCGTCCTCTCCCATCTTTGTGGTGCCCATCAGGGTTCATAATGAGCTATTCTAGTGTTAACTTCTAAGCTAGTAAGTAAGATCTATGTAAAACATTATGATTGCAATAAATGATTGAGTATTGAGTATTGAGTATTCACAAGATCGTCGGTCCACCTTGCGGAAGGCCTACCAACACTTTACTTTCCGGTCCGCGCCGCGGCTGCGACTCTAGAACTTTTCTGCCCCTGCGGCCGTCAGTTCTACGAGTAATGTGCCCCGCGTACTGCCACGGGTGCGTCGGTCACCTTGAGCTTTCTAAAGCCCATTGTAAAGGACCACGTCTCTGTTCCATAAGTCTGTCTCAGGATTCGTACTTTAATTTTTTATTTTTTTTATTCACCCAGGTATACTTGCAACGCTAAAACGAACCAAATGTTTAGCATCCACGAGAGCACAAAAAATAATAATATAGTAAATTGGCCATATGACGGTAAAGCTTTCACGCGTCCCTTGGAGTGATTCACTAGCTCTTCGGAAAAGACCAACAGTGCAAAAGATGTGCCCTAAGAAACTCCAAATAACTATACATGCAAGCATAGGGTCATACAGGTCAAATCACTACCCTTCAAAGTCTCAAACCAACCCCAGTTGGACCAACTTCAAACTGTCATAGCTTCGTAATGTCGAAATACCTCCAAAACTTATCGGTTTTCGAAAGAAATATAAGTAAGTATAGTTTTATTTTTACCTTTCATCCTCAAATATATTTAGCAACCAAGACCACGTTACATAATATAGCTTCCTATGAACATAAAGCTGCCTCTTTCATAAATGAAGCGGTAAACCGTAATTAGTAAATTTAACTCAATGAAATCTTGTTTAACAACAAATAAGTAATAAACTTTCCTGAAAATATATACTTTCCGAGCACACAAAATGGAGCCATTCTTCAAAATGGCACCCCTTAATATAGCCCCGTTATCACAATGTACCTTAAAACGCTTGGCCTGGTGTTTTCTACTGGTATATTATGGATATATCGCGATCATTCGGTAAAGTCGATCATGCTGCTGGACCAATATCATGGTCGCCTATATCGCGGTGGATAAAGCATCCGTCACTCTTGCACTAACATACTGGTCAGAAAATGTCAGATGTTTTATACACTTTGACAAACACAACCATTACCTTTACAAACCAAACCAGTCCTGGAGGGTTATTATGCAGGTCATTTTATAGCGAGCGTTAAGGATAGAACTATATCACTGCTATTTATAGCTCTGTCCTTTACTTTTTATATGTCATTATAACCGCCCTGTTGTTAATTTACAAAAGCTGCGCTAGCTTGAATTTACCAAGGATTCCTTGTTTTTGTAAAATACTTGTAGTTAGAATAATGTTTTTAATCTCGACCAATTTCAACCTTTTCTTTAGGTACCCATTAAGATTCCCCGTCTCGAGAAAATGGTCAGGATTCAAGGCGCATTAAGTCAGTAGGTGTTTTATAAAACAACTGAATAAATTCATGACTGCTGGCGCGAGAATATTCCCAGGGGAGTAACAATACACGAGTTGTATTTCGCGACAATACTTTTTATTACGACGCTTCAAAATGTGGACTTGCGGAGATTGCGAGCGAGCTGAATGTTGCTTTTGGGGGACGTTATTGAAACTTTTCACGTCCGTTAGTGATATTGTTATATTAACTCGCATTTAGGTAATTCGTTAGAGGATTCTTTACGTATAATATTTTTATTTACGAAGAAAACCCAAGAATATTTAATTTTTATGAAAGACTAAATACCAATTTTACCAAACGGTGTATTTCACCAAATGGTAATAATCAATGTTATTCGACTGTTGGTTAGTGAGATTTAGCAGATATCATAAATAGGTAGTAAGTGCTAATAAATTAGGGTGTCCTTCAGGATCCCTAACAACATTTGTCCTAACACATCGTTTGTCCGAATTTTCAATTGCCCTAAACTGTTTTTCAGATGAGTCAGGTAGCTTTTCTTTTCTAATTATATTTGCGGTTTGGTTTGGTTAGGGTTGTATTATAATACTCAAAAGTTTTAAAATCTAATCGGAAATGGCTTGAGGATAAACGAAAATTCGGACAAACGATGCATTAGCACAAATGTCGATCAGCGATTGCATAGGGGAACCAATAAATTGGTCTCCTCTTGGCCCAAAAAATAAACAACAGGGGGCAATCTCTTGTATATACGTATCTAGCTTGTATATGGCTACTATGTATCGATAAATATACTTAAGAATGTAGAGAGATACGAGTATATAGGTAATGAGAAAAAAATACATACACACAATGTCATAGTCATCGGAGTAAGCCACTTATAATTAATTCACTAATTCATTCCTACTCGACTTAAAACCAAGATTCCAATAAAAAAAATACCTTTCAGACCCCGCCGGCCGGTATTTTCAACTCACAGATAAAAAAAACAATTGAAATGATGAACCTACTGTGTAATCCAAGCTTTTAGGAATGTTGAGCCGGGAACAATGGGAGTTCACTGGAAGCGTGAATATTATTACGGTACATCAATAAACAATGCAGTATGTAGGTAGTTAAAAATAAACTAAACTGGGCAAGAGTATGTTGGACCATGCTCAGTGTAGAGTTCCGAAGCCGTTACGACAAACATTGGTGCTGTCTTTGATGATTTTTAGTAGGTATAAACACTTTAGTCGCCTGTATTTCAGGAACTAATTAAGTTTACTTAGTGATAGTTTTCCTTTTAAATTCGTCATATGCGCTTTCATTTAAGATATTTTCAGATTTTTAGTATTTTGTAGTTCTGGCTGTAGTAGAGGAATAAAAAATTTGCGCTTTAAAGCTTAATATTTCATAAACAGCTTTTAATCGAAAAGCTGTTTTCGCAAACCCGCAATATTTGTAAATACCTATCCAACGACATCACACACTATGGAATAGACGAGAAAAAAAAATACATCCCCACGTCACGTGTAGGGGAGGTACAATTAAAAAAAAACAAGATTTAGTTTTATGTCTTTGATGGCGTGACTAATATGTATATTCATGCTAAATTATAGCTTTCTAGCTTTAAGAGTCTCTGAGCTAGGCTGCGGACGGACGGATGGACGGACGGATATGGGGAAACTATAAGGGTTCCCAGTTTGTCTACGGAACCCTAAGAAAACACAGTGAATTCGTTGAGTCAGTGTTATTACGAGCTAGCCAGTTTTTAATCCCTGAGGAGGCGTTTATTTGGAGAACTCGGGTTTACTCGTAATATCTCAATTTAGTTAATTAGTTACTTACGTTCAAACTGACTATAAAAGTATTCAATTCATCTATAATTCCATACTAATCTCTACATAGTATAAAACAAATTCCTTCGCCGCATCTGTCTTTTATGCGGATTTTGATGCGGGTTTCACCATCAGTAAGATAGTTTTACACGAAAGTTTTTATGAGTAATAAATTCTGGTTTATGTACGGGTGTTACAGAAAACTCAGATAACCTGTTGAGGGCGGGTCACTAGTAAATGTACAGTCAAGGAATTTAATTCCTAGTCCACTTTGGACTATGTCAAAGTGACGTAATCAATCAAAACGTAAGAGACATCCTATGATTTTATTTACAGTGTCAATTTGACATAGTCTAAAGTGGACTAGGAATTAAATTCCGTGTCTGTACCTACTTATACATTTTTGAACCATGAAACACCGTACAAATTAGGGAGTTAAATTTTACCGGTATTTTAAAATCCTTCTACTTACTTGTTTAAAATACCAGCGTACATACCAAAATTTCATTTGAATAAATTGGTATTTACGGGTTACATGCTTGGACAACTTTTTGAATCCATTTTCATGATTAAACAATTGACCGAAGCCGCAGCAGGCCAAAAAGACGGTAATAATGGTTGATATTATTACTGTTTCATATAAGTCGAAAGTTAAAGTTATTGTTTATTAGTTTGCAAAAACGAAAATTAAAAAAAATATATACTTTAACCTAAGTGCTCAATTTGTACAACCTAACCTAAACATTGCCCTATTACCACAAAATTTTACATTGTATAGATTAGGGGCGTAACGTAATGCCTGGACCGGATTTCTTAAAATTTTACTTAACAGGTAGTAACAATGGCTAATGGGACAAAACGGATGTATTAAAACGAAAATTCAAAAACAGCGGACGGACGGACAGTGTAAGTATACCTACATATTAATAGGGTCCCGTCTAGGGTTACCATCCGTCCGGATTAGTCCGGACATATCCGACTTTATCCGGCTCTTTAATTTGTCCAGCTTTATTTTTATTAGGTGGAATATAAGTAATAAAACCAAACATTACCTAGTAGAGTAATCTTTCCATTTTGTGACTAGAAAGTCCGGACTTTTATCGAAATGTCATTTTGGTCTGGACTTCAAATAAATAAATATCGAGGGACAATGTTACACCAATTGACACCCAGATTGTTATACCCAGGACCGCTAGCTTTACAGGCAGGGTCTAAATGGTAACCCTAGTCCCGTTGGGCTCCGATCATGTATGGAACCCTAAAAATACTTAAGTAGATCCAACATTCTTGCTTACGTTCAAACAAACCAGTCTGTAAAATAAAATATCGTTGTACCTAGTGCAAACAGAAGATAAAGTAGAGTAATAATTCACTTCGTCGCCCTGCGAGTACCCCAGGCAGCTTATTTCGGCTAAAATTGATTTTTTGTGTTCTTAATACTGTTTACATCGGTCCAGGGAGGGTAATAAATTGATAGAAAATTTCGTGCCATTAAGAAAATATAAAGAAGTGGAGACTAAACTCAGTGCTGTTGACTCGCAAGGCGTATAAAAAATTATAACTAAAGTTGTCTACAATATCTTAGGGATTGTATTACACAATGTTTTAGGGCATCTTGCTTTTAAATCGAATCGTAATCATATTGTTAACAGATCCATACTGAAATCCCTGAAAACCTAACCTAACCGCAGGTATCTTTGGAAAACAAATAGGTCTGACCTAAGGTTAGGAAGGACAAACTATAATTCTGACAAACGACGCGTTAGGATAAACGTTATTCAGGATACCGAGTTCAATCCGTTGTTGTTATGGCAATTAGGCGTGAAGCTAACTACAATTACAAAATAAGTAACGTTATCGTGTCTTCTTCGAGAAAATGAGTAGAAAACAGAGCTTAAAGGATGATGGTCAGTTTTGTATGCACACTGGCCTAAAAACCAATAATGACAAGCCATATGTCCTTTGAAAGATTTTTTCATATTCTAAATTTTTTTGTATGGCGGGAAATCTTAAATCGCTGTGTGAAATATTTAAAAATCTGGAACATCGGGACGCCTACATAGACGACGTTAGAATAGTAACTTGGAAAAACCGCGGTCTTTGCATGGCATTAACTTTTTTCACACAAATATTTCGAACCACCTGTCATAGTAATAGTTTTACAACTTAGAATTACCTATTCGGGGACATTATCGCTTGTCCTTATTGGTCTCCTTTGATATCACTTTTTTTCCTTGTTTATCTGCAATCATTCCGAGAACTATGAGCCGATGTGGTTTTCATTCGAACACAATTTACGATAAGTCAGAGTTGTAAGATTTTCCTCGAATTTCCTTTTTAATCTTCCCGCCTGGGGAGGTACTGTCATCAGCTGGAGCGCAAATAGGTGCAAGAGACTGCATTCTCGTTTTGTATCATCTGGCTGGATTTTAATCTCTTCTACAATCCTTTTTAAGAACCCTGACGCATTGCTGACCCTTTTCAAAATCAAAACAAATCAAATTCATTTATTTCAAAACATTTAGACATTTCCCATAGATAGGTTGGTTGGTTGGTTGGTTGGTTGGTTGATTGATTGGTTGGTTGGTTGGTTGGTTGGTTGGTTGGTTGATAGGTTGTGTTGGTTGTAGGTTGGTTGGTTGTGGTTGGTTGGTTGTTGGTTGGTTAGTTGGTTGGTTGGTAGGTATATTTAGATAAACATCTTTATACTTCACAAATAAATGATTGCAGTAATGAAAGCAGCAGCAGCTAAACTAATTTTGAGCTAACCGAGTTCTGCGTTCTTTGTATAATCATAATAATTATTGTATATAGGATATACAAATCCGTACATCTTTCTTCTGTTCTGATATAGAATACAGAACCCGAGCGAGAACTTTTATGTTTTATCGAGGAAGTAACATTAACTTATGGTCATCAAATCAATATAAATTGGTATCACCGCCCCGTGTCCGTATTTAGAACTAAAAGAAACGCACAAGAAGTGTGGCCGAAAAACCATTGGTGTTTTTTGATCAAAATGTTACGTGGTTTGATGAATATACAGTATGTAAACTTACTAAAACCATCTCTTTCAACCAGTTGCTAGGCTAGTTGAGTTAAGTGTTTTACCTCATTTTTTGCTAGTGTGTGTCGAATATTTTTAATTTTATCATTGCATTAAAATTATAACATCTCACCTTTTTCAAAGTCGGTTAATCCTAAAAGTATCATCCCAAGTTTAATCTTTACATCGTTGTTCAGTGCCCATTATAAGACCCGTATGTAATTTTTTTATCGTAACAGATTATTGAACTTGCGTTCAGTGCATTCTTTATTTAAATTTGAAAAAGTGTTAAGATTTCAATAATTTATATACCCCAACCTTATCTATCCCCTAGACATGCTCGGGTTCAAATAAATGGTTTTAGTAAGTTTACATACTGTGTAAAAAACACTTGCAAGGCATTACCATTCGATGACTAGTTTTAGATCAGTACAGTCACAACCCGCGAATGTTACGCCACTTGCCACTCTTCTTAATTTAGCCGTGTAACTACAATCGGGTAATATGTCAAGTCTGCTGTCAACCCAAAATGCATTACACAGTTAAATTAAGAAGAGTGGCAAGTGGCGTAAAATTCGCGGGTTGTGACTGTACATACTCGTACCTACTAAACTTTTTTTTATTGCTTGATTTCTTGAGAAATCGTTTAGGCAACTAAAGCATCTTATCAGGGTTCCACATTTAGTGTGTTTAGTACGGAACTCTAATTGAAAATGATAATTCACTTTTAGTAAGGTACATATTAGAACCCCGATGAATTTAATTAATAAATGAGGAAAAAATATTTTCTACCGTGACCCATTTTTATAACACTAGTGCAAATTAAATTGAACAGTTAGTAATTGATACCAAACAGGTGTTAACCAACAATGATGAATATGAGTAATGAACTACTTTATTACGTTCCTCTGGGGCGGACGCGCCCTTCAAACACATTCGCTACCAGCAACTAAGTAGCATTTGTATGTATTCTTGACTCGCCAGGTGCGTCAGGGGCGCTGAATTTATTAATTACAGGAATGGAAAACTATTACCTCATAAAAGCTATATGTAACATAAACAGGTTTTTCACTGCATACGAGTTATTTGGTCATACACCGTCAAAGTGCTACGTTGGTTGAGTGAGAACGTGAAAGTTTAAATAAAGTTGGATGTGTTTCTTCATGAGTTAAAGCAGACAAACATGGAGTAAGTTTTTTGTAAATACTTGATTAATAAAAATAAAAAACAACAACGTCTTCAACGTCTTTGTTCGATTTTGGCTTTGCTGTAGAATAAAATTAACCAAAATTTATTACTTCGAGCTATCGTGGATATTCTAATGCATTTTTGATTTAATCAATAGGAAACGAAATAAGAAATAAATATTACAAGCCCACCCTATTATACTTCAATAATGCTTTGCGGTACAGTACATTAGGTACATTATTAAAAACGAAGGTATCTATTTATTGAAGCAGTACAACCTCATCACAATAATAATTATGTATAAACACTTACCAAGCACATTTTGTAGATATTTTTGTTTTCACTTCTGTTTGCACTAGGTACACTGTATCTATAAAAAGCTCTTTCGTGGTTGACTGAATGACTGACTTTTGAGTTAGGCACACTATGAATGGTCTGAAAAATATTTTTTCGAAAATCGGCCCCTAACGGAAAGAAGTATGGGAAGTAGTAGGATACTTGTTCTATACGCATATGAAATCACGAACGTCTTATATATCAACAATAATAATAAAAAAACATGACATAAGTTCTAAAATAGTAGTAAGATCGGGGGGGTTATTATGACATAATTATGCAGTTCATTTTACGGCGACTGCAAAGGACAGAGCTATAACAGTTATATAGCTCTGTCCTTTTCTCTCAGCGTAAACTGAACTGCATAGCTATGTCATTAATAACCCCCCTGTGCTTAAAAATGTTGCAATGAACATAGTGCTCAGGTTAGATTACTTAGATTAAACACTTATCAAATTTAAAACTATTCAAACAAAAATAAATTCAAATTTATACAAAGAAAATTAATTTATTAAATAACAGTAACGTTTTCTTTTTGATAGATGTTGGCGTTTTTTGAATTGCAGCATTGCCATTTCGTGTTCCGCCTTTAATGAAATGACTAACTATATATCATCCGGTAGTCTTATCGAACTAAGTTTAGAGTCGTGGGGTGCCCTACTATTATACGCTTAAACTGTGATTACACCCATACCTGCCTTACTGCCTTACTGCGATAACACTTATCCTTACCTACTACGGGACCTAACTTAGAAAAAAATCCTAATTATTGTAAAGTCTAATCACTGATTTATTCCTAGGAGTGAAATTAAACTGGGCAGGGTCGGCATTAGAAGGAAGCTGCGCCGGCGCCGGCACAAGCTGCTCGCCATCGCGCTGCTGGAGGACTTCGCCAAGAACACCACGCTGCACGGGCTGCGCTACATCACCGAGCGCGGACTCAGCCTCATAGAGAAGTCACTTAACTTACCTCAAAATAAAAAAAACAACAACTTATTAATATGTATTCAGTATTGGCCATTATTGCATATGTTTTTTTTTTTTTATGGCATAGAGAAGACTAATGAGCACACAGACCACCTGATGGTAAGTGGAAACTGTGACCCATAGACATTCGCATTCACAAGACTGCATTGCAATCCTAAGACTGCAAATGCGTTGCCAACCCTGAGGACTAAGACGGAATGCCTCTATGCTAGTCATTTCACCGGCTGTCTTATCCCCAAACCGGAACACAACAATGCGAACACTGCTGTTTGGCGGTAGGTTAATGGATAAGATGGTGGTAGCGATCCAGACGGACCCTGCACAAGGTCCTACCACCCGCAAATTGCTCTTTTGCACGTCGGTAATATCGAGTCGGTAATCTATTAGCACGTCGGACAAGATCATAATTGCGGAGAAGAAACGCCACAAGAAACTCCAGCAGAAGGTCATTTTTTCAATCATAAAACGCAATAATACTTAAGTTACATTATAATATACTGCTACAGTTAGTGCTGCACAAAATATCTCTACAGCTACCATGATGTGAGTAACGATGACACAAATTTCTATCAAAATACCTACCTATATACTTTACTTTGACGATTTGGTTCAGTGTCGTGCTCTTTGCAGTTTAATCTTGTTGGTCATAATTAACAAACCTTTGGTAGCTTCTATAGTGTACGCCCTAATGATGTACAGGAACAAAAACATCTACACAATTTTAACCTTCTTGCATTTTTGAAAATACCTGCTGTTTTCCTGTTATAATCTATGGTTAATATCTACGTTCCCTCAAATGAAACATTTTTTATCTTTACATAGAAGATTAGGAGAACAGGAAGATATATTTTTTTATTATGAGCATGAGAATTTATCATCAAGACATATTTTTTTCCAGACTGACCTCCATGGTGAAATACCTTTTGTCCAGTTCAAGTTATTGTCAAGCTTTTAGATTAAAAAAATATATTCCTTAGTTTTTGAGAAAAAACCATTTTGACAGACGGACGAGCACAAAAGTGATATTATAAGCGTTCCATTCTTCACCCGACTGCGGCAAAGCCTAAAAGGAGGGTTATCTGTTAGACCTGTATGTATGTCCGACTCTATGTTCCCTCGTAACTACTAAACGGCTAAACCGATTTTTATAAATTATACATGGTTAGATTCGTCTGAAGCACTAGAGCATCATAGCATAGGCTTTAATAAAATCATTTAAATTTGGCGAAGTAAAAAATATATACATGACAAGTAACACTACTTTGACGACGGCTGGTTTTTTGTTAGACTAAGTAAATTCCTTTTGAGGTACGAAATCTGAAAATGCAGCCAGCCTGCAGTTAAAGTTGTATGACTCCTGTTTTATTTTTTGCAGAATGTTTTGGATCATCACCTTCTTAATAAGTCTAAGTATGTGTCTCTTTTTAATCCGGAACGTGTGGTTGAAATGGCAGTTGAGCCCGGTCATCGTAGCCTTGAGTGAACACCTCGTTTCCGTTGGAGAGGTAAGAATACTGAGGCCCTAGACTTTGATTATTTACTCTCTAGATAGAGTGTGGCCCTTTAATCACTACGACAGAAACAGGCCAGTTTTTGTATGCTTGTGTGCGTGACTCCTTTGTCTGACACTCGCAAAACGTCATTCTATTTATCTCTGTGGGCATACATAGGGATGCCAGTTAAAGACATATTTACTAATTTACAGGGAAAAATGATCATAGTAAGGTTTAGTTATTGTGAAGTGTTTGAAAAACTAAAAATATAGGTATCGATTCGAATTGGAATGGGTTGACTTTAATGTTTTCGATTCATAAAATACACTCACCGACAAATTTTGCCGAACAAAATAAAAGGAAGACATTTTGAAAAAGTTAATTTTTACCCGAGTAAATACGCATTCCTACAAATCATATGTTTCAAAATCAAAATAAGTTATGTTTACAAAATCGTTTATTATCCACTCACACTTGGCCTATTTCAAATTGTTTTGTTTTCAATGAGCCCATGTCAAATTTCCAGTTTGTAAGTCAAAATTTATTTTTATCAATTTCCACTATTCTCGACTTACACTCGACAGTTTTCTATTATTAATTTAATGTATACTCGTACATATCCTAACGTAACTTCTATACTTAGACACTCACATCACTAGGGACTAGGGAATTTCGGATTTCAAAACTGGCAACACCAACAATAATGCCAAGATGGAAACGTATTAATTAGACATATTAAACTGATGGATTTTTTAAATAAATACTATGAATTCTGAATTACTTACCGGTGGTAGGTGACTTTGCTGTTTGATTTCATACGTCCTTTGTAATTTCGACAAAGTTTAATTACACAACTCGTCATTTTAGTGCCTTTTTAGCAAAATAAATTTTGACACGTAATACGACTGTATCCCTTGACAACACATTTGATACTAAGGAGCGGAAAGCTACTTATAGGCTAACAGTTAGCTGATAAATTTTTCGACGCATTCATGTCATTGAAGTTCTATCTAGAGAGTAAATAATCAAAGGCCCTAGATAAGATTTATTCGGCGTTCGTTACCGCTAACCAAAATGTATAGGATTGACGTAAGCTGTCAGACGGTTGTGTCGAGCGCCTACGTCAATATCATATTATTTTTTTAGTTTTTGAAAATCGTTTACTTTAACTGTAAGTTGCCTAGCCTCACTGAACTATTTAAACGGGGAGAGATTCCGGAATAAAGATTTTAAAAATAAATTAGAGATGAGATTTCATTTCAAATGAAACATCTGTCTATATTTTATTCGTTGATATTATTAACTCATTTAAGGTACCGTTCCCATCCGTTATGATCTGCCCTCAAATTAAAGTAAAACGCACCGAGTACAACTTTTCCGATGAGACAATAACGATTTTGAAGCGAATAGAAAATCTAACTTCGGATCTGGAGTAAGTACGACTATACACCGTGGGCCCGTATAACCCGAGGGATTTTAACCATCGATTTTAGAGCCCAATTGGAGTATGTAAAGTAGTATAACATGTAGTCCAATAACGCACGATTCCCGAGATTTTTATTATTTAAAAATCAATTCCATAGTTAATTTAATTTGAACTCTGTCACCTTAACCTAAAGCATTATTTACTAAGAAATCGATTAATTAATTTATGTTGTATGTTGATGATAGTGCTACTTACAACATGAATCTTTCTTAGTAAATAATGCTTTAAGCTAAGGTGACAAGAGTTCAAATTAAATTAACTATGGAATTGATTTTTAAATAATAAAAATCTCGGGAATCGTGCGTTATTGGACTACATGTTATACTACTTTATATACTCCAATTGGGCTCTAAAATCGATGGTTAAAATCCCTCGGGTTATACGGGCCCACGGTGTATAATCACCTATAACCTTGCTTTAAGTAGCTTTGTAAGTCAGTGATTGTTTTCTTGCAGATTTGATAAAGTAAACGGCTTCCAACTATTCAAAAATGATTCATCCATCAATAAGTACGAGGATATAAGCCTCATCTGTCTGATAGATAATGAGTTTGAGTTAGTTGTACCTGATCCACGAGACTACTCCAATGCTGAAGCTGTCGGAAATATATATGAGGTTAAATATACACTGGATGTCCCAGAAGTTGACGTCGTTATTAAAATATAAAAAAACCCTTTATACCGGACCAGAATATGTTTCTTACTTTATATTACATTCATTTATTTGCGAGTTATTAAGGATTTAATGATATTGGTCCAGAGCACTACCTTCGGCTACCCCTAGCTTAAAAATAATTTGGTGTACAAAACTTGACGTGAATTCTTAATAACGTAGCAACGAATGATTAAAATTACACAATAATTCCACAATATCAACAGAAATTAAAATAAATCAATGTTTTTCACAAAAGTGTTGCTCTTTTTTATTAACAATTCTGAGATCTTGAACTTTTGACATAATATACCACCTCATACCTCACACAGCAGTTTTTAGCAAGCTTATTCTGGTTTCAGGTTTCACCGACTATTGACGACATATTTCATAGTTGTCGGTGGCGACAAAAGTACGTAACCTGCGAGCGCATCTTTGAGCCCGTTCTCACAAAGGAGGGAATCTGCTTCACTATGAATACGTTGGCAGAAGATGAAATTTTCCGAAAAAATAGGTAGAATCAAAATCATGCGAAATTGGTCCCTGGAATAAGAAGACAATTTTATTTACCACGATATCTTTCAATTTAATTTTCTTTAATGATTTTCTCGACATTGATTGGTGTCCAATGGATTGGTCGAGCTTCATTTTGCCGATTTTCGTTTCATAGACAACGTTTTGCACATTTTTCTAATGAAAGTAATGTGTAGTATAATTTCACTACACAGCACATCTTATTTGTTATTTTCGTTTCGATTTTTAAGACCAAGGGCGAGAGCGTAGTTAAGGAAACTATTAAAAGGGAAATGTTGATTGTGTAAACAATACGAATTCGTACTTATGACAAAACCAAACCAATTACTTTTAATAGATATATGTCGCTAAATTACTCATAAGCCAAATAATACGGATGCTAACGTAGGGTTGCAAACGTGTCTTCTAGGTGAAGCATCTGCAAATAAATCAATCTGTAAATCGATATTATGCAAAACATTTTATCGGTGCATCATACATAAGAACATTATAAAATGAGTTAGTCTAATACAAAAAAAACCGTACATTTACATAAACTTGAAGTTTCTAAATATACTCATACTAAATAACCTATATTTAGTTTATTTAACTTGCAACTTTGTTCCAGTACACAGGATGATTATCCTTATTTAGCAACGTCAACCTCAAGTGACGGGTGGTCGTACACTAAGGGTTACACTAGCACAGACAGCCACGTATATCCATTACGTGGAAAGGTAATTTTCGAGACACACCTAGTTTAGTTTCATACTATAATAAATTGTTATTTTTTCAAGAATGTGTTCTGTAGTTTATTCCTTAAATATAATATTTCAGGGAAACGGCGGGGCACCGGATGTTGAATTAATATTGCAGGAAGAGATAGTAGAACGAGATGGGATGTGTAATGGATACAATCGAGGATATAAGGTAAAAGCCTAAAAGTGGGAGAGAAATAATAATAATATAGAGATTATTAAATCGATTATTTTGCAGATTTACTTGCAGCACCCAGCCGATATGCCGCAGGCTTCTCTTTATTACTACGCTGCGCTGCCTCATCAAACTTCGTCGCTTGCTCTCAAGTTCAGCATACTCAATACGTCCAGCAGTCTCAGAGATTATTCTCCTGAAACGTAAGTTGCCACTTATGTTTCAAACCTTTCGAGTTTTTGGGCTTGTTCCATTGCACGCCATTTTCTTCGACTTGTCAAATATTGCACCTATGAACAATAATAATCTGGGAGGTTATTATGACATAGTTATGCAATTCTGTTTACGCTGGGAGAAAAGGACAGAGCTATATAACTGCCTTAGCTCTGTCCCTTACACTCACCGTAAAATGAACTGCATAGTTATGTCATAATAACCCCTCAGTACCCTTACCTGAGTTACAATTACCGTAGTTACTTGTTAGGTACCTGTTACGGGCTTGCAACCTGTCACTAATACACTGGTAAACATCTTCGCCTATGTGTGCAAAATGTGGTTAAGAATTATCAAAAAGTTTTTATAGTTGTTGGAAATTCTGTAGCTCTGCCTACCCCACTCTGGGAATAAAGGCGTGAGTTTATGTATGTATGTATGTATGTTAGATAAGCGTTGTTTAAGTTTACAGTTTCAATAGACCTTTTTACAATCAACTTTGACTTTCAATACTTATCACTTTCATAACTTTAAATTTTTCTTGAGATTTCATGTATTAATTTATAGATTT
This sequence comes from Acleris laterana, assembly GCA_963966035.1. NCBI lineage: Eukaryota > Metazoa > Arthropoda > Insecta > Lepidoptera > Tortricidae > Acleris > Acleris laterana. Next base: position 6,540,650 of record OZ014446.1, on the reverse strand, counting down.
TTGACAGCGTGCTATCGAAAACCTTTATCTTTCCTCTCATTGTATAACCCAAACATTTACATTGATGTTGTTTTAAAATTATTACATCCCCAGGCGACAATGTTACTTCCCTGAAGAGCGGTGGTTGAAATACTTTCTCATATACACGCCCAATAACTGCAGGCTGGAGTGTCTTTCCAACTACACGTTCGAGAAATGCGACTGCGTTTGGTTTCACATGCCACGTTAGTATCACATATAAATTATTTTTCACTTCTCACTCAATTTAAATGTAACTTTAGTCTCTGCACATCGGGACTAAAGTTCCTTATTAGTCTCTAGGGCATAAAGGCCTTTTTTTTTCATTTACTTTGGAAACCCCTAAACAACCTATGATGGTGTTTTTGAATTGAGGATTATTGCCATTTTCGGTGACTGTGTATAGACAATTTTTAGGGCGTGAAAATAATCGCAAAATTACAATTTGTCTTTAGAGAAACGCGGGTAAATTTTTGACGTCTTAAAGTGCTGTGTTGGTTTTTATAAGTATTACAAATGTAAGGGAAGGTGAGGTAAGACGGGGACTTCAAGAAATTTCTTAAATTTTACTTTCTATTAATTATAGTAGTTTAAATATAATTGATTATGACTTTTCCACGGCTTTGCTTGCGGTGAACTGGAAATGTCTTAGGTATAGTTTCTCATTAATTGAGGAGTGGGCTCTTAACAGCATGCAGCAACCTACCTAGCACGTAGGACTCGTTCAGATGGTTCGATGTTTTATTTGTTTTGTTTTGTTGGTCAATAATTTCGTTTGTTTTTTTGCTTTCTTGTTAAGGATTTGTGTAAGATTCTAAATGTATGTATGTATGTAAACACTTTATTGAACAAAAAACAGAAAATCAAATACAATTTTCAAGAAGAGATCTCTTCCAGGTAGCCTTTGGGTGATTGAGGCAAATCAGATAATTAGAATGTGTTAGTACAAAACGAAGTTTACAGAAATGTCAATATCTTTTTTGGTTTTAATTGCCCATGTTTTGATTTTGTTTATTTCTATTTGACTTTCGGTTTTTAGTTTTTCTGGTTTTGACCAAGCGTGGTGTCACCAAACAGTTCCTGCGGAAGACCAGCTCTGACCAGTAACATGCTGAGCAGGAACCAATTTGCTCCGTCTTGCACTAGTTCAGTTATTTTTGTGTTTATGGTTTTGTTTGATGAATCGTTTTTCTGTAGTTGTACCTATTAGATGTAAGGGTATAATCGTAATAATAATGTTTTTGTTTCCTTCATAATTATGATCAATAAAAAGTATAAAATAAAATACATCTAAGTATTAAAAAATGAAAAATCTGTCGTCTGGTTCTAGTTAAAAATTAATAGTTATAGATTTCGAAGGCGGTTATTCGGTTTGAGTTGTATTGAAATGGCGTTTTAAATATTCCATTGATTTTTCTCGGTCTGTGTAGTAATGTACCTACTTATATTTCAGATGGCAATAGCTCGACGATTTGCAGACAAGCTAAAAAAGACTGCGTAGTGACAGCTTTGGGTAAAAAAAATGTCTTAATGAGTTTAATGGCATATCGCAAAAAGTGAATAATTTTCTGTTTACAATTACGATAGACAGTTTGTTTTTTATTCTTTGAATTTCAAATTTCATGTTTATGATATTTTTGCATGACAATGACAAACCTGTCACTGGTAAACATCTTCGCCTAAGTGTGCAAAATGTGGTTACAGAATTATCAAAAAGTTTTTATAGTTGTTGGAAATTCTGTAGCTCTGGGAATAAAGGCGTGAGTTTATGTATGTATGTATATGTATGTAATGACAAATTTGTAACATTTTTTGTACCACATTTTAGACAAAATAAAGAGATTTGATTTAATTTGATTTAATTTAGAAGAATACGCCGCCGAAGAAGGGCTTCCTGATACTAAAGTGTCCAAATGTTCGTGTCTTCCATCATGCGTCGGCATCCAGTACGACGCAGAAATACTTAAAACTAACTTTGATACAAAAAGTTATTTCAATGCGTTAATGACCGTGTTTCCTGACTGGATAAACGATGAAGTAACACGTCTCATGGATGAAAAAAAGTAAGTTTTAATAACTAGAAAAACTCTTAATATACCGACAGAAATCTTTTAAGAACTATGAGCCCAATAGAACCAGAACCCACCATAGAACTGTGCCACAGTGTCGTCAAGATTCAAGTCGCAAGAAGTGTCAAACAATTTGTTTAATGACTTCACTGTGACACCGTTCTACGGTGGGTTATGGTTCCCATTGAGCTGACAGTACATTTACTAGGGGATGCCTATGACTTTCTTTTTCCGCTATCGCCCCTTGGTTTCCAGTCAGGGGTTAAGTTCCAAGCAGTTATAAAAATTACAAACACCACATATACGAGTACACATATTTAAATTTTCACGTTTTTAGTGTAGGTACTTAGGGTTGTGATTTGTGCGCCAGGTCGCTTCTTTCGCCAATTTGAAAGACCTCAAGTCCTTACTAGTTACAATCTAGTTACTGTTTTGCAGCTTCCAATTTACCCGCGTAGAAATGTACTACAAAGAGCCCCGGTTCGTGTCGATGCGGCGCTCCGAGCTGTTCGGGCTGACGGACTTCCTGGCCAACTGCGGCGGGCTGCTGGGGCTCTTCCTCGGCTTCTCCTTCCTCAGCATTGTCGAGATCATCTACTTCTGTACGCTAAGGTAGAAAAATCCTCATAAAACTTAGAGGATTTATTGATTACCGTAAAACTACACAACTATAGTCCTGGCCTACAACAATGGTCCAATTTTACTTTTCATATTATTCTAAAAATATGACAGATTTAGCTATAGCTAGAGTTTAGAGCAGTCAATTTTAGGCCAAACAGTACACATACCCAGCAATAATAGCAGTAAGGTATCATATTTTAGAATAATGTAATAAGAAATATTGGACTATTTTTGCAGGCTAAGACTATAGTTGGGTTGTTTTACGGTATGTATTTACCAAAACTGCATAACATTATTTACTATAAAGTAAAAATGTTAAAAAGAGTCAATGGCATTGTCCAAAGATAGTTTGTTTAGAAAACATAGGAACTAAATACAAGAATATATACAGGAAGGAAATGTATTACAAGCACACTCACTATGCACTGTAGTATTTACTGTGGAAACTGAACTAAAATAGCAACCAACGTTAATAGAGTCCAATTCATTTTAACACTGATTTTGTAATGTCCAGGAATGGTTTACACGCGATGTCTTTCAGAGTCCTTTCCTCTCTTAATGAGGAAGTGTCCCATAGTACTCACGTGGGTCCACTGTAGATAAGATGCTTGACACGCTATATATAGCCGGACCCTACATTCAAAACGTGTATTAGGCGTACTTCGGATTCAATTTTAACACATTTCGTATGGGAGAATGTCAAATAGGGTTCGGCCGTTAGAGTTGCTTCGTAGACGTAGTAGGCTATGTTAGTTTTCTTAAGATGTTCTTCTTCACCAGATTTTATGGCCAAACCACTAGACATCTGAAACTTTAAGATGTCTACGTTGGCAGCAACCTTGTAAATTTGTGTGCGTTTGTTTATCTCGACCCAAAAAAGGTTGGAAATCTTTATTTTAAACGCTTGGGGGTAACTAATTTCTGTATAAATTATTTAAACATTTTCTTTCCAGGCTTGGCTTTACCCTCCGACGTGACAAAAAAAATGAACGAGCTGAAGTGTTCAACCATGAAAATTGAGTGTTTTTAATCGATTTGTCAATTAGATTAACCAAATACCTACCCTTTTGCTTACTTGCATTGTTTAATGTTTGCGCTCCTTTGATTATGGACTGTCAGGCGTCCTGTCAGACTTGGCACTCCAGGTACTGGTTGAAACACGTAAAAAGAGCTCAGTGGAGCTAGACAAGTGGCAACTTGTCTAGCCCCACTGAGCAGCTAGTGGAGGGGATAGGTTTGCGCATGTTGTCTACTGACAAACCAATAGCGTGGCAGCAAAGCGGAGCGGTTGACAGTCCCGCCCGCCGCGTCCACCAATTTGGTCCGTAATTTGCCAACTGCTCAGTGGGGCTAGACAAGTTGCCATCGTTCACGAGCGCTAGCGTTAGGCGATCACTTTGCTGATCACCTGTCACTTGGCGCTGTCAAAATTAAATAAGCTAGACAATCAGTTTTCAGCGTGTCAGTTGTAACGAGTGATATATCACGTGACTTACGTCATTCCCATACATTTTTCAATGACAACACATGTCGCCAGTGATCACCTAACGCTAGCGTTCGTGAACGATGGCAACTTGTCTAGCCCCACTGGTAGGTCGCACAGGGCTATTTTTACGTGTGCCAACTTGTAATCTGTTGGTCTATGGTGCCCTTCGCGGTACTCATAGAAAAGAAAAAAAACACTTTAAAATATCTTTAAATTTTACTTTAAGGGTTATATTGTATTAAGCTAATATTGGACAGTAGCCAAAATACGGGCCATCTTTGAAGTTGGAAACATAATATCGAGGGTACAGTCAGCTAGGTAACTTATACGCAGGGAGGCTATTTTTTCTGCAGCTGACTCAAAAGTAAATCGTCGAAACTTCTCTAAATCCATAAATTGGAGTTTGGTAATACTCGTAACTTTTATAATTAAGTATTTTAAAAAAACTGACTCTAATCGGATGAAGTCTGGCCGGAAAGCTTGTTATGTCAATAAAAAATAACTTCGTTTTACAGCACTAGTTTCTGGTAGTTCTAAAACACATTTAATAATTGCACAAAGAGGGTTTTTTATTTCATTTCTATAGATGAGCTGGTATGCTATTAAAGATAAACATTTGAAACCTTGTTCAAAGTCATTTATTATGAAAAATATAATATCCAAATCGAAACTCTTGTGACATTTATATTCTATTATGTGATACGAAGAATCGTGTAATGGGAACGATGTATTTTCTCTTAATCATGTTAAATAAAATATTTAAAATCTGATGTCACTTTGATTTACCCGCTTCTCAGAACGCTTTGCTGTGAACGTTAAACAATAAATACTCCGCCACGCCTAAGGCCCTAGCCAAGATGGATAACGCTAACTAGCGTTTCTATTAGATTTTAAACCAATCGCGTTACTGGTAGGTCACGCGACTCTACTTAAAACGGCATCTACCCGTGACGCGATTGGTTTAAAATGAAACGAATAGACACATTGAATCTTGGATCGACACGCGCCACCCCCGCTTCTGGGCCGAAGTTCTAGACAGAAAAAACCATTATGAGCAGTTCGATGTAATCACATTAACCAAAGTCGGGTGTTAACTGCTTAACTGCTGGATGGCCGAAGTCAGACCACAACTATGAGCGACGGAGAATCTGTAATGGCCTCGTCACCGCTTTGGCGTTTTTTAAGTAGCACACTTTATACATGTATGTCATGTCGCGGGTAGAAGCTAGTATCCAATATTATAATTCATTGCCCTTCTATTTTCCACTTCGATTCCTAATACTGCCCTCTCGTCTCGACCTGTTTCCTGCCAGCTCAAGAGAGCCACGTCACTTGGGGTGTAAAATTAATTGCCGGCAAGCTCCCCTAGCTCACTCCAAGCCAATTGGCGTACTATAACGGAATTTAATTGTTTAGCTAATAATATGTCATGTTGACAGTGCCAAGTCATTGTAAAGAACAATTAGAAAGAAATAAAGAAAATATGTTTATTGCCACACTAAAAAAAAACTCCTAAATCCGCCACGGCTCGAAAACAATGTTCAATATTTTCTATAATTATAAGACAAATAAGCTAGGTAATCTGGGGGTCCGGGCGTCAAAGGCTGATTGTTGCGCTCACGCAGGGCTCTATGCAGCGATGTTTTTCAGCCAAGATCCGTAGGGACACCACCAGCTACTGATGTTGGCGGTATTGCCAATAGACAGCCAGCTGATGATTAAGATGGATTAACATTAACAGAAAAAAAGAAACAAAAATTAAAATTGACTAACGGTTTTAAAAGGTGTATGTATCTAAATACTTTATTGTACAAACAAGAGAGACACCAAGCATAAAACAAAACACTACACCAGCAAAAATAATTTTTGTCTTATTGCTACAGAGTTCTAAAGTTTACTATTATCAGTAATGACTAATATATAACACTCTTTTTTGTACTCGCATTCCGTGTTGTTATTCTATTCAATAAAGAATATTTGTTTACTTTTGTATCTCTAGTATTCATGTTATGGTCTTGAAAGTCTTTGACCAACTTGTTATTGCATTGCATGTATGTCAAAATCGCCTTTCTTCGGTAGTTATGTATAACATTAAAAGAGTGGCCTAGAGCTTAGTTTATGACTAGGTCAAATTGTGTCAGATTTCCCCCATGAAAAAATTGGTGCCGGTGACGGACCGAAAAATGCAGTCACCACATCTGCGTTTTATGAGATCCGGTGTCTATGTAAGAAATCTACTGCATAGTCACTATAGGTAGCGTATTTTGACCACCATTGTGGTAAATCCTTAACGCATAATAATTTACGCATTAACTGGTAACTACACACCCAATATTAGGACTGAGCTAAAGACGTGGAGTTGTTTTGGACACCAAACACCTCAACGTCTTACAACTCTCGCTATACTCGTTACTACCACAACAATTACAAATGAAAATTCAGATATTTCCTAAACTATGATTTTTAAGACCTCCCCAGTTAGGTCCTGTCCTGGACAGATAGGGAAAGCTATCCACATCTAAGTCGCAAATACGTTTTGTAAATAATACAGTTTTTCACAACCATCATACGAACTAACCATCCCGTCCTTATTTTGAAATCAAATAACTGCTAGATAGTGAAAGGGAGAACCAAAATTTTCGCAGTTGTATATACGAGTAATAGGGTCATTGAAATCTCGCGTTCCATTGCATTTCCTTTTTGTTCCGCATCTCCAATTCCCACTTGACAACCAGTGGTGTTATTATGATACGCGGTCAAAAATACCAGAACGCGTTTGTAGAACTGGTCTAACTTGACCTCCATAGTGATATTGCGTGTTTACGATCTTGGTTCTTGATTTACTCAATGAACAAGTAATTTTAGTTTACTAAAGTAACCCCCTTATTCATAAACACACATTAAACAAATTTTAGTCAGAGTATTCTTCGTCCTTTTCTGTAACATACACTTTAGCTATTGCGTGTTTTTTAATAAGAGGGTTGCCTCTACCTGTAAGGCGCGTTCCCAATATTGTAACCACAGAATCACGAATTGCGAATCGAAATTAAAAAGTAGTAAGTATCAAATAATATTAAAAAAAATGTTTAAGACAATGCAAAATTAGTTATGTGTACAAATTTATAAAACACACTCTAATTTCCGATTGTTATTTAATTTGTATTTTATTTATACAGGCTCCAAGCGGTCCACAAGATGTCGAACCTACATTGTAAACCGTTAATTGTCTTTCTAAGGAAGATTTATCTCAGATTAATGTAAAACCATCCACGGATAGAATTAGGGATTGCTGGGATTAAAGATAGGACCATATAATTTTCTTCACGAGTTACGAATGCGTTTCGATTCGTAAACCTAACGATGGGTCGAGGAGTGAACCAAACCAGCGTAACAGACACTAATCATCACGAAGTCGTAGTGCAAGTAGGGGTCAAACTAGGCTAGTTTGAACGATGGAACGATCGATCTAGTGTAAGAAGAATAACACCAGTCAGCTAATTGGAGACGCTTGTTTTGTTTGCTCGTTCCATGGCACCGTGCTCGTGATTGATTTGAAATTGATATCACTGATGATTGATTTAATGATTCATGTCATTGAAACTCCATTAAAATCTCGAGAGTAAAACATTCTTTACGGGGTTTGTTTTTTTTTGTCTGCCTTTTTCTTCGGCGAATTGCGTTGTTAGTGAGTTGGAATAGAATTCTATTTTTCTAATATTCAAAAGTAACTGTAGGTTGGCGCTTTCATGGCTAAACCGCTAAACCGATTTTAATGAAATTTTTTAAAGAGTCTTGAGTCCCAATAAATGACAGATTGCTTGCCGCGAGTAGCGATAAACTGCTTCTACGCGGACAGAGTCACGAGCAACAGCAAGTATATTTTATCACGTTTTATTAGCTCGCTTTCTTGTCTGTCGGTTTGTTCAGTGACAAATTTGAATTCAATTTATAACTAACTTCCCGATTAACCTTTTAACATGAAATTTTAAAGCAGCTGAGAATTTGACGACGATGAAATAATAATAAGGCAGGATGGTACGTATGTATGTAGGTATTAACCAGGTCTTATATTTCTAACTTTGGTTGGAGCATTTTATTAACCTAATTAACAGAAAATTACAACTTGTAGTTTTTTTTATCATAAAGTAAAACTTCATCATGCTGTTTCATGTCCCTTGTAGAAACTGGTTTAATTTTGTTTTTCATCTCGTTCATTTTCTTTGTCACGGCGAAGAGTAAAGCCAAGCCTGAAAAAAAAAGAGAATTTATACAGAAATATATCGATGAACGCACATTACCTTGTAACAAAACTGACAGTGATAAACAGTCAAACAGACAGACGCAAGGACGCAAGCGTCTTATAGTTTCGATGGTTCATCTTGAATTCGGAACCCCTATAAGGGCACATTGAACTAGCTCTTATATTTTCCCTGCTTGGAACTTGGCAGGTTTTAATCATTAATTTTACCGCCTCAGTTCATCATTTACATACCTCACACCTACGAACGCATAACGTCACTGATTCAAAACTAAAAACTAGCAATGGGCCTTTAAGTCTCGTACTAATTAATCAAACACAAAGAAAACGTAATCAGAAGAAAAAAGAAAATAGGTCATCAAAAAACGTTAAAAATATCAAAATATTTATTCAGTAAATAGGCCACATGAGGGCTCTAAACACGTCGGTAATATAGGGTGAGTCTACCAGCGCCTCGGACAAGACCATCATTACGGAGCAGAAGCGCCGCAAGAAACTCCAGCAGAAGGTCATTTGCTCTGACCCTCCAAGCCTAAATAATAATTCTGTACCTTAGCGTACAGAAGTAGATGATCTCGACGATGCTAAGGAAGGAGAAGCCGAGGAAGAGCCCCAGCAGCCCGCCGCAGTTGGCCAGGAAGTCCGTCAGCCCGAACAGCTCCGAGCGCCGCATCGACACGAACCGGGGCTCTTTGTAGTATAATTCTATCTTTGTTTGCTGGAAACTATGAAACAGCAACTAGATATTTAATCAAGAAAAAAAACGTTTATAGTAATTAACCTAAGATAAGAAAAAAAACTGGCTTTCATTTGGTACCACACACGATAGGTTCCTGAAGAAAAAACAATTCCCATACAAAAAAAACATGACATCATTGCTTGGGGAATATTTTGAAGAACTACCGTTCAAAATAATTGTTTTAACCGACAGTACCCATGTACCAATTACTATCCTGTACATCGATTTGCGGTTTTTTTATCGTAGCCCAACCACTATTATAAATTTCATACAAGAAGAATTTAACTACTGCATAGACTTTTCAATTTCCTTAAAGAAAGACAAGGCACGCAACCCGCGCGCTTATTGCCTAACGCACTCGTAATCGCAGTCGGCTTCAAAGTGGAACATTTTTTTTCTTTTTGTATGCAGACACGCCTTCGATTTTCAAAATGAAAACGATTGCGATTGCGAGTGCGTTAGGCAATAGTCCCTCTGGTCGGTGGGAATCGTATATTAATTATGAAATTTAAGAGGATTTTTATTAAAGACTATTTGTTTTTATAAAACTTACATTGTTTCATCCATCTCACGTAGGTCAAAAGCCGACATCCAGTCATGGAAAGCGTGCTGTACCGCACGATAGTAACTATTTGTGTCAAAGTTAGTTTTAAGGATTTCAGCGTCGTACTGGATCCCGACGCATGATGGAAGACACGAACATTTTTCCTTAGTATTAGTAAGTCCTTCTTCGGCAGCGTATTTATCTACAAATAGTGACAAATAATTTATTTCTAAAAATAACATGCCAAATCTACACATCTACACTAACATTATACAGAGGCAAGATTTGATTGTTTGTTTGCTTGTTTCAATTGAATAGGCTCCGAAACTACCGGACCGGATTTGAAAAAATCTTTCACCATTAGAATGCTACATTATACCTGATGAACAAAGACTATATTAAAAAATTTCTGTGCGTGCGAACTCGTGGGCTACAGCTAGTACAGTATAAACCGACCCCACACTGGGCATTGCTGTACCGTGGGGAGACACATATTTTAACGGCTGACAGCAACAATGTGCACACATAACTTATTTTATTTTAATGTTTTATTTAAAATATAACAATAGGGACTCTAAACAAAAACTAATGGTTTGTAATCTTTTATTTGAGGATGTGTTATATATGATACATGTATACCATAACATTCACTTTTTACATCATTTTTTGGAAAAAAAATCTGGATTAAAATCCGAAGAGGCACGAATCCACGACTTTTTTAATTTTTTCCAAAAATAAGGTTAAAAACCAAAAATAATAATATTATCAAACATTCAAATCTTAAAATAAAGTGTGTGTTTGTGATCTTCGTACCCAGAAACTAACCGGCTTTTACAACAAAACTATCAACTTTAGTAATATTTATATTGTATGTATAGCTAAAACATACTTACTTACCTAAAGCATTCAATACGCATGCTTTTTTAGCTTGTCTGCATATCGTCAAGCTGTCATCATCTGGAATTTGATTCAATGGTTTAACAAGAGTACCCAAAAGTTAATCAGTTAAGAGTAAACCGAATGGCAGTCATATATTTTGTATATTTGTCGACGATAACTTGAATATTGTTTCTCATAGACTTGCGCTCATATGCTTTTATGCTAGCCTTAACGACCTTACCTGAACCCGATAGATTACATACATACATAAACTCACGCCTATTCCCAGAATAGGTTAGACAGAGCTACAGAATTACTAACAAGCCAAAAAAAACTTGGTGATGATTCTGTAACCACATTTCGCACAAGATATAGATTAGGTTATAGGACAGATTATTTAAAAGTAATTCGACGCAGACATATAATATATTCTGTCAAAAATGATAAAATTATGTATAGGATATGCGCTCAGGCAGGCAACCACAGATTGTAAACGTGCATGGCAGTTGGCACAGAAGTGTAGATAGGACAGATAAACTAGTTCCTCTGGTTGCCACCTGAGCGTTGCCTGTTCTAATAACACACTCGTTAGTTTTGACTATAATTATTGATTTTGATTTTGTTTTATTTTGTTTTGTTATGTATTAATTTAATATTTATAATGTATGTATCACCTTCCGTGTTTTCACCGTGCGGCCCCAACGGAAGACCAGCGTTGGCTTCACAGCCAGCACATGCTGAGTTGGGACCGTTTGGCAACACGACTCAATCGTCAGATTAGCTCGATGGTACCATAATATTGCAAATTGCAAAATTCCAGGACATACAAGTGAAGTTAAATAAAACCTTATGTAAAAAATAACAACTGTTGGGTTTGTAAAACGATAATTCAAGTGCTCATTTAGCATATTCATCAGTACGTGGAACCATCTGTAGAACTTCTCCTAGTTATTGACTTCTACTTTGCAACAACGAGGGTACAATTATGCCAAATTTCATATTGATAGCTTTTGTACATGCTAAGGAAACCAGCTGTGAGATACAGACAAACAGACATCGAAGTCTTAACAAAAAGGTTCCTTCTTTAGCATTTTGGAAGAAAAACCTAAACACGAATATGAATTTAAATACATTAGTACTTACGTGGCATGTGAAACCAGACACAATCGCATTTCTCAAAGGTGTAGTTGGAAATACACTCCAGCCTGCAGTTGTTGGCTGTGTATGTGAGAAAGTATTTCAACCGGCGTTCTTCAGGGAAGTAACATTGTCGCCTGGAGATAGAACAAACATCATTATCGATCATAGCTTAAATTACGTCAGTGAATAATCATTATATGTTGTCTAAATTTTATAAACTCTAAATCAAAAAAAATAACATATATATAATACTTAATTACTGATTACACAAGACAGATGCGTGTTTATGCTATGAAATTGATATGGAGTCATTTCAATTCGCGGATCTTTATACGTATAACTAGCGGCCCGCCAGCGGCTTCGCTTTGCTGCAAATTTATCATTTTTAAAAGACGATAAAAAATCAAAAATTTGTCCTTTTGCTAGGTACTCATGTTTCTTAGTTATAAATTTGACAATGTATCATTGTGGTGTTCGCGAAACAGGCCTAGTGCGTAGACCACTGAAAAAGTTTTCTTGTATAAGTGTTCTTGGTAAATAAATAAATTGATTAGGTACATTATATTAGTATTAATCCCCGTGTGGTTGCGTATAATAGTACCACTCCGTGTCTTCCCGTGGATGTCGTAAGAGGCGACTAGGGGAATAAAAGCTGATAGTACTTTTAGGCGATGGGCTTGCAACCTGTCACTAATACACCAGTAAACATCTTACCCTAATTGTGCAAAATGTGGTTACAGAATTATCAACAAGTTTTTAGAGTTGTTGGTGATTCTGTAGCTCTGCCAACCCCGCTCTGGGAATAAAGGCGTGACTTTATGTATGTGTGTATGTATTATTATAACTATAAGTAAGCAACTAACGTTTCTGGAGAATAATCACTGAGACTGCTGGACGTATTCAGGACACTAAACTTGAGAGCGAACGAGGACGTTTGTTGGGGAAGAGCAGCGTAGTAATATAGAGAAGACTGCGGCATGTCTGCTGGGTGCTGCAAGTAAACCTGTAAATGCGGAATTTAAATTATACTAAGCTAAATGTATGTGAAACAATTAACTTCTTTGCACCTACTTTATATCCTCGATTGATCCCATTGCACAGTCCATCTCGGTCAGCTAACTTTTCCTGCAAAACCACTGAAAAATCTGGTGCCCCACCATTTCCCTGAAATTTTAATTTTGTTTAATAGATTTGAGTATTTAGAGTTGAGAAGGTTTTTGTAGAAAGGCGGACGGGAAAAGATGACAAGATTGCCAAAATGTCCACATGACTCAAAAGAGTTGTACCGCGATATGCCCACTTGAATACAACTAAACTTAAGAGTGGGAATGTATTTATTGTCAACAGTGTTATAATTTATTGTACATGCACAATATAGCATTGAAATATCTAGACCACAACAAGATGTTTACCTGCACTTACCAGAGGTGATGTTTTCTCTTAAAAACGGTTTTTTTCCAAAAGATTCTGAATGCAAATCCGAAAATGTTGTTTGCACGTTCTGACTGGACAACTTACAGTCACCGGTTAATAATTCTGCTAAAGCGAGTTGGCTGAGAATCACCTACCTGTCCGCGTAATGGATAGACATCGCTGTCTGTGCTAGTGTATCCATCAGTGTACGACCATCCTTCACTGGGGGTTGACGTGTTAAGATAAGAGTAATTCTGCTGTACACTGAAATAAAGTTGCAAGCTTTTTCTACCGAATGCGTTTCATATGAGTGCGGTACTGCTGGCATATTAATAATGTATTTGCTTCCACACTTAAAAGTAGGTATACGTAGTGCTAATTTCCTAATTATAGTGCCCGGCCGAAAATAAGTCAATCCTGACTGCTGTCATCACACAGAGAGACGATACAATTTATAACTAATCCTTGGATTTGAGGTGATAATTGGTTCTGGAATGGCAAGTGACGGGATTGACTGAATTTCGGCCGACAACTATTGTTAAATTTTCTTTCTTTTAAAATGATGCCTTTTATTGGCTAACGGTTGAAAACCAGTCTTAAGGCCACAGCTCCTCGAAATATGTTATAATACACCTCTTGCATGTAGTTGTAACACATCTGTACAGACCGTTTGACATTCTTTATATGAAATTTGACGTAAATTCCACATTATTTTTATACACAACTACATACAAATGTCATTTACTTAAGTTTTTCACGTATACTTCTGAGGACAAAAAATAAGAAAAAGAGTTGTTATGAGAAATCACTTGGCTTAGTTAGGGCAAAATTTGCATGATCTTTAAGAATGTTGGAATTTACTTCTCAACTCGGAAAATTTCATCTTCTGCCAATGAATTCATAGTGAAGCAAACTCCCTCCATGGTAAGTACAGGCTTGAATAGTTCTTCGCACGGTACGTGATTCTGCCGCCGATAGCAAATATAGAATATGTCATCCACGGTCGGGGAAACCTGAAACCAGAATAGAGCACCGAATCTCTACCACGCCATATCCAGCAAGGGCGTTAGTACCAATCGTCAGTGATCAATAGCTTGCATAATTTTCTACTGAATTTTTGTTTGCCGTTCCCTTTCCCTCCCCAGGCAGGGTTCGGTCTCCTCAAACGTCCGCATAAGGATACTCTGTCCAGGATTTTTATCCTGACAGTTATTTGGGTTACTGGTCACAATTTGCGGGTGGTAGGACCTTGTGCAGGGCCCGTCCGGATCGCTACCACCATCTTATCCATTAACCTACCGCCAAACAGCAGTGTTCGCATTGTTGTGTTCCGGTTTGGGGATAAGACAGCCGGTGAAATAACTAGCATAGAGGCATTCCATCTTAGTCCTCAGGGTTGGCAACGCATTTGCAGTCTTAGGATTGCATCGCAGTCCTGTGAATGCGAATGTCTATGGGTCACAGTTTCCACTTACCATCAGGTGGCCTGTGTGCTCGTTTGTCTTCTCTATGACATAAAAAAAAAAAAAAACCACCATGTGGTGTTCTCGTATCTTACCTCAACTATGTGTTCGATGACTTCAGCATCGGAGTAGTTTCGTATTCCATAGTCAAATAACGCATCTTTCCAACATATGAGGCCTATATCCTCAAACTTGTTGATGGAAGGATCATGACTTTCGTCAAAATAGCTGAAAGAAAATCATTACTTATTACAAAGTTACGAGTACAGCACGAAGAGCTTATGAATTGTTTTAAGATAGTCGTGTTTACTTCATTGTCCAGCTGTCATTTTTCAATTGAGCTCTCATCTTCACCGTCACTTCGGTAAAGTTGTACACCGTGCGTTTTGCTTTAATTTGAGGGCAGATCGTCACAGAAGGGAACGGTACCTAAAATCAGTAAATAATATTTAAAAAAAAAAAACAGGTATAATGTTTCAATTGGAATTTAATATAATGACTTGACTTTGACTTCATGGACTTTTTATAAGGAGTGTACCTTTTTCCAAAGTTTAGTATTCACTTATATGTCCTACCTCTCCAACGGAAACGAGGTGTTCACTCAAAGCTACGATGACCGGGCTTGTCTGCCATTTCACCCACACGTTCCGGATTAAAAAGAGACATAAACTTAGACTTATTAGGAAGGTGATGATCCAAAATATTCTGCAATGAAACATAAACATTGTCATAACTTTTTTACCTGCAATCGGGCTGTTTCCCTGAATTATTCACGGAAAAAAAACTACGTAACGCTATATAATAGTGACACTAACCCCAGAAGACAATTAACCTAAATTATTCTACATAAAACTAGTATATAACCAGTCAAGTGCGGGTCAGACCCAGGGCGGAACATACATTAATAACAATTAACTATGAGTAAGTAACTTAATGGATAAGGTGACCTTTTTCCATTAAATTAACTACAGGAAGGTTAAAAGTGATTAAAATTTGACATACATGGTATATTTATTTGCACAACAAAAAGCCATTCTTCGATATCCAAAAACTTTAGTTTATTCGAAAACACAATAAGTAAATAAGTGACCACTGGACGGTCGGCATCCTCTTAATGGCCCCTCTATACGATGGGTCATCATGGGCCAGCGATAGGGACGCATTTAAACCTTATAGGGAGCAACATAATATTCTTGAATTACTCTTACTTATAACTCCGTCCCTTAACGCTGGCCACGAGGGCGCCACTGGACGGTCGATACTAGCTTGGCAGGGTAATTAATAAGTGACTTCTCTATGAGGCTGAGTCCGCGCTCGGTGATGTAGCGCAGCCCGTGCAGCGTGGTGTTCTTGGCGAAGTCCTCCAGCAGCGCGATGGCTAGCAGCTTGTGCCGGCGCCGGCGCAGCTTCCTTCTAATGCCGAGCTGGCCCTGTTCAACGTCACTTCTGGAAATAAATATTTAATACTGTTACTGTACAGTCGACGCCATAAATATGTTTACACTTTAGTACCTTGTCCATTTAACGTCATGTTTAAAATGCCATTTGAAATTGTCATAGCGGGTAAAGTGACGAGGTACTAAAGTGTAAACATATTTATGGCGTCGACTGTACTGTACATTCATCATTTCCTTCATACACATATTCCAGAAGTTTAATTTTACTCCTTATAACAACAATTTTCATAATTTCATAAAACGTTTATCCGGCCCATCTTGGATATTTGGAATTTGAAAAAACAAACGGCAAACAGGACAAACTGCGTTGAAATTCAGATGGAGTGGTTTGCAAGGCAAGTCCTTTGGGCATTTTAGCTCTCCAGCAATATCTTCCGTTACACGAAAATAGCCATGGAAGGGACAAATAGCCAGAGAGCAAATAACACTGCGCTAATCTTTAAATGAAATATCAACTAATAAGAGTATCAATTTGGATAACAAATAAATAAATAGGTACCGTGAAATATTATCTAAAAGCACCAAATATTTGCAAATTTTTTTCGACTCGTATTTGCTGCATAGCCTCCCTGAGTACTCCCCAAATATCTGTTTATTTCTGCATGACTAATCAATATAATTATTTCTACATTGGATGTGTATTGAAAAAACTTACTCCATCTTCGACAGTTCTATCTTTAGAGGAAAAAAATCACATTTTACACAAGCAACATAGCACTTCGACGGTGTAAGGCTAAATAACGGGCACCTAAGCTTGTTAACGTTTGCTTTTATATGGTAATAGAGTTCCATTCCAGTAATTAATACATTTAGGGCCGCTGACTCCCAAGGAGTGTCAACTTTACTTTCAAATAATAGTTTTGCGGCAGTGAATGTGTTTATTACTTACGTTTAGGTACCCCTGAGGAACATAATAGGTAAACTACCTACTTCATTAGTTAATTATCACCTGTTTAGTATGAATGATAATTAAATTATTATTATTGATGATGTGAAGGTCACATTACGCCTTCTTTGACCCGAGGGTGACATCAATTTTAGGGTTTCGTAATAAAAAGTGAAGGGCAAAATCCATATAAAACCGTTATTCTTGTTGTTGGCAGTCTATCCAACTGTCCGAATAGTTGTACCACGACCCCATAATAAATTATTCACTTAAAAATCGGTTGTCTTTAAAGTGGGTTTACGGACGACATATACGGGTGATAACGTCATAAGAAAACATTGATGAAATAAGATTTTTCATTCTTGCTGAAACTTTAACCCTTTAAAGGGCAATTTTAAAACCTGGTACTAAAAATGACCAGTTACAACTAATACTTTTTGTATTTTTTATTGAAAGGATTGTGTGCGAATAGGAGGAATCTAATGAGGCTAGAATTCAGGTCTATTTTTAGTTTTGCCCTATAAAGGGTTAAATTCCTTTATTGAAAAAAAGCGTGTTAAATAAAAAACGGCTAAATTATAAACGATTTATTTTTAATAATCAAAGAACAAATGTATGAGATTATATTGCTTATCAAATTCAAGAAATTCAAATGTAAGAATGATTTACCTTTTTTTGCCGCATGAAAACCACATCAACTTTTCACTTCACTTTGTAAAGAGTTAACAAAAAACAGATTACGCGTAGGTTGTGTGCTGCTGCTGGCTCTCTTCTACTCAGACACCGACCGATGGAGTGGAAGAGACATCATAATTCATAATTATAAGTGACTTTTAATTAATATTTTTACGAATGATATACAATAATCAGCATATTTAGTATTTCATTTATAGTACTTAGTTAATTGTAATTATGATGACATGTTTGAATTTGATTTAAATAACGTAGTTTTATTGAGTTGATTGCAGCAGCGCCCTTACAGGGTTTATGTTTGGACAAAATATTAAATATTTAAGATCATTTATACACGTAATGCAATAAATAAATGAGTATGAGTATGAATATGAGAGAGATAGACGCATCACAAGCCGAGCGGCGAGCGCTTAAGCCGATCGTTCCTCTCTATCGCTTGTTCCGCGCTCTCGCTTGCACGCTCGGATCAGGCGTAACGTGACAATGTGTCATGCTATTTCGTGAGTGCAGCCGGTGTTCATAGATTTATAAGACGTTATCACGTCAAAAATATTCATTGAATTATCATAAGAAACATTATTTAAAAGCTCTTAAGTTACCTAAGAGAAACATATTTGATTAATTAATTTGAAACTTAAAATAAAACCAGAGGGCACCGTCAGCACATAGCAAATCAGTGAAGTAGAAAAGTGACAATAGCACTAGGCACATCGCCGTAAATAAAAAACCGCTATGGCACCACACAATTTAGAACTATTTTGAATAACGCCCTTTTAATATGCCTGATAGGAATTCGCTGACAAACAGAAGTCGTTGCGTTGATTTTCAAAGTAAGACCCCGTAAGGCTGCGTGTATAAACGTGCGAATTTGTTACTTTTCTTTTTATAATTTTCCCATTGTACCGATTATTCTTAAATATTTTACTTCTCTCGAAATATATTTTATTATAATTATGTCTGCGTAACATTTCGTGGTTACACCTGATTGTCCAACGAAAGACCAGGGGCGTTATTATGACATAGCAATGCAATTCTGTTTACGCTGAGAGAAAAAGACAGCGCTATATAACTGCTATAGCTCTGTCTTTTTCTCTCAGCGTAAACTGAACTGCATAGCGATGTCATAATAACCCCCCAGAAGGGCTATTGCCTAACGCCCTCGCAATCACAATCGTTTTCATTTTGAAAATCGAAGGCTTGTCTACATACAAAATGAAAACAATCGTTCCACTTTAAAGTCGATCGCTATTGCGAATGCATTAGGTAATAGCCCAGCTGAGCTGGCTTAAAGCCAGCATTGGTCGTATCATTTCGTCACTTCATGCTGTCTTTTGTACGAATTGCAATCAGAAATTGGTAGTCTTTAGAATTAATATGTGTATGGGCCACAGATCTCACTTACCGTCTGTCCTGTGAGTTTCTGTGTCATAAAACTTTTAAAAAAAACTTTGATTCTTGCTATGACTCATGACTCACGACTATCACTTTCTGTCAGATGCAAATGTCACAATTGCAAATAAGGACAAAACATGGCATAAACTATTCCACGCTTATTCCACGTTTATAAGTAAGGAGGTAAAAGTTTATTCTTCTTTCCTTATGCATAGTCCACCCAGATAACTACCATCAGTGATTGTATTGTATTATTGTGATGTGTTAGGTTTAGGGGTTACACTGCCGATAAAATTACTAAAATTAAAGCATTGTATCTTATTCCTCAGGTCGACAACGCATTTTCAATCTAAACATTGAAAATAAGCCTACTGTTCATCAAGTGGTCTGGGTGAAGAAAGAAATACGTTTACTCACATTTTTTTTGGTTCACATCGTCAATTAAGGCACATTTCATAAACATTATGTCAATTACAAATGAATGTCTACTTCATTTCGTTCCTACGGCTATAGATGTGCTCTCTGAACTATCGACATGGAAAACTATTCCTCCAAATTTAACTAAAATAATGGATTCCACAAAAACATCATTTTTAAATGTAAACCGGGTAGTTTTTTTTAAATCCTATGGATCCGTTTATAACTATTCGCTAGGTATTTGTTAAGATAAAATGAAGCTTAAGTAATTTTCCGATTACACAACTTTACTACCCTTGTGTACACACTAACAGAACAAACACGTACCTATTTGTAAAATAACTTAATTATATTGCCTTATCTGCGCTATTACATTTTTTTTAAAACGATTGTGCTTTGTGCCCTTACATTTGATTCTTGCAATACCCATAGAATAAAACAAGGTTAGGTACTCAAAATCTCACAAGAAGCTCAAAAAGTATTAAATATGCAAACGAGCATAACCAAGAATAAGTATATTCAAAAAAACTCCTAAGGAACTCGCCATCAACATAAAAAAGTAGAGTTTCTCCAAGAATTTATTCCCTCCCTGTTTTAATTAAATTTTTTCACCGACTGGCTAATGAAGTCAAAATTGGGGTAACTAGCACCCAATTTGCAGCTGTTTTGTGTTAAGTATTCAGCCCTTGAAGTAATAGGGTCGCAAAAATTTGTACATGATGGAAATATTAATTTTGTGAAAAGGTTCTGTACAATTCATATCAAAGGGTCGTATAATAGCAATGTTTCTGGCTGGAAACGCACGGAGATAGAACAAACAGGATGAGTAGTTATTAAAAATCACTTATCAATAATTAGTAGGGGAAATCATTTCATTGTCGAATAATTACTAGATGTGAACTAGACATTTAATAATTAAGTTTCTGTCAAAAAAACCTTTTTGTTACATGCTTTTGTCGGATTTATCATGTGTAATATAGGAGTTCCTATGTCTGAGTCTTCATCATCAGACCAGCTCGATGGTACTATATTATTATATTGTCATCAGAACTAAAGGCATGTGCAAAGTTTCAGCTTCATCGAAATCCGGGGAGTGGGTAAATTAGACCAACTCCCCGGATTGTTTTGACCCTTACATACGAGT
Organism: Acleris laterana; assembly: GCA_963966035.1. NCBI lineage: Eukaryota > Metazoa > Arthropoda > Insecta > Lepidoptera > Tortricidae > Acleris > Acleris laterana. The sequence continues at coordinate 6,520,031 of OZ014446.1, read as the reverse complement.
ACATACATACATGATAAGTTAAATAAAAGCTTGTAATTACCTATACATATTATATAGACTGTCTATGGTAAAAATAATTTTTGATTTGCCGTTTTGACTGTACCTAATCCCTATCCTTACTCGCAGTTGCCCGCGACTCCGTTCGCGTGGAACTATCCAATTTTCCAGGATAAATGTAATCTCTGTCCTTCTTCGGGATCAAAGCAATCAATAAAACGTTATACTAAATGAAAATATAGTTTTGGTTGCTATGTCGAACGTATCTTACATCTTAATTAACGTTTTTAATATGAATTTATATCAAACGTTGTTATAGATGAATTAGCAAGAGCGTGGAATTGCATAATTATGTAGTGGTATTTTGTGTTTATAGGCAAGATAAAGAGAGAAAGAATTACTTAAGTAGTTCTCTGTCTCTTTCTCTTGCCTATACACACACAATACCATTACATATGCAATTCCACGCTCTCGCTAATTCATCTGTATTATATTACGAGATGCACCCGTTGTATGACGATAATGATGTATGACCCACACCGTAAAACGGGTTGACGGGATTAAGGGGTGAGTAGGGACACAACCTAAAATAAGTCATAACTTGTTACAAATAAGAACAATTATTAAATGTACAATAACGAAACGTCTATTAGAAATAATTTCAGTCTTATAATTAATAGCATATAATGATTCATTTTGGGTTGTGTCCCTACACAGCGGGTTTTGCGGTTTTGCGGGTGGTAGGACCTTGTGCAGGGTCCGTCCGGATCGCTACCACCATCTTATCCATTAACCTACCGCCAAACAGCAGTGTTCGCATTGTTGTGTTCCGGTTTGGGGATAAGACAGCCGGTGAAATGACTAGCATAGAGGCATTCCATCTTAGTCCTCAGGGTTGGCAACGCATTTGCAGTCTTAGGATTGCATTGCAGTCTTGTGAATGCGAATGTCTATGGGTCACAGTTTCCACTTACCATCAGGTGGCCTGTGTGCTCGTTTGTCTTCTCTATGCTATAAAAAAAAAAAAAAAAAAAAAAACACCTCATAATCCCTACTCACCCCATTTAACGGTAATATACTATCAGCCCAATGGAACCCTGACCCACCATAGAACGGTGTCACAGTGACATTATAAAACAATTTGTTTGACACTTCTTATGACTTGAATCATAACGTCTGTGACACAGTTCTATGGTGGGTCAGAGTTCCATTGGGCTGATAGTAAATTGTTACAGCGATGCCACCGAGATTTTATCATTGAGAGACGCACGTCGTTATCCAAGATTACAACGCATCGTGTGCATATCGTTCTAATTTATATGTAGCAGAACGCAGCGGCAACTCCCGTCTGGCACCTCTCTTTGAAAGAGGATCTAAAATTTCATTACTAAAATTTTGTTGGCGTAGGAGATAAAAAAAAACTGTGAGGCAGTAAGTTTATTGCGTATCTGGTTTTTGGCATGTGAGCGCGCCGCATCGGTTGGCACAGCACTTGAGGGTCCGCGGACAGTCGGAGTCACTCGTGCAGGTGTGGGTGCACACCCACGGGCCGCGTGGCGCCGTGGGGCAGAAGCCTGTCTTCACTGGAAAATAAGTAATCAACATTATGATACGGATAGCTGAAGAAAGATGACTGGGGTTGTTTTCTAAAAATGTCTTTAAATTAAATGAAAACTCCCGTTATCGGTAAGTCCCCTACTTTCAGTACTGATAAATAAATAAATAAATAAATACCTTTTAAACAGTCTAACCGATTTTTTTAAAACCTATTTAATAACCAGTCCTCTGGAATAAATCTGACGAGAGCATTAGGTATACCCTCAGCTCAATTGAAAAGCGATGGCGCGGAACCGTAGATGTTCATAGTGCCTCACTCATGTACATAATGTACACAACATATAGACATGAATCCGGCGATTTGTCACGGGGTATACACACATAACATTATTACCTAAGTAAAACCGCATTATTGTATTGGCAGACTAATAAACAAGTGTGTTACCCAAGTTGACAGAGTGGCGAGCAGTCACGGGGTCCACACAGATAGCTCCACCACAGTCAGTTGGACAGCATAATTTAGTAGCGTTCGCACAAGGAGCTTCTGATCCACAGACCGCTGTACACGTGTCCACGGAGATACTCGGTGGGCAGGACCCCGTCTCGCCTGACGCGACCGCCAGTAGTGACAACACTGAAACACAAATAGTTAAATGTTCTCAGAGTCTGTTAATAATACGTAAATAAGGGCAACGTGCACAAAAAAAAAAACACTGGGTTAAGACATTAACTCGAGTTAGTAGACGTCAGATTCATACGAAAACTGTCATTTTAACTCGAGTTAGTGTCTTAGCCCAGTGTTCTTTTTTTTTGCAAGTGGCCCTTAGTCGTTCCTTAGTGACGATTGGCGACTCGTCGCATGCTTCATGTGATCTCTTTGCATTTTGTTTGTTGCCCCTTTTCGCCGAGAGAAAATCGTGGCCAGGCCATTATATGCGTAGTTACAGATAGTTAAGTTTCTACCTTTTTAGTTTAACTACTGACCCATATTTGTATTCGTATCGTTTCATCTTGTGCAAGGTCCGTCTAGGTCGCTACCACCATCTTATCCTCAAACCTACCGCCAAACAGCAGTTTTCAAATCGTTGTGCTTTATTGTAAGGTTAAGACCAGGATAATTCCATCTTAGTCCTCAAGGTTGACAACGCATATGCGGTATTAGAATTGCAGTCTTAAGATTATAGTCTTGAGAGTGAAAATGTCTTTGTGTTACAGATCCCACTTATCATCAGGTGGCTTGTGTGCTCTTTGCCTTCCCTATGGCATAGAAAACAATCTGCAGAATACAAATGGAATTGCTATTCAAAAACTTAGGCATTTTTATTAACGTTGGAACTTGAGAATATTTCAAATAATATGGGTTTATGTTTATCGTGTGTTATGTGTTTGGATAAGGTATCCGTCACCTTCTGACATCTAAATAAGTACGAGAGAGGCGGATGCTTTACCCACATTTAACACGCGATATAGACGCAGTCATACTAGGCCCGCAGGTGGAAAAAAAAGCCGTCGGTCAATATCGGAATTGAATTTTACATCCAAGCTCTTTTCAGCAGGTCAAAAACTTCACTCTATATTCTAATCCAAGACATGCGCTACCTGTATGTCAAATTGCCCCCAAATCCGTTAGGTAGTTGGATAAATCCAAATATTATCATCCAAATAACCCCGCAAAGATTCACAAAGTATCATGGCTTTGATTTAAAAATATTAATGACAATAACGTAACTTTATAAAACGCCTTTATGGCCGAAATTCTCGGATCGCATGGGATTTACTGGTGCTAGGTGCCACCATCTTATTTTTTATCTACTGCCTAGCAGAAATGATTTTGGTGTGGGGACAACCGGTAAAATTACTAGCTTAGATGCATTTCATCTTACAATTAGTCCTCAGGGTTGGCAACGCATTTGTAGTTTGAAGATTGCAGTCTTGAGAATTCAAATGTCTATTGGTCTCCGATCTCACTAACCACCAGGTGGCTTGAGTGCACGTATTTATTTATTTATTTATTTTATTTATTTATTTCAAAAACAACTTAGGTGGTAGGTATACAAAAAAATTCGCCAAACTGCGGGCGTATTCTTCGTGCCATTAAAAAAGCAAACGATCGTGACCTAAAGCATCAAGATACAATACAAACATAGTATCGTAAGACAAACTTGTCGCGTGACCTTTCCTCAATACCGACACGCATAAACATTTAATTCTATTCCTAACAACGTGACGTCATATAACAGTTTTAAATTAAGTATAAAAATAATTAGGCGAATGAAAACTACGAGATGAGAAATGTTCTTGACCAGCCAAAGTTATAAATAAGTATATAATATATACTCGTATACACGTTCCCAACACATCAAAATATCTAAACGTGCCTATGTCACTGATAGTAACGTCTACATATATATATTTGACACAATTACCGTATAATTACTATTTTTAACTGTAAGTACTTTTTTTATTGTTTGAATACAACAACAGCGCCAAAGTCGATACTTTGGCGCTCCACGATTGGAGGAACAATGCTATAGAGGAAAACCGCATATAATAAATACTAACCCATTTTATATGAACCGATAGTACTAAGAAATACTTTTAACTAACTGGAAAACAGGTCCTTGGGAGCGTGAACAAACCAGACCCCACACACAGCACCCGCCGCGTTCACGAGTATAACGCGTATGGTATGGAGAAGGTACACGAGCACACAGGCTCAAGGGGCTAAAGGGAAATGTAAAGACTGTAATCTTAACACTGCAAATGTTGTGCCAACCCTAACGACAAAGATGAAATGCCTCTACGCTAGTCATTTCACCCGTTAGCTTACCCCCTTCACTGGAACAAAACAATGCGAGCACTGCTGCTCGGCTGCAGGTTAAAGGTTAAATGGAGTTAACGAACCAGATGGACCCTGCACCAAGTCATACCTCCAATAAGACCGCATTAATTATAATTACTACACTCTTTTTCCACAATAACACACAAAACTCTTCACAGAACACCATTCACGAAACAACAAAAATAAAACAATAATTTCTCACAACCTTTACGTTAATTGGACGAAAGGTTACGTCGTTAAAACGGTCGAGTCTCACCGAATAGCGCGAACGGCAGCATTCTTGACAGATTTCTTGACAGCTGACAGTTGACAGACACGCGCGCCGTCAGCTGCTCTATGATGCTCGAGTACAACTGACCGACAAATAACATGGACACATACTGCGCGGGAGCATGGCGAGCCATTCAATAGATTTATCCGTAATATTTGTTCGATAAATAGTTTACTGCTGGCTGATACGGAGCTGTCTAAAGATACATTGAAAGGAGTTGAACGACCTAATTATAAGCACCCAAATCCCTCCTCCTTACCTTACAATCCTTTTTCCACCCCCCACGCAAGCGATGCTTCGGTATATTGCAAGGAAGTTTACAGTGCAAATTACAGAACATTCGCAAAATGTTGAAAATATTCTCAAGAAGTTACTGACATTCTCGGACTCACCGCCGGTACTCCGATGGCATTGGTATCTCACAGCTGATCTGATGATGTAGTCGGAAGGTGGCGCCACCAGACCTGCTTTACCTACTCGACGGTACTCTAGTTTGGTCTTCATAAGCAGATTATGACTATGCAAATAAAAGTACAGTCGACAGCAAAAGCTTGTCCCGAAAATGCAATTTTTGTCAGAAACATGAAATGCTGTGCTCCGTTTGTACTTACCGCAATCTGTCATACCGTGTTTTCTTTATGTTAACACTTCCGCACAAATTGCAGCAAATTCAAACGTTACGTAAATTTTGAGAAACCCATTATAAATTGCTGTTGTACTTTTAGGTATCCAAAATATACTTATACTTTATACTTTTGTACCCCATTCTTTATTCTGAACATAATAATAACTTTGAGAGCCGTTTAAAAGCAATTAACTAATAAGTTTATCTGATTTCATACATTTCTTCGCCGATTATGGTCCAGTACAGTTAGTCTGTAATGCCCTTAAAGCATTTTTTGCTTTCTAAACTAAATTAAGGACAAGATTACCAATAATAATACCTACCAATATTATTCATATGCAAGTGTCTGTCAGTTTGTCTGTTACGATTTCACAGCTAAACCACTTCACCGATTTTGATAATATTATTATGTCATGTCCGTCAACAAATCCGCTAACATGTTGGCCTACTTAATTGCCCGTCTGTATAAAGATTGGATGTCACACAGATAACTCTCAGGCCACCGTTCTGTAATTGCGCTCTCTCGAACGTAAGGACGTTACTCTTGTTTACAACATATATAACTAGTATTTTTTCCTTAATTTTTGCACTTTTTCCGAGAATTGTTTTCAATTATACTACCTTGTTCAAAAATTCAACTTGCATAAAGTAAAAGGTCAAGATCATCTACAAAGAAACCAAGGTCAACCAACCAAAAGACCAAATTAACGACGCGATTGCCAAGTTGCCATTCCCAGTACACTATCGGTCAATAATTTTGTGATGAACGCGAGTATTTGTTCCTGAGTGTCGAATATTTTCTATGTATTTCAGTATGTGTTTATTGATTCTACACTAATATCGCCGACGCGCTGGCCTAGTGGGTAGTGACCCTGCCTACGAAGCTAACGGTCCTGGGTTCGAATCCCGGGAAGGGCAGATATTTGTGTGATGATCGCGAATATTTTGTTCCTGAGTCATGGACGTTTCCTATGTATTTAAGTATATATTTCTCTATATAAGTATTTATATCGTTATCTAGTACCCATAGTACAAGCCTAGAGCTTAGTTTGGGACTAAAATTAGGTCAATTGGTGTGAGAGTGAGATTGTCCCATTATATTTATATTTATTATTTTGGTATGTTTGTAATGGATAAAATCAAATACTGGACCAATTTCAAAAAATATTTCAACATCAGAATGCTTCATTTTCCCTAAGCATAGGTTATGTTTTATTTTTCTGCGCGGATAGAGTCGCGGGCAACAACTAGTATAATATTAGTAAGTTTATCGTTGTCTAGTACCCATAGTACAAATTCCCCGGAAATTTTATTTACTTATGTGTTTTGTGTTCCTGTACGATCTTTCCTTTTTTAACCCATTTGGGGATCGAATAAAATAGCACAAAACGAACTGTCGACGCTTACAACCGGTATCTCGAATTATTTTACACTTGCGATAAGCAATTTAACTTAAGATTAATAGCAATTGTTTTGTCTCGGGTTATCAGGTTTGACCTTGACCTTATAATTAGATAGGAAGCGTTCTACGAAACGCCGAGTCAAAGGTTTATCGCCACACAACTGTATACTAATGAATAATCTGTAAAAAAGCGATTGTACAATGGGTTTTTTTGCTAACTCTGACGTGTGGTAGCTACTTTATACAAAAAAAGGGGAACAAACAGCAGCAATTGGTACTAACTAGACCGTAATAGGAGGCAAATAACTTCCAATCCACCTATCCATACTTTTACAGTCTACACTAAATACAAAAGTAGGTATGTTTGTATGTTTTTACACTGTCACAGCTAAACCGCTTAACCAATTTTACGCATACGCATTAAAACTCGTGAGTTAAATTCACTGTACACATAAGCTATCAAAAATTTGTTCATATCATTTTCTAGTAAATCTGTATTTAACATGGAGTTTATATGACCGACCGATATCGGATCTCTCTGTCTAATAACTGACTAATTAGCAGTTAAAAATGCATGTATCATACGTATTTCCAAGCCGATTAAAATTTTTATTTCACTTTTGGTGATCTCTTTAATTGTATTTTATGGTACTTTAAATTGCAGTTAACAATAATATAGATAGCTAGTCGTGTAAATTTCATACGGGCATATATTTTAACAACAGTTAATATACACCCCAATTAACGTAAAAACTTGTCTAACATAAACATTAGTTGTATTTTATTTTTTCTTACTAATTAATTCAACAAGCAATGTATACATCACACATTACAATTAACGCACCTACGTAAACGTCATGTTACGAATTACGGTTTGTCATTTGTTTACTAGTTACGTAAATAAAAGTTGCACGCGTTACATTGCTCCTAAGACAAACTTTAAAAAATTAACTACGCTTTAATAATACAAGTTAGTAACAAAATATCTTTCTCAGATGATTTGTATGGTCGTTAACTACGTCTAGATAAAATATATGCCCGTATGAGATTTACACGCTGTAGACTAACACTAGCACACTCAAACTTGCATCTAACAGTATATTTGCCAAGAAAGCCAATAGCTATTAAAGTAATGGTGGGACGAATACTGTACGTATTTGTTTACCCCATACCCCATCTGGCTCTATCCAACTGTTATTTAAGCTTACGCTATTTAATTGTTAGTACGACTAGAGCGCATTCAACGCTTTGGCTCTGATTGGAATATCATTTTACAACAAACAAGGAAAGCGAGGTTGGTTAATTGAATTTATGCAAAGGTAACTTTACACTGCCTATATTTACAATTAAAAGAGCCAGCTCCAGTGCAGCTATTGTCAGATCCGTCACTTCCATCCGCATCATTCCCATTCCATTTAGGAATAAGTTCGCGTGTATACGTTAGTTTGATATTACTGTGGGGTTATTATGACGTATCAGTGCAATTCATTTTACGCTGAGAGAAAAGGACAGAGCTATGTAACTGCTATAGCTCTGTCCTTTACACTCACCGTAAAATGAACTGCATAGCCATGTCATAATAACCCCCCTGTTGTAATATTAACATTTTTATGCAATAAAGACTTCACTTTCATACATACATTCTGAGTTCTCGCACGTTGTTCTGCTGAACTACTCATGATGTTCTTTTATGTACCTACTTATAACTTTATAATCATTCTAGTCAAGATTAATTATTCGGCTGTGTTTGTGAAATTATACGAAATTAAAGGTCAGGATACAAACAGTTCTCAACAAATTCTAATCTCAGATTCACAATAATGATTTTTACTCATATGGAATTATCGATGTTATTATTTCTAAATAGGTATTATACTACGCATAGGTCTTAATGAGCATCCAAATGGCAAAAATTAAGACTGCGCCGAGCGTACGCCGGATGTCTTGTACAGTGGCGCCCTCATTACTATTATTGTGTTTTCTAATAAACTAAAGTATTTTCTTGAAATTGGTCGATAGTTTTTTGTACTATAAATAAAAACACAAGTTATGGGGTATATCACATAGTTTAATAACAATTCACCTTCGAGTTATCAACTTAACGGAAAAAGTGGCCACCTTTTCCCGTTAAGCTGACTACTCAAAGGGTAATTGTTATTAAAGTTTGTTACGTATCCCATAACTTGTGTTTTTACTTGCGCTACAAAAACGTATCGTCTGATTGCAAGGAAATTCTTTAGTTAATTAGAAAATACAATAATAGTAATGAGGGCGGCACTGGACGCTCGACGTTTGCTCGGTACAGTCTTAAATAATATCACCATAGAAGCAATCAAAGTTTAAATCAAAAAAATAGTGTACTTAGATAGCTGTAGAAATAGACAGAAAGTAAAATTTTGCACGACCAAATTCGAAATAAATATGATCTCAGATAATAGAATTTACGTTTCCCGTATCCAATAAAATTATACGAGGGTCCAGCATAAAAATAGAATACATTCAGTCACCTAATTATACAGTGATTACATACATAAACTCACGCCTTCATTCCCAAAGTGGGGTAGGCAGAGCTACAAAATTACCAACAACTCTAAATACAGTAATTGTATCCCTATCACACAATCTGGCAGCTCTCTACTCGTATTTGTTTTAATAAGCTATACAATTACGTAGATGACAATATTCCAAATGCCAATTCATCTCATACGAGTACAATAACCGTGACAATTGCGTGTTATTTTTTTTCTGAATAGTTGTAGAGATAAAACCAGCTCAGGTCTTGCCTTGACACCCAAAGACGGTATGTTTCAAGTGATTAACGGCCGCAGTCAGTCAGTTAATGATGATTAAGTCATTCCTTTAGTAACGAATTTTATACATAAGTTTGAAAAAGGAACGAGTTAACCGACTCTGAAATCTTTCTAACTGCCGCACTCAGACTCGTCAATTAAATTTAATGCTTGATTAAAGTTGCTGCTGTCACTTTCTTTGCTGTACCAATAGAATAAGACACGTCACTAAACAAGCATTAAATTTAATTGACGTCTCTAAGTGTGGCAGTAAGTACAGCGGTTACATACTACTTAAATCGTCATCATCTTAAGCCATCCAGTATTAAACAAAACATAAATATGTTACTTAACTCTCATTTTCTCTATTAAAAGGAAACAGCTTTAAAAGGACAAAATAAGCAAAAAATACTCGCCATCTTTGATGAAAAGGAATGATAGATACGATTCCGAATTTAAATATTCAGTTACGTTTTGTCGCCATTTTGTCATATTTCTTTTTTCAAAGGATTTATAGGACTTCAAAGATTTATGATATCTACGAATCAATTCGCTTTGAAAAGTTACATCGAGATAAATTCGAATCACAAAATATTCAAGGAAGGCCTCGACGAAAAATAATCGGTTACGATTTCATTTTCGATTTCGTGGCAAGATTCCCAACTATTTACAACTTAGGGGTTAAATCTCAGTCGGATGGAAAGTTATTTTCGGTGTAACTTTTAAGTGGATAGGTATTTATACTAAGGTTCGTTTTAAATGGATACTGGATCCGAAGTTTTAACGACTTGATCCTCTTCCAATTATAATGCTACAACCTCGCAATCTTGCGTGGAGTTTTTAACTACCTTATGATCGTACCGTGATTCGAGATTTCCATTTTATTACCCAATTAAGGATATACTTAAATTGTTTACTAAGGTGTTACTCACTCAAATCAAATTCATTTCCATAGATTGATTACATAAATTGTAGTAATGAAAAGGGCGTTTTATTTTGATTATGGGTTTACTCTTGATTAACTTTTGCTCTTGGAGAACGAAGACTTTGTCGAGCACAGCTTAATTGAATTTGACCTTACCTTTGGTCAGAAATGGTGAGATTAGGTACATTAACTACGAATTATATTAACAAGTTGCATAATACTAAGCTTATTTATAAATAAAAATGTGAATTAATAGTAACAAACCTTTTTTAAGTTTACAATAAAAAAAGGGCCAGAGGGGCTATTGCTTAACGCACTCGCAATCGCAATTGTTTTCATTTTGAAAATCGAAGGCTTGTCTGCATACAAAATGAAAACAATTGTTCCGCTTTGAAGCCAATTGAGATTGCGAGTGCGTTAGGCAAGAGCGACATAGGTCAGGAGTACCCTAAACCAACCCACGTGTATGAAGAAACTTATGAGTGTAGAGCAAGCGGGTGAAGTTTGTCGGGATTGTAGCAAGTAGAAGGAAATGGTATCTGCCTAATCATAATAAGTCTCTTATGCTAGGTTTACACGAGCTTAGTGTTTGTCATTAGTACGAATCGCTTAGTCCTAACCTGCATAGTGACAAGTAGTGAGAAGTAGCCATTTACACGTTGGAATTAGTAGTAAGTTGTTTAGTGACCAGACATTTGAGCCACAACTTCTCACTAAGCACTCGTAGTAGCTGATTATACACGGTCAGCAAGCGACAAGCGCTTAGCATATTACGGTGGGGTATTGACTTGTCGCTAAGTAAATAGGATTGAATTCTATTCACTTGCACTGTACACAAACACTAATATTAAACACTAATCAGCATGTTTACACATTGGCTATTAGTGTAAGTGACAAGTACTAAGCATTAGCTACTAAGCCCGTGTAAACCTAGCAATACGTTTGGTTGACACCGTCACTTTAACATAGTCCATAGTAGCCTAGGAATCATATTGCTTGTATGTGTGTTTATAACATAATTTTGATATTTTATGGACGCATCCCTTAGTGGGCTCATAATATTGACATCTACAAATACGGCTGCTATTACTGTCAAGTAATTGGGGAAAAAGTTATGAGGATCGAGAATAGTGCTTGGATGGGTTCGTGTAAATGCAGTGTGTAGGTATGTAGCAGTGTCACTCGGTTTTTTTTGTCAAACTTGCCCGGACACAAAGCTGTGAGTCTAGATAAGAGTTTTCTTAACATTTACAGTACCACAGCATGTCAAAGGCTTCACCAGTAGAATAAAGGCCCTGATTATTTGATTATTTAACTACCGGGAAACTTTACTTCTATAATTATAAAATAACTAGCGACCCGCCCTCGCTTCGCTTCGGTTTATATGAGTTTTCTGTAACACCAGTACATAAAATAAAAAAATATTATACATATAAACCTTCCTCTTGAATCACTCTATCTATTAAAAAAAACCGCATCAAAATCCGTTGCGTAGTTTTAAAGATCTAAGCATACATAGGGACAGACAGCAGCGGAAAGCGACTTTGTTTTATACTATGTAGTGATTTACTGGGTTCAGGTAGAACACCTACCCTGTTTGCTTATAGCAATAATGTTATGGTTTTTCGGGGCAGCATGGTAATTCACTTTGTTACTGGTTAGAGCGATATGGATGCTTTATGCTTGTGATAACAAGTAAACAAAGGTATTTTTACTATAAAACTTGCCTCTTTTATTCACCTGAACTCCCGCAAATTCCTCGAATATTACTTCAATCTGAAGAGATTTACATTTTTCCGGTAAAATATTGCATTCTCCTCGTGCCACTTTGCTTTGGCCTTGGAATAAGGATAAGCATCTACTGCAGAAATTTACTAGAAATAATAACAACGACTTAACAAATAGGTACTTTTGCATTTTACAATGAATCCTTGCAAAAAAACGGGCTACTTGGTTTTTCATGTATGTACTTAAAAAATACTGTAGGGAATTGAGATGTTATGGTAGAATTTAAAGAAAGTGTTATTTATGAAGGAGTATATATATACCTACATATATGTTTATACATATAGTTATATAAACTTCCTACTCTGAATAATCGTAAGTGTCCGAGGGGTTTATTAAGTATTCACATACTCGTATATTACTATAACACTCCCCAAAACTTTTTTTAGACTGCGTTTGCGAAAACTACTTTGGCCTTTATAACTTTGTCTTTGCCGACAGATAATTTATTGTCTTTGCGAATAAGTTATAACAATCGGTAGCAAAATATGGCCATTACTCATTCAAGCTTTCGCAATTTTGTTGACAGAAGAACGGAAAACCTAGTGGAACATTCTGTACTGAAATTATTTAACTTAGATTTAATTAGAAAATGATTAATTGTAAAGTCAAAGTTCGTTTTTCTTCGAAATTCTGCAAAATTAAAAATATATCAAACACGCAAAGAGTCTTGACGCCAACCATATTTTTTTCTCGCTTTTATACTAACTTATCTTTGTTTAGTTTAAACCTTGCAAATTTATTTTGAACTAGATTCCGTCATGGAAATGAGTGGAAGTTTTGAATAAATATGTAAACACGATGACAATGCAATCTGATGGTAAGTATCTAAAGTTGCTAATACACTTGAGCATTTACTCGAGCATTATAGATCCTGTCTATCAGCACCATAAGAGGGAGGCAACAGGACTTTTGCTGTGCAGTCACCAGCAATAAAATATTATTCAACAATCATTGCGCTCAAAAATATCTGACTCTTATACCTCTAGTACAAGAGACGTTTCGGATATTTTTGAGCCCAAAGTTGGATAATATATTATTGCTGGTGAGTATACCTAAGGAAGAGCTACCGAATTTAGAGTTCTTAAATTGGCCTGGATAAGCAGCTGCGTAGCCCGGGACTAGACGCTGAACGCTATCGTAAACGGCTTTCGGAAAATGTCAAAAAGTTTAATTGATATAAGCGCTCGTCGCGACCGCCCGGCAGCTTACGTCAATCCTGTACATTCTCAATAACGATGACGCTCAACAAATGACCTGCTGAAATTTCTTCCGGCGCTTCTTCTTCGCAATGATGGTCCTGTACGAAACGCCGGTAGATTCACTCCATATTACTGACGTGTAAAAGAACCCTCATGGGGCCAATTTAGTTAATAAATATTTTGTTATGTTGTTATTAATTTTGCTCTCGCAGTGCATCTTATCCCGAACAAATGTTCGGTGTGAGTTCAATACCGTGTATCTACCTAAGCAAATAAGGTGCAATACCGTGTTGCTTCACTTAAGAAAGTTTTTATATTTGTACCTTATTGAATTTGTTAGGTATGCAGAACTGCACTATCACCGACGCAATTCATATTATCTACGGCCAACACAATAAAATGTTCGTGAAAAATATGAAAATCATTCAACATTCAAAAACGACGTTCATTGACGACTGCAACAGTTTCAGTAACGGCTTACCCATTATCACATGAGTCAGGAGCAGCTTTTCAAACTACAATAGCGAGTAAAATATTGAAAATAATGTAAAGAATTGCAATAAAATATGTAAAGAATTTCAATACAACACGACCCGATTATTGCTCGTTAGTGTATACCAAACAGCTGCATGGCAAATCTATATTGCTTTTAACATATTTTTGCATTGTTTTTTAACTCGACCGATAATTAATTAAGAGTTATCGAAACGTTAACGATACGATAACATGTCAAAGGGAATATATTTTGATCGCGTAGAATAGAGGCCTTGGTAGGTACAAAAGTATGGAATACCAACTGCTGTCAATAAGATTTGGAAAAAAATCTTTAAGCTGAAGAATTTATCATAGGTTTTTGTATCATTAAGTCAGTTATCAAATGTCTCTCTTCTATTCGTACTTCTACTTGTAAACGCTACATGGTATATATCGCAATTACCGTTCTTTCTACTTACTGTGGCGTGTTACTGAAAAGATGCCCGTCTGTAGCAACGGGAACACTTCCATTTTTTTTCCGCATTTTCATTTGCCGAATTTGATTTTTTCCGAAATCTATGCTATAAATAAAATAAATAAAAATAAATAAAATAAATTGATTCTTTATTTAGGTATTAACCCATCAATTCATTACATACTACAAACATTTAACATTTAATTAATTAATTAATTTAATTTACTTAATTTAATTTAATTTATAATTTATAATAATAATTTCCTGAGCAAACTTCGCTCCCAAAATAATGGAAAAAGTTCGTGCACGCCTGAACAATACTGTTGCCCGATCGGCTCAGCCTCGCACCAAATGACCAACGTCTCTTTCGCAATACGGCGAAGAAGTCATCCACTCTGTTCACGGCAAACATGCCGGACGCGCTACACCGCCACGGCAACCGCAGCATCGCTCGAAACGCGTTGTTGTACTGAACTCGAAGTCGGTCAAAAGACCGCTTAGTGTACTGATACCACAGCTGGCTAGTGTAGAACGCCTGACAGTACGCCCCGAACAGCGTTACCTTCACTTGGTACGAGCACTGAGCAAATCGGCGCGCCAACATATTGCTTTTAATAGCAATGGCCCGTCGCTGTCTTTCTAGGTCCTCGTCATCTTTTAACTTTTCAGTAAGTACATGCTGCTGGTACATGCTGCGCTATGCTGGAGTTATTTTAGATTAAAGGCATAATTGTATTGCTATACGTAGGATAGGTTAAATTTGATTTAAGCCATATCAAAAAATGAGTCTTGTTTCAAAACCTTGCATTCAGAATTATGACTCTTCAGAAAATAGGCACCTACTACCTAAATACAATGTTAAGAAAACAAAACATAAATACCAAAGGTGGTTTCTCGATCTTAACAAATCTTCTTAAGAACGGTCCAAAATAACTGCCTATCGCCGGAAAAGGGATTCCTATCGCCATGAATCTGCGCTATCTGCCTGAAATATTCAAATCTTACATTGAAACTATCGGGTAATGCTATTTCACGGACAATTGAACGATCTTCATCCCTATTGATTGAGTATATGATGACGAAATGATCCGAAGGGACCTTTAACTATTGACATTGGGGGATAGACGAAAATAAAGCGGTAACGGTCGACTGACTCGTATTTGTAAGAGGGGTCATATAGTAGGAATCAATTATATCCACTTTATGAATTATAGGTAAAGGTTATAAGGTCAATATTCTCTATTTATAGGCCATAAGTCTAAATAAATAATTATCTAGTACTTATTGCTAAGAAAATTCATCCCGCTTATTGTAAAGAATTCACTAGAAATTCGCCAATTGAGAATGCGATTACCGAGTGGCCGCTATGAAATTAAAAATCATCGAAAACCAATATGTCATATTACTTATACCTAGGGGATTATTATGAAATAACTATACAGTTCATTTTACGTTGAGCGTAAAGGACGGAGCTATAGCAGTTACATAACTCTGTCCTTTTCTCTTAGCGTAAAATGAATTGCACAGATACGTCGTAATAAACCCATAGATTTTTCAAAATTCTGGAAATACCTATGTGTCAGATAAATTATAGCGATGGCTGGCCTTTATTTTCATAATATTACAAAGATAAGGTAATTGACCACTTGATCCTGGGATTGCAAAAAATCGAAAATTAGTGTGTAGGGTACATTAGTACAGTACAAACATACTTAAAATGTTTCGCATTTCAAAGTTTAGAGTCTCTTGCTGTAGCTAACTAAAAGGTGTGTCTCTTACGACCTATAGGCACAGCTTTATTATGCCCGCCCCAGCCACGTGGTGCCGCTTCTCCGCGTGCAGACGCTGACCGCACGACCGCGCGGATTGAACTTTTGTATCACGATGATGTAGTTAAGTTCTAAGTAACTATTATTTAATATGTGATGTTGACAGTCCGCCGAGGGCATCCATACGGTGCCATACCACTATACATAGCGCGAAATAACCATAGGTATAAAGACTATGTTTTAGTAAAATAGGTAGCGATGATTTCACCGTCCGCCGTGGTATCATGGCCAGACGTGTAGATGTTACATTTTGACGTCTATATACTTAATATCCACCATCCATATGACCATCCTTAGCACAAAAAGGAGTATAGAATATGGTATCCAAATAAAAACACGAAAAAAATTAAAGCCTTTATTAATACTTTCAATAAACTTGTTATCTAATACAATCTGAGAGGTAAAATAAACCACAAATTGCATTTGCTCCGATAGGTACCACTACCACTAATCTCACTTTGCTAAATTGCGGTATCTTTGATTTTTGAAAGTGGCCTCAATAAAATTAATACACGGTTTAAAAAATATCTATAAAAAGTTGAGCCTTAGGGTTTAAGAAAGGTGATTTGTCATATTATGATATTTGCTTAAAAACAAATTTCCATTTTTGTCTTACGTTCAAAGTTTAACTAAAAACTAACAAATCACAATATATTTCACATACTTAGATATAATTTATGGCATTTTTCTCTTGTTTTAGCAACGATCACTCGTCAGTACATCTTGTAGTACAAAATACTATTTTATACATAGGTAACAATGTTCAAAAAACAGTAATATGTTGGGTAAACGTAAAGGTAATAACGGAAACACCAATTGCTAGGTTCACTGATTTAAAGTTGGCGGTACAAGACCAGTTGTAAAAAAACATTACAACAACACATGTCATATAGAACTATCTGGAAAAACAACAAGTACACATTTTCCATTTATAGTTATTTGGTGGTAATATTAGTAGGTACGAGGGCTGCTACTTATGTAACCGGAATAGAAAAAATAAACAAACGTACATGGCTAAATATGGTTTTATTGTTTTTCGAAGTATTCTCCGTGATAATCGATGCACTTTTGCATACGTTGAAACCAATTTATAAAGCACTTTTTCCACTCTGACTGAGGTATCTCCAAAACGTGCTGTCTGAACGCGTCGACGGCATCTTCACGGGTCGAAAATCGTTGACCACGTAATTTATTCTTTACATTTGGAAATAAATAGAAATCATTGGGTGCCAAATCAGGGCTGTAAGGTGGATGACCCGTTAATTCTATATTTTGACCTTCCAAAAATCGAGTCGTTTCACGTGATGTATGACAGCTGGCGTTATCATGGTGCAGAATGATTCTCCGTCGCTGGTTGTTTTTCCGTATTTCTTCAAATACTTCCGGCAAACAAATGGTCGTGTACCACTGCGAACTAACCGTTTTACGATTCTCCAGGGGCACTGTAGCCACATGGCCATTAATACCAAAAAAGCAGGCCACCATTTGCTTCAAGGTGCTTTTTGCACGAGTTACTTTCGTAGGGTTCGGCTCATTTTGAAACACCCACACCGTTGATTGTTGTTTGGTTTCGGGATCATACGCATAGATCCAGGATTCGTCACCTGTGTAGATATTATAAACAGCTTTTGAGTCACCACTGTTATATTTTTTCAACATTTCCTTGCACCATTCGACGCGAGCCTCTTTTTGATCCTTAGTTAAGTTGTGCGGGATCTAACGCGAACAAATTTTTTTCACAGCTAAATGTTCATGTAATATCTTATTAATGCTCGTCATACATATGCCTATAGTCGCCTCTATCTCGCGATACGTAACATGACGGACATGCATGATAAGTTTTCGCACAGCTTCAATATTTTGTGGTACAACGACCGATTTCGGGCGACCATCCTTAACTTCGTCCCTGAGCATACTACGTCCACGATTGAACTCACTAAACCAGCGATACACAGTAGTTTTGGATGGAGCTTCATCACCAAAAGTCGAAGTTAGTTGATCTATGCACTGTTGTTGCGTTAAACCACGCTGAAAATCGTAATAAATCATAGCACGAATATTTTCACGAGTGAGTTCCATACTTGCAGCGAGATTAAAATTTAAACCCGCCAAAAACAAAAGACTACGTAAGATAAGAAAAAAAAATATAGCGGCCAGTATTCAAAAAAGTGAAAATTTTACCATGGAGGTCAGATATAGCGTTTAAAAATGTTGGAATCCCGGATTCCGGTTACTTAAGTAGCAGCCCTCGTATAAACACTTGAGTCGCCTGTATTTTAATATTGAGGATATCAATGAAGTTTCTTTTTTTATATTGTAATATTACATTGATGAATAAATAAACTAAACTAAACTAAACTAACCAATCAAGTCTACATAGTCGTGATTTTCCTTTTAAATTTGTAATAATTATGTGCTTTCATTTAAGATATTTTCAAGATTTTTATGAATTGTAGTTTTGGTTGTAGGGGCTGGGGACAGGTTTACAAAATTTCATTGTTGTGGCTTTGATAATTTCTTAGAAAAAGACACTGTAACATACAGAAAGATAGACGGTCATAGTTTTACTTCGGAACCCTAAAAAACAAACTTTACTTTCAATGACTCGCATATTGAAAAGCAGCAATTTATTGGTTTGTATTAAAATAAGTTCTAAGTAGCCTTTTAACATGAGTTAACATATCTCAATGCATTTCCTGTTTATTCTTAGAGAGGTAATGGTCCAGCCAATCGGATATGACCGGCAGGTTTTCTGTAGACCACTTGGCTTCTTCCCTGATGTTCCTCATGGACTTCTCAATGATGTGTTCTGCGGACCCGAACTCACCCTGATGAGTCACGTACAGGTTGGAGACCATTCCCAACCCCTCGTCAGTGGTGAATCGGGAAGTAGCTGACGTGATCAAGTTATCCCACAGGTTGGTTTTGCTGCCATATCTGTAAAGATTGAATCTATGTAATACTCATGTATAAAAGACAATTTCCGATTGACTGACTGCCTCATCCACGTCCTTCCTAAACCGCTGCAGACGCTAAAGTTAAGGAAGATTATTTATCATTAAGGTGTACCAAACCGCAGCTGGTATCTGATTAAGGGCTGATGTTTCAATCTCCAGATAACACTATCTGTCAGGTAAATTATACCTCTGTCCTTATCTTTCTTATGAAAAAGAAAAGGACAGAGCTACAATTAACCTGAGAGATCGTGTTATCTGGAGATTGAAAAATTACCCCAGAGAGTTGAAAGTCTTATTTAGGTTACTAAATTGAATCCTACTAATGTTATATATGTGAAAGTTTTATATGTGTGTGTGTGTGTGTGTGTGATAGCTTGTTACTCCGCAACGGCTGGACAGATTTGGATAAAATTTTGAATGAAGATTTTATCCCAGAAAAAAACTACTCAAGGGTATAACCATAATAGAAATATACGCGGACGAAGTCACGGGCAGAAGATAGTTAACAATACGACGTCTGGCAATTTTAGAAGAACGGATATTTGTATCGGAGTTTGATTATTTTAGAAGTGGAAATGTGGAAATTACTGTTAATGAATAAAAAATACAACTTGGATGATTTCGGTTACAACCTTCAAGGAAACGGACGAAATTAGCATTAGCACGAAACGAGAAGTCACAAAATAAGATACGAGTAACACAAGTATTAAAATGGTCTATATGTACAAATACATCGTTTCCACATAATACGGATAATTTTGTAGCCTTTACTTTTTATTTCTTACCTATCCAACAGTTTTATTATTTATTTCATATTTACACTCATGCTAAACAAGGTGTTACGGTACATAAGACCCTGTTAAGACATTGTAAAAAATAAGTACTCATTCAACTAAAACTAAGTATACTAGTGGTTATAAAGAACGTGCATTGCCAACAAACTCTTGCTAATGACACAGGTACAGTCAACAGCATAAATAAGTGATCATTTCTGTACCTTGTCGCTTTCAATCGTTTCACAATTTTCTATATTATTTCAAACACGACGTTAAAGTGACAAGGTTCATAAATGATTACTTATGCTGTAGACTGTACCTGATAATAAGACAGAGCGTAAATTAAATACAATTGACCAATGTCCTTGAAATGTAAGGACTACTTTGCTGACCAGCGTCAACAATGAATATCAACAAGAAAATGTATCCTTGTTGCGAAGTTACACGTCGGATCGGTGGGTCCGGAAATTCCATACAAATATACCCAACAGTAGCGGCTTCATTTCCGTCTCACAGAATTTAATTAAATCTAGTACATCTTTTCAAGTTAAACAGAAATGGAAACGAAGTAAACAAAACAATAATGGCTAATTAAGGAGCTATTTTGATCGAAGGACCTCAGGCTAACCTGATGCCTTCGACATCCTACAAATAAGTATTTTTAACTCTCGACTAATTTAACTGGTTAATAGACGTTTTTGTTTGAAAATTACACGTAAAAACCCGTTATAACCGATTATTTGCATATGGAATGCAAATAATCGGACGCAAAAAGAGGGGTGTTATAAGTTTGACGTGTGTGTATCTGTGTGTCTATCTGTGGCATCGTAGCTACTAACTGTGTGAACCGATTTGGATGCAGTTTTTTTTTATACGGAAGCAGGTTTTTTAGCGTTGGTTATTAGCTAGGATTGATGAAAGTCGGTTGGGCCATTTAAGAGATATTAGCTCTGGAAGTGATCGTCATTATATCAGGGTTTTTATCAATGTAATTTAGAGGGTCGAAGCATTGCAGCAATACGCGTCTGATGACTTTCTCTAATCCCAAATAAATGTCTACTTCTGTAAAAACTTTAACCTATAAATACAAATGTGTACAAAAATGCAAGGCTGAAGAAAGTTATACTCACTTCTCCTTCAGCACGCTCCAGTTATTCTCTAAGAAGAAGAACAGAGTCTCATAACCCTGAGGAGTGCCGGTCAACATACTAAAGATGAGGAACAAATCCGTCTCCGTAAAGTTGCCGTTACCCTCCAAAATGGTAACATTCAACAGCCTGCCTATCTTGTAACCAGCCTCTGGACAGCCAGCTAAGGTCTTCAGCAGATATGTCCGTTCACTCTGCTTTCTTGATGGGGGGAAGTTGATAACCCTTTGGAAGCCAAACTCCCACTCCTCCTTGGTGCCCCATTTGAAGACCGGGCAGATGTACTGGTTGGCAATTCTGTGGATAAAATTTGAGATTTGAGATACATTTCAACAACTTGTCGCAATTATTAAGACTGCGCCGAGCGTACGCCGGATGTCTTGTACAGTGGCGCCCTCCTTACTATTATTGTGTTTTCTAATAAACTAAAATATTTTATTGAAATTGGTTGGTAGGTTTTTGTACTACTAATGAAAACACAACTTAAAGGTTTTATCTCATAGTTTAATAACAATTCAACTTCGAGTTATCGACTTAACGGAAAAAAGTGGCCACCTTTTCCCGTTAAGTTGACTACTCAAAGGGTAATTATTAAAGTTTGTTACGTATCCCATAAATTGTGTTTATACTTGCGCTACAAAAACGTATCGTCTGATTGCAAGGAAATTCTTTCTTTCGAAATTCTCGACATTTACTTGATGCAGTCTTAATAATTTTAAACCACTCTTATTTTAACACGGTACTACGACAAGGTTCTGAATTCCCATAAAGTGTTCTACCCATAAAGTGTAATATTGTCATAAACGTCGAAAAGAAAATACGTCCGCCGCCACCATTTTGACAGTTAATGTATCAATGTAGATTAATCATTATATGGTACGGTTGTTTGCGTAAATCAAATAAGGAAATGTATATTAGATTTCTTTACACCCATTCTTTAGATCAACACCGTACGATGGCATTATATCTGTTTTACTTCATTATCCCCTAGAGTATTATTATATTACTAATGATCATAAACTCGCTCAAAAATATACAGAAGGTTCCATTTCAAAAGCCGATATCACTGCATTATAATCTAGTTACCAACTCGAGTACTCGCGACGCTTGCTAGGGCATCCAAATTAGTTTCATAATCGAACTTAATTTAGGAGTTTTTGCTCTCTCCACTAAAGGTATCGAAGATACAATTCTTCTAAAATTATACATTTTATCAGGACGAAATGTATTCTATCCTGATCCAGGATATTAACCATTTCTGGTAAGCTATTTTTTTAGGGAAGAAATAATATGACTTGCTTTTGCCGTTTTGCCAAAGTTGTTTACTGTGTTCCCCATGGGAACTGTTTATTTTTACGAAATTTCTATCCGTTCGAGTAACCTATGTCCCTCTCGGGTCTATTGACTACCTTTATATAAAAATTTTAATTGATCCGTTTGGGCGTTAACCGCTACAGTCTTAAGTGAAGGCGGTACAATTTTTAACATCAGTATTTTAGTAGAATAAAACTGCTTGCTTTTTGCTAACCGTACTTGTTTTTATTTAATAAGAAACAAGACCCTATATAAACCAAACGAGCCCGAGCTCGAGACTATCAAGGTATAATGTTATTTAACCTACGAACGGTATGTCCTTCGCAAGACTGACTTCAAAAGGCTGAGGAGTTAATTCAGTTATGTATAATATTCAGGGCTACAAGACGGAACGCCAAAAGAAATTATACGACTGTTTATTAAGACTCCATTACACAGTACATCGTCATTTGTCCTAATGCATCGTTTGTCCGAATTTTCGTTTACCCTAATAGCCATTTATGCTTAAATTTTAAAACCTCTTACGCCCACTTGCGTGGACCAGATTTAGCGTCTTAACCCGAGGTTAGGCGGCAAACCACGTACAAAAGTAGACGCTTAACTCTGGGTTAAGGGCTAACTCTGGTCCGCGCAAGTGGGCCTTAGACGGACTTGCACAAAAAATTTAACCCTGGGTTAAGACACTAACGCGGACTTGCGCGGACCAGAGTTAGCCCTTAACCCAGAGTTAAGCGTCTACTTTTGTACGTGGTTTGCCGCCTAACCTCAGGTTAAGACGCTAACTCTGGTCCACGCAAGTGGGCCTTAGGCGGACTTGCGCGGACCAGAGTTAGCCCTTATAGCATAACAACTAGCAATGAAACTGTCCTAGATTCATTATTTTATTTTGTATCCCCAAAACTACAATACGCTAAATCTTGCCAAACAAAAAACGATCATTATAATCTTATTTCTGAATCGCATAAGCGTGGAGTTTTCAAACGCGAACCCCTTTGTGGCATTAGTGACGGCGCCCGATCACAAGCCCTCATGCCCACTGGGGCCGGTTCGTTTAAGATATGCGCTGAGGGAACGTTAATGAGGAAACTGGATTGCTTTAAAGAGCGATTGTGGTTATTAAGTGAATAATTATTCGTTTTTGTGTTATTCGAATGCGAATACTAATATCGTTGTAACTGTTGTAAGGTTTAATAATGTAGTGTTCTTATTCCGATTGAGGGTTATTATGACATGGCTTTGCAGTTAATTTTACGGCGAGCGTAAAGAACGGAACTATAGAAGTTATATAGCTCTGTCCTGTTCTCTCAGCATAAACAGAACTGCATAGCCATGTCATAATAAACCCCCTTCTATCTGCCTACCGTATGGTGGCCTAATTATTTATTTTTCTTTTGTTTTTGTTATACAGTCGCTATTTCCCAGGATAGAAAACAACTTTTAGAAGTCTTTTTAATATTTAAAAACGTAGACTAGTTGAAACGACAGCAAACAAATTGAAAATTGATGAGATTCAGTCGAATACAAATATATGTATACAACTTCGCACCTTATCCCATTGCAATAAGGTGCAAATGTCTATACATATCTTAATACTCGTCTGAACGTAAACTTGGTACTTTAAGGCTTGTTCGGAGTAGATCAGTAATTTAATCAAGTAGCGAGTATTTTCTAACTAAATTTGTCTGAAAATAAAAATTTAAACTGGTAGTTAACATACAATTATAATAGTCTACTCACGGGTTCCCTTCATCAGGGTTCTTCGCCTTCATCCACTTGCTGTACTGCTCCTGAGCTTCAGTCACGCAGGGCTGGTACCCAGCCTTGCAGAGGAACGTCTTGGTGTGAGCCCGCAGGTTCTTCTTCCAAGGTTCCTCGTCTTCTTTTTCTTGCTTCACTAGCTCTTGGTAGAGAGGAGTCAGCAGAGTGCGAACGTATGCCTTAAGAAGAAACATTTCTTTTTAAAGTGACTATTGAAAAACTGATACGTTGCCTACCACGTCGTACCACTAATTGGATCCATGATATTCTCGAACACAGCACATCAGTCCAATTTAACTTGAATTGTGTACGAAATAAGAATGCGCTATTTTTCGTGTTTGCAATGCAATTGGTGAGTATTCAAAGAATCTCTTGGGCAGGACGTGACCGTCCAATGTGGCCATCTTTGATAGAGGTCTATGGAAAACAGTCAACAGTTAGATGAATATAATGATAACCACGATTTAATTACGCCTATTAATTTTATAAATGAAGTTTCAAACCCACTAGATGGCAAGTGCTCACCGTAAAGTAGGTACAAGACTAGTTTTTTTCTCAAAATGCTCATATAAGATTAATAAATCTGATATCGAGAGAAGAGACGTCCAATTGACTGCCGTGTTATTTCTCTTTAACAGTTGACTAGCGGGTTAGCTCAATAGAAGTAGGTATACTGGATACCCCGTCATTGTCAACAATAACCGCTCGATCGTGAAGCGTCAGTGAATTATTAAATAGTGCATTGTGTATTAAGGGTGGTAAAGAAAGAATTACAAACGAGAGTCTGTTAGAAGCCCGAAGCCGAAGGTTGAGGGCTTTAATGACTCGAGGTTTGTATTTATTTTACCATACAATGTTTTTCATCACAATTGCGAGGAAATGAAATAAAATCAGACAAAAGATCATATTTTTAACTTATTAGCGGCAGACCACAGATTATAGGATATGTCTCGGCAGACTACATCACTGTCTGTGACTTACCACAGATAATGTCAAACGGGTTCGGAGTCCGATTCTAGTGACAGTCGAGATCAATAGTTTATATGCGAGATTTTTAGGAAATTGTATGCAACTGACATTGACTGACTGACCTGATGCTTGTCGGAAACATTTCTTAAAACTGGCTACGAAAACTATTTGAAACTTAATGACTATAACATCGTGGCAAGTTTTTGCAGGGAAAAACAAAGAGGTGGTACGTGCATTTTAATTAGACAAGGTTATACATGCAAAGAACTTTCGTTTATAAAAAAGTATGCCACAGAACATGTTTTCGAAGTTTGCGGCATAGAAATAATCTCAAATAAAATAATCATAATAATCTGTCTCTATAGAACACCTACATCTAGCCCTAGTGTATTCCTTGACAAGCTAAATTGTCTACTACACGAGTTAACCGGTAAATATAATTCTAAGACACACCTAGTCATAACCGGGGACTTTAATATAAACACGCTAAACAAAAATAAAATAACAAATGAATTGCAAGACCTTTCACAAAACTATAATCTAAAACTTCATATAAATGTCCCGACACGGAAGTTCTCCTGCTTGGATCAGATTCTCAGCAATATTCCAAATGCAGAGGAAACCGTTCTTCCTCTGCATCTCTCAGATCACGAAACGGCGCAATTATAAATAAAATAATAAAATAAAATAAATGTGAAATAACTAGCATAGAGGCATTCTATCTTAGCCCTCAGGGTTGGCAACGCATTTGCAGTCTTAGGATTGCATTGCAGTCTTGTGAGTGCGAATGTCTATGGATCACAGTTTCCACTTACCATCAGGTGGCCTGTGTGTTCGTTTGCCTTCTCTATGCCATAAAAAAAAAAAAAAAAATATATATATTAAGATTTTCCATTGACCAGGAAATACGTAAAAATGAACTCTTTTTCATTTATAAAAGAGATTATAGCACAGACAATATAAGAAAATTTAAGGATTGCTTACAGTGTTTGTCATGGTCGGACATCCTCAATGAAAATCAGTTAAACAATGCTTTTAGCGACTTTCATGAATTGGTATGTCTCTTTTACTATTTATGCTTTCCTAAAATTAAAATTAAAATTTGCAATGTCAATAAACACAAACAAAAATGGATTAGCCCTGGTTTAATTCGAAGCTGTAATACAAAACGATCTCTACGGTTTAAATACTATAAAAATAAAAACCTATTTAACAAAACTAAGTATACTACATACTCTAGTTTGTTAAAAAAATGTATCTATAGATCCAAAAAAGTTGCAAACATAAAGTTTATAAACAAGAGTAGAAATAAGTGTAGAGCGTCGTGGTCGGTCATCAATAGCCAAATCTCTGACATTAAATGCACAAGAATAATCGAAAATATTAACACCGAGAACAATAGATTGTCCAACCCTGTTGAAATAGCAAATGAATTTAATAACTATTATATTGACTCTTTACAAAACTCACCATCAAATAAAAATACCAACACAAATCTTCGTCTAAATTCTAGAGTTAATTCGATTTTCCTAAAGCCTATGTCGGAGAATGAGGTTAGATTGGAAGTGATGTCGTTATCCAACACTAACTCTGAAGGTTTTGACGAAATCAATACTAAGGTTATAAAAGCGTGCATAAATGACCTAGTTCCAATTTTAACTCATCTCGTTAACCTTTCCTTTTCAGCTGGAACCTTTCCCTCCTTATTAAAAACGTCAATTGTGAGGCCGTTATTTAAGAAGGGTAAAAAAGATGAAGTCAGTAATTACCGCCCTATTACATTGATTCCAATAATGTCTAAGATATTCGAAAAATGCATGCTCAAGAGACTAGTGAATTTTACAAATAAATACCAAATAATTAGGAAGGAACAATACGGTTTCCAAAAGAATAAATCGACGACTTTAGCAATCTTCTCACTACTTAAACTGATATTGACTAACGTAAACAATAATTATATTACTACAGGACTTTTCCTGGATCTATCAAAAGCATTTGACTGTGTCTCTCATAAAATTCTGCTACATAAATTAGAGAAGGTAGGGATCAGAGGTCCAGCTCTTCAATGGATATTTTCCTATTTAAATGATAGACGACAATGCGTTGAAGTAAAGGGGATGAACGATAAAAGAGAAATTATAAACTATTGTTCAGAATACAGGCATCAAAAATGTGGTGTCCCACAAGGGAGCGTTTTAGGTCCATTCCTCTTTCTGTTATACATTAATGACTTCGCTGACGTAACAAATCATAAATGTATTTTATACGCGGACGACATTACTATTATATTTACATCTGAAAAAAAGTACTTTACAATTAGGGATCATGAGAATGAAATTAATACCACTATTGACAATGTAATACGTTGGGTTAATGATAATAATTTAAAAATAAATCTTAATAAATCAAAATTTTTACAATTTAATAAATCATTTAATTTAAAATTTAATTATAATTTAAACATAACGAAGGTAGAAGAAGCGACAGAGATGAAATTTCTAGGATTAACTATAGATGAAAACTTAAATTGGAAGATGCAAGTTGATAATGTAACATCCCGATTAAACAAATATGTTTACGCCCTTAAGCAAATTAGAAATGTAGCAAATATAAAAACCGCAATTTTATGTTATCGTGCTCATGTTGAGTCAATCTTACGCTATGGGCTCATAGCATGGGGTAACAGTACTGACAATAACAGAGCATTTGTGACACAAAAAAAATACATCAGAGCAATATATGGACTGCGGCCTAATGAATCCTGCAGACCGTTGTTTAAAAATCTTGGTTTGTTGCCACTTCCGTTTCTTTATATTTTTGAAATGAGTATGTTCGTCTGCAGAAACAAGGAGTTATTCACAAAAATAAGTGATATAAGTACCCGGCACCGACGGGACCAGAATAGGCTCGTCATTGAGGGCATTTCTAGACTATCGAAGTTAAGCAAAAGTTGTATAGTTATGTGTGTTAAAATATTTAATAATTTACCGAGCGAATTGAAAAATTTAAATAACAGAACCATGTAAAAAAGCCTGTATGAATGGTTAAGCCTAAAGGGCTTTTACAGTTTAAACGAGTTTTTTGACAAAATAAATTAATTCATTTTTTTTTTAATATGTATAAGGAACAAACTTGACATGAAATTTGTTAATGTATTTTTATTATTTTTTATTGATCCTTCTGAATAATATTTTTATTGAGTAATGACTACTAGTATGAGTTATGTTGTAGTAAATAAGGTAACATTTGCATGCCATACTTATGGTTAAACATGTGAACTTTTCATAAACTGAAACACCTTTTTTTGTACCATGTTTTTAGCAAATAAATGATTATTATTATTTTTATTATTAATTGGTTTACTAGTAACAATTTACTACTAAATGCTAAAAAAACTAAATGTGTTAGGTTCGCTTTGCCTAATGTTAAACCGGTAGATTCTAGTATTTTTCTAAATGACGAGTGTCTGCAAATGGTAGATAAGGCAGTTTTTCTAGGCATAACCATAGATAAAAATTTGCAATGTAGTCCCCATATAGCGGTACTGGCAGGTAAACTAAGTTCGGCAGCTTACGCGGTTAGGAAAATTAGACAACTAACTAATGTTGGGACAGCTCGCATAGTTTATTATAGTTATTTCCATAGTGTGAAGTCGTACGGTATTCTGGTTTGGGGTAAGGCAGCTGAATTACAAAGTATATATATTTGTCTTACAAAAAAGGGCTATTCGTTCTATTTATAACTTAAATTCCCGTGACTCCTTAAGAGAACTTTTTAAAGAAATTCACATCTTAACTGTAGCGTCTCAATTTATTTATGAGAATATTATTTATGTTATTAAAAATTTAAATTCTTTCACCAAAAATTCCGAAGTACATAATCTAAATACAAGAAACAAAAATAAAATTGTTATCCGAAAATTCCGCGTCCGTAAAGTATATAAATCATTTGTTGGTCAATGCATTCATTTCTATAACAAATTA
Source organism: Acleris laterana (assembly GCA_963966035.1). NCBI lineage: Eukaryota > Metazoa > Arthropoda > Insecta > Lepidoptera > Tortricidae > Acleris > Acleris laterana. The sequence goes on along the minus strand of OZ014446.1, from coordinate 6,490,953 downwards.
CCTGACGAAGCTGGAAATGTTAACATTACCCTTTCCAGCACTTAAAAATTACTTAAAAAAGTCGTTAATATCTAAAGCGTACTATAGGGTCGAGGACTATCTAACAGATAAAAATGCTTGGCCTAAACCCGAAACTTAGTCATTCATAATTTGTAAAATTGCAAAGTTGTTTGTCTAGGGGACACCGTTGATGTGGGAAAGCATATCAAACTTTTATTTGGTTGTCCTGTGTTTTTTTTTTTCTCTCTCCTCTCTTCCCCCCCCCCCCCCTTGTCTCTCTCGTAATATTTTTGACATGTTTTCCTGCTGAACTACGCATGCTATTTTATATTATATTTAATTTAATATTTATTGCTATAATGCTAGATTAAGTAGTACCATTGTAACATGTTTAACAAATGACTGACTGCTGAGTTTCTTGCGGCGTTTCTTCTCGGCAGTGGTCTCCTCTTGGGAAGCGCTGGTAGATTCATGACGTGTAAAAGTGCCCGTGCGGCCTACTTACTGAATAAATATCTTTTATCTATTTTTATATTTTTATCTTTAATACACAATGTACTATAACAATACTGACGAACAGGAACCGCCCTCTTCAGGTAACAGAATTACGTATAATTATTTCATCCCCCCGCAGTATACGAGTTTCACTAGCAAACTATTATGTCGCATCCTCTTGGGGAAGCTAAGTTTGATTGCTTGTAGTTTGCTTGTAGCTCTGCCTCTTGTTCCTGAGTATGTGCAACCTACAATTCTAATGAGGTTAGATAATATTATATTTCTTAATTGCTTATCTGAAAACATAGAAGTAAACCAACTTTTCCAAAAATATAATTTACGAAACAAACTTTATCTTTTTCAATAAGATTTAAAAATCACTCTCTGGTTTGTTTTTTCCGCAACTTGGTGTACGTAGATATTTTAGGATTTTTTTGTTGAAATTATTAGTTTTAATTTGGTTAATATGGAGACTACAGTGCAATAGCTCATTTAAAAGTTAAGTTACATAATTTCGGGTAAAACCGGTGAGGCTATTGAGAATTTAAACCTGATACATGTGTGAACATTATGTTGAGTAAGCATTTAATACACGGACTGGAAGAAAAATGGCAATTTGCCATTGTTACAGCAGCGGATACTGATTCCCTCATTATCAAAAGACGTTCTGAATACGGCTAGTCATGCAAATAAATTCGTTTTTAGCTCACTCTTTACTTTTAAAATCCCTTATAACAAGAAAAAATGTGGATTAAAATAAAGTAAAATGCTGACGCTAATATTAATCATAGAATCACTGACGATGGGAGTTCAATTTCAGGGTAGTGATTCTCTCAACAACGACGGTCGGACTGACGGACGAGTGAATGTCCAAGCGGCGAGTTTAAGTAGTCCCGTCAGTGCCAACAAAACATATTTTAGCGCGTGCATTTTCTATTTAGCAGCATGTATTCTGCCGATGGATTGAACGTATAAGGCTGCTCAATTGAAAATGAACGCGCTAAAATGTTTTTTTTTCGCTCTACGGGACTACCTAAACTCGCCGCTGCGATTTCGCTCGTTCGTCCGCCCGTCCGTTGTTTTTGAGAGAATAACACCTCAGCTATCTGATACTCGTATTTTCGCTTTCATGACTGTGCCTTTGTATATGTTCGGGGACCCAAGTTATAAACTTTAGTTTCAATTGTTGATACTATAAAGATTACTAGAAGACGCCAGCTACTTCATACGCGTAGAATTAATTTAGTTTCTATTTGTTACCGTTGGGGGTCGTTTTTGGGAAAATCCCATATTAGTGCACCCTTAGAGTAGGTACCCAAGGAATACTCCCTCCCAATTTCAAGTCCCTAGGTCCAGCGGTGTACGTTGTCTGTCAGTGAGGGCAGTGTTTAAGTTTTGGTTATCTAAATATAGATAACCAAAACTTAATCATGCGGCTTGTTGAGCACTAAATCAGAATCAAATTTAAGTTTTCATTATGTTAAATAAATAAATAAATAGGGTTAAGTCACCAGTCGTCTGGCAGACACCTGTAGAAGGCCTCTGCCTATACTTTGTATGAGTGGGAAGAGTACGAAAGTTATATTTCCCACTCTTCGCACTCATATAAGGTCGACTACTTGTCTCTGTCTGACCACTGATGACTTTACCCTATCAGGAGACTGATGTCACACCAATTGGCCCTAGTGCCAAACTAAGCTCTAGGCTTGTAGTATGGGTACTAGATAACGATATAAATACTTATTTATATAGAGAAATATATTAATCAGGAACCGGTATTTGAACCCAGGACCGATAGGTTCGTAGGCCAAAACAACGGCGACGGCAATGGGTTGTTAGTTTCTTTTTAAGTTTATCCCAATTAGTTAAAAACTTACCTGAAACTTGTTGTGCATGCACTGACAGATATGCCCTCCGATATGGTCAATCATTGTGAACACGGGATCCCAAACCAGCGGGTGCCTCTCGTCCTTCAGAAACCAGGTCATGTTGAAGGCAGTGGCGAAGGACAGCTTTCCAGCATAAGCCATGTTCCAAGCATCATGGAGTAGCTTAGCCCTGGTGAGCTCGGGGATTAAGGTTCGGTCCTTGGTTTGAAGGAAGGCGGAAAGGAGACCCCAATTTTTCTCGTCGTAGTTCACTGGGAATGGAGCTGAAATTAAAAAATAAGTCATTAGTCAGTAAGAAGGCCAATTAGAATTATTTTTTATTTTAACTGGTGTTTACCGATTTTAAGCACGCTGAAAAATTTATTAACTTATTCCCACGCATTCATTATAAATTACTTCCATTCCATCTAAAACAACTTGACTGTATTTGCCTAATTTAGATCTTCGTTTTTCTTTTCGTTACGCTTCAGACAGATAAGTGATCTCCGAGTAGATAAAAGGTTAAGTTAATTTAAAAAGGTTTTAAGTTATTTATCCTGCTGTCTGAAGAAGCTCATTTATGGGGAGTACTAAGTAGATAGCTTACAAATACGACGATCAAAGGGCTTTGGGCAATTTTGTATACACATAATACCTAGTCTTTTTTTCATTGGCCAGGCGGCCAGGGGTGATTTTGACCTCTTATACACGTAAATAGCAGTAAAAAGCACTACAACAGTCGTGATATGTATACACAATTCTTATAGTCATTACATTATAATAGAGGCGTGTCGATACTTTTGACGTATTGGGAACGTATTATATTATGATTATGACATTAAAATGACAGCATATTTACCCAAACCATTTTATTCAAAATATTATTATCTGTGACTTTTACCGATTTCCTCAGGGTTAACGATGATGAAGTCGTCCTCAGTCGGCAAGTTGGGTATGGTCAGCTCTTTTCCGTGCATCCATGTGGCAGGGAACTTGTTGAAATCCAGATGATCACCACGCGCCACTACAATCGGGGCCCACCATACCATGCTCTCCGCGTCTGGGACGTCGTGGGGACGCTCACGAAGGTACACATTCTGCGGAGGTAGAGGTAGACCATCTGTATTAGTGGTTGTTTAGGGCTGGTTACTACTAGTATATGTGCGCAGAGACAAGTCTGCTTTCTATATCAAGAAGCTTCTGACGTTTGCAAATTCTTGTCTTTCTACTGCGCCTAGGTCTACCTTAAATATTTTACCAGCAGATCCGGAAATTAGTATTCGTTATTCGTTTAAAAAGTTCAATATTAGATGCTTAAAGAAGTGTTTTTCACATCCGACAGACTTTGCAATCAATTCACACTTCAAGTTTTATACGGGGCCGTTAATATATTCAGAGATCAGCCCAATAGCAACCATCACGAATACACGAATGTTTTTATTATAAGGGACACAAAGCAAGAAATAAAAAGGGCGCCTAAAATTTTTATAACCTTCCCCAAAGTTTTAAAAGGCAAAATCGGCTTTTAAAACACTTCTATCAAACGCTATCAAATCCTAAGTGACCGATCGCAAAGCCGATCAGACTTGTACCCAAAAGACTAATAGTTCCTTTTCATTGGTTAAATGTGCGTGAAATCTTTTGTACTCGTACGCCAATAGAATTCCATCTACGTCCCATTTGGGGGACGCTTTGTGCGATAAGATTGAATGATTAGCGCTAAAGAAATGTTTTTCTGTGTTTGATTTATTAATGGTTAGTATATTTATGGATCAACTGAGTAAAATAATGTCAGTACACGGTTTTTACAGTCACAAAAACCAATAAATAGACAACTTGCTAAAGCCTTGCTCTTAAGCTCTTACCTGATGAACGACAGCAGAAGTGCCTTTATAGTCCCTTAGAACAGTTATAGCTGGAAGCCGGTCCTTCTCAATCCAGCTGTTGGCCACGGTCCGCAAGTCCACATTACTTGGAACCCTGCCGTCGGCCGCAGCAGCAGTGTTCAGGGCTGTCCAGATGTCATCGCCAGTGAACGTCTTGAATTTACTGAAATGTAGATTCTTGCTCCTTAGTTGAACGAGTTTTGTGCACATCCTATGTTAAATTTGACGGCATTTCACAAATAACTCCTTCATTTCAAGCCACTATACAATGACAGGAATTAAATTTTACTGTTAAATTATGTTATTTCTCCTTTTGATCAGCAGCATATCCCAAAAGGCTGATCCTCTGTTCTTGGAATAAAGACGAAAGGTAAATTGAGAACTTAATTTTTACACATTAGCTTTCCGTGCAGCAATCTAAAGAATATGATATTCATATTGCAAAAGTCTAACAATGATTTCGTTACTTTTTAGATTTGCAATGGTAATCAATCATTTTGATCAGACCATACGCTTCAATGACACTTACTGATTTTCAATGAAACTCCTGAGCCCCTTCCTAAATGTGTCTGCTCCGAGGGTATAGTTGAACATTCTGAAGAGTAGCTCGATCTTAGTGCAAGCAGTCTCCTGCTTCATACCCGTAATGCGGGAGTGGGGGTACCGCTTGCTAAACTCGTAGTACAGCGAGTAGAGAACCGTCATCGGCCATTTCCCTTCCATCTCTGAGCCATTGTTGATCTAAAGAACATTGTTACTCGTATTGGGAGTGACCATTCACTAAATAAGATATTCTACTCACGCACGATGTAATGAATATGGAATAATAGTTAAACCAATCACGGAGTACCTTAGATTAAATTGGGCAAAATTATTTTTAAAATCGACGACGGATAGACGGACAGCAGAGGCTTAGTAATGACTCATTACTAATGAGTCATGTTGACACCCTTTGGGTATGCAACCCTATACAAAGCACTCACGAGCATCCAAGTGGTTTTTCTTAAAGCCAGCATCACGGTCATGAAATAATGATCCAAGACCATTCAAATGTCGTCTGTAGTTGCATACCTTGAAAGCAATTTCGGCCGCTAGATACCCCACTAGGGCTTTGTTAAGATGTGCGTCCGACCACCAGGCGGGAGTAGCGAGGGCCCCCAACCACTGGTACGACAACTCCTGCGCAAGCTGGATGTAGCCTCGACTGCTCAAGTCGCTTTCCCTGATAAAATAAATACTCAGTTAATCTTAGCCTGATCGTGCAAAATGTGGTTACGGAGTTATCAACAAGTTTTTAGAGTTGTTGGTAATTCTGTAGCTCTGCCTACCCCACTCTGGGAATAAAGGCGTGAGTTTATGTAAGTGTATGTATGTCTGTTAAAGATAAATGTAACTGTCAAGTAAATAATGGTTTTACTGGCTAGAATAGAGCCTAGCTTTAACTTTAAAACAGCAGAAAAGGTACACCTGTTACAACGACTATAACTTACAAATAACGACCTCAATAAAAACATTTAAAACTTTACGAAGTTTGTCGGACAGTCTTGAGAATTAGAACTTAAGCTGCGAGATAACGAGAAAAAACAATTTGAATACGTTTAACGAGACACGGAGATAAAGTTAGCGTCTACATTATATATCTATAAAATTTAAACGGAAGATGGGATGCAAATAAACGTCTTGGTTCTTCAGCTTTTTTCCGTTATGTAACTTTTTGCTTGGATTTTATTACTTATGAGTGGTTTTATTTTACTAAATAACTTAGGACCTCGTTCGCGTAGAGCTCGTTTAATATATTTTTTGGGAACTATCAAGTTTCGAGGATCATAAATATCCTATTTTAATTTGTCCTATGTTCAGCCGTTAGCACACTTGCCACCGAACCGAACCGGAACCAGATATTTTTATCAAATTTGACCTTTATCGCACCGTTTTTGTTTCGGTTTCGTGAGACCGTGCTAAAGGATAGGGACACAGCATGAAATTCATATTTTTTTAACCATAAAACAATACAATACCAGTCAGCCATTTTATTTGTAGTTGTCCTCGAATCCTGGTGCTATAGAACCTGATGCGTTTCTTTCATGAGGGATTTAGGAGTTAGTTTGTTAATTCTAATTTTGGTGTTGAAGATTTATAGCAAAAGTTTGCCACTAAATTTCAAGTTTGACTCTTCCGTTATGATGCTTCAAGGTCATCTGTACTCTTAAAGGGCAGTCAGTAGGACCCCTCGACAGAAAAGAGGGGTAAGTATTATAAAGTTTGCTGCATATTATATGAGCGTATGTGTGTGTCTGTATATCTTTGTGTCTATGAGTCAGATGGATGGATGGATTTTTGCTACGGGGATGCTTCTACAGTATTGATGAGATATTTAGAGACACACAAAATACCAACTAATTTGTTAACAAGAGAATGTACTAAAAATATTTTACTATTTCCTATAACATGTGTGACTAGAGTTAGTTTTAAGTAAAAATATTTATTATTTAATGTACCTACTTACATATTTCAAACACAATATTTGTATTGTTGATGAATAAATGCTATGAACTATGAACTATTGATGGTGATTTTTAAAGAAACATAGTTTAATCGAGACTGTTATTAGCCAGGTTTCATAAAAATCGCTGCCTTTTAAGAGATATGAGCTATGAAAGAAGACATCGCCATTATATTTGGAGTTTTTTGTCTATTTAATAGTTATTGTAAGACTGGTAAGTTCTTCCTCACCGTGTGTGCTTGCCCTTACGCCAACTTTATAACTTACTAAGGGAAACTTTACCTCCTTTACGAGATGCAAGCTGAGAAGGAGGTATATTCTCAGATTCTGCGGTGTCTGAAGAGCTAGATAATTTGAATTTCCTTTAAAGTTCTGAATATTTACCGAGGTATTGTATAGTACTTACTTAGTAAATGTAATTTCGTTTCAGGTATTTAATGATGGATATTTGCAAACACATTATTATTATTATTATTTATTTATTATGAAAATAAGATGAAATTACATCACATATAGGAACATATGTCCCACAAAACCGTTTGCACAGATTGACTGTGGGATCGAGCAGTCTCTACTCTCTTATTATTAAGAATATAAATCTATAAATCACAATAAAGTCTCCTAAATTGTTACTATATGTTTTTAATAAGGTAACTATACAGCTCTCTACCAATCTTTGCTTTAATGGCTTCCTGCCTGATGTCAGAGGGCAGGCTGTTGAGTATATAGGGTAGGCGTTTCTGAAGACACCTATCGCCGTAGTAATTAAAGACCCTCGGCACAACAAACTTGCCAGCCGACATCGACCTGGTATCACAAGCATCATTGCGGTGTAATTGTAATTGGGTACATGGAGAACAGTTTGTGCTTTGCGCGTCGGTGCCGTTGCTTATTGCTATTAAAACTGTAAATTTTATCGAGATAAAAGTAGAATTCGTTTGTTTCCGACAAAATAACTAATTTCATATCGATTGATCGAATCGTGAAACTTAAAGAAACCAATAAACCAATAAACTCTTTCATACTAATAATATTAAATAAAGATAAGATTAATGTCATTTTTGTGGGTTCATTTTACCCTTCAAACTGCCCTCAAAAAACTGTTTTCGCATTGTTATGATTCAGGTTGTGGGTACGTAACATTGAAGTGAAACAACTAGCCTTAGCCAAGGCATTTCATCCTAAATTGCCAATACTTCCTTCCGCGAACTCTCCGATTGTGGAATGAGCTCCCTGCTGAGGTTTTCCCTGGGGACTATAGTATGGAATTCTCCAAGAGAGGAGTAAATAGGTTTCTAAAGCGCATGTGATACTTCTGGTGTTGCAAGCGTCCATAGGCTACGGTAACCGCTTACAATCAGGCGGGTCGTAAGCTTGTTTGCCACCGTCATGAGCAGGGATTGTAAACGGTTACAAATAAACCGGTATTTATTTAGGTTAAACCGGTTAATTATTTGGGTTACGTTCCAACGAATTGGTTACGCTCACAGGGAGCGAAATGCATTTACCGGTTATAACCGGTTAGAGAGCGCTTCCGTCATTCACCCTTGTCTCGGCTCACACGGAAGGAGCGCTCTCTAACCGGTAAATGCATTTCGCTCCCTGTGAGCGTAACCTTTATTATGGGTTAGGCTCTAATAGTGTGGCTTTAACCGCTACGGAAAATAAACCGGTTTTCAATCCCTGGTCATGAGACAAAAAAAAACTTTACAGCTTCTGCTTCTCCATTCCATAAAAATATTCACTTACTCATCAAGGCCAGGAATCCACTTACTTGAATACGATCAGTCCCCAGTTATCTGCGGGCTTTACTCCCTGATAGTTGGGCAGGGCGACGATGTCCAGTTTCTTCAGCGGTAAGGGCACCTGCCAAAACTGCGCAATCTCCTTGAACACCAGGGCTAGCTTCTCTATGACACCGTTCAGCGCCTCCAGGTACTCTGGGCGACCCCACACACGGAGCTCTGGAAGCAATCAATTTGTTATACGGCTGTCCAGCGGGGCTAGAGAAGTTGCATTATGTCAACTTTAACGAATGCAAAAATCAAAGATTATGAATAGAATTGACGTAAGCTGTATGTCGATTCCTCACTTTAATAGATTTCTATAGTTGTTAGTGTGCATTGCCCTAGAAATGATTACCTTTAAGGTCAAGCGTTGACGCTGTTTTGGTTACGCGTACTAAAGGGTTTCAGTTTTAGATTACATACTTCCCAGACCCAGTTCCATATGGCTGCTATAGCCTATAACTAAAACATTATGTGTGTAATATGTTTACCTATTTTGTTTCCTTTATCGTCAGTATAGAATGTGCTGGTGTTCAGCTGTTTCAGTTCTGCGATCACCAGGCCAAGGGTAAATGTGGACATGGGTGGAGTGGTCTCGAAGTGATCCCACACAGCGTTGGGCTCTCCCGTGCTAAAAGAATAGATATTGCAGCGGTTTAGATTAATTTTAAAGGCTTTGGCTGTTAGACTGGTTATTGTTTTCTTCTACTTTTTCAATTCGACGCGGCATTTTTTATGAAACGTCACCGTATTTTAAATATCAGCAAAGTGGATATTTAAATCCTAGACTGTTTACATAAATCACAGAATTCTACAAGAGTAAAATAGCAACTTATTATAATGATGGTCATTGACGGTGATTCAACCGCATTCGTTGGCGTGGCGTCTTGCCAAACTCGATCGTGAATATCAAAAATAAAAATCAAATGACGGTGGGCTAATTGGCCTTATGACTAATAGGATTAGCGATATGTCCCCGAATAGGTAATTCTAAGTTGTAAAATTATTACTATGGCAGATGGTTCGAAATCTTTGTGTGAAAAAAGTTATCGCCATGCAAAGACAGCGGTTTTTCAAAGTAATTATGCTAAAGTAGTCTATGTAGGCGTCTCGATGTTCCAGATTTTTTAATATTTCACACAGTGATTGAAGATTTCCCGCCATACAAAAAGAATATGAAAAAACCGTTCAAATGGCATATGGCTTGTTATTATTGGTTTTTAGGCCCGTGTCCATACAAAACTGCCCATCATCCTTTTGTAATGATGACAACGTCGTAAAACATTCGTTTGATTGTAAGCGATAAATACATTTGCTTTATAATATATAACATATACATTTGGTTCATAATATCATCGTGAGTAAGCAAAAGTTTGGTGGACACTATGCTTTTGATTAACTACGATTGGACCTGCGTCGCTATTGCCTAACGCACTCGCAATCTCAATTGGCTCCAAAGCAGAACAATTGTTTTTATTTTGTATGCAGACAAGCCTTCGATTTTCAAAATGAAAACAATTGCGATTGCAAGTGCGTTAAGCAATAGCCCCTCTGTTTGATTGGACATAAATTACCACCTTATTACTAAACTTGTAGATTAAACTTGAAAATTACTTACATATCTTCAGTCCTCGCGACTGGCATGTTGCTGAGCGTTACCATGGTCTTAGGGCGCACCACGCTCAGCTGGAAGGGGGTCTTGTACCCTGGCTCGTCGAAGCAGGGGAACATGCGGCGGGCGTTGTTCGAACGCAACTGCGTGCCTGCTACTATCCTGTTTTACAAGTTACATTGGATTCAGTATATCGGTGAGGAATATTGAGAACACAAGATTTTCACTGCAGGGCAAAAGTCTTCCCTCTTTTTGCTATTCCTCCTTTTTGATTACATGTATTGAAACACGTTCAAATCATTCCGCCACCTGCTACACCACACCTACCCTATTATCCCATTTCTTATCTACAGTAATTAAAACCTTTGTTTGTGTAATAAAGATTACATAAATAAATATCTACTTATGTAGGTTTCAGTAGCAGACGCTCATATGAACTTATTATAGTTTGATATTCTTGATACGCATTGATTTAAAGAAATAAATAGGATTGTCCGGACAAAAATGTATCACATGTTAGTCCAAGAAACAAAAGCGACGCGTTTATTGTACCTACATTATAAATTTTATATATTTAACGACCTCGCGGGATCGGAATCGGAGACACAGCTATAGATTTTACACCATTTTTTGTCCAGATTTATTCTCTTAGAGCCCTTACGAAGTAATTATATAAGTCTATGTGTATAGGTCCATATAAACTGTACTAGGACAATGAAAAAGGGTACAATTCGACTTAACCTTAATAAAAGAAACGGTATGGATAGTCACAGTAAAAAAAGGTTCGTCACTTTTCGACTCTATTTCAACGCCCTTAATGTCCAAAAGTGACGAACCTTTTTTTACCGTGACTATACATAAACGGAGTATACTAGATTTAAACCCTTTTTCACTTGACTTTCAGAAGACATAGCCATTTTCACTAGGACCCCAGTAAATAGGTATCCATACTTGTCTTACTTTGTTAATTCTTACCTTTCAACTTCATCATTGACGTAAGTAGTCTTGAAAAAGGCTTCGGTCTGTGCCGTCTCAAGGTTTCCGTTAAAGCTGAAGTCCAGGTTGCCCTTGCAGCCTTTGGGAATGATCTTCTCTAGGCGGACCGAGACAATTGGCTTTTTGGGGTCAGTCGTGATCTTCTTGACTGTGATCTTTTGAAGGTCTTTGCTGGGTAGGAGAGTAATAAAGAAAATTAATCACGCGGCAAAAACCAAAACAACTCAAATAAAGTTTTAACTACAGAACCTTGTTTTATAAACAACCTATGTAAGCAAAGTTTTGAATCTTTGAAATAGGGCTGACAACAGTGACAACACGATTTCGAAGGATGGCAAATATATCGAGTATGGAATGAATAAACAAAGTGAACATTAAGTTCACTCACTTCTGTGTGAGAAATTATATACCTACTTAGTACCTACCTACTGTGTCTGTATTCGTGATGATCACTCAATTTGTTTTTAGAAGTACCTACAATATTTAGGTGTGTCATCGTTGTAATGGGAATTTTATCGTTTATATTACCATCTACTTGAACCGTTACTAATTTTAATCATACGAGTAGACTTCTACCGATGATGTCATGCTTCGCTAGTTTTGCGCGATTTAAAAATATTATTATTGCAAACTCGTGGCAAGGCTATCAGCGATTCCTTTTATTGTAATGCGCTATTATTGAATTGGGTTAAAACAGCAGTTGGTGACTTAATGGCTTTCGATTTTTTTCTTTGGATTTTCGATGGACCATTCCTATAACACCACTTAGGTAGGTATCTTTCAATATCATAGCGGCAAAATATTTAACTGTAATTAACACGTTGGCTGCGAGACCGATTTACGTGTTTGTTATTCTGGTGCGTTAACAGTTCCAAAGAGTCACTTCAGTGCGGTATTAGGTCCTATGTGCCAGATCACCCAAAAAATAAAACTATATTTTTCCGTGGAGATTTAGCGTTTAATTTGTTATGTGATATGGTTCTGGCTTCACTCCGCTCTCGGGCTTTAAGAATTATTTCAAAAAAAACGAAATAAGGGATATTTTAAACCTTTCACCGCACTGATTTAACCGACTTACTCGTAAGCTATATTAGGGATGGGAAACGATTACTATAATGTTGGGTGATAATACATTTTCCCAAAGGTTGTATGGACATCGCAAAAACATATTTTCACCCGGCGAAATTACAAAAATAAAAACCCCGTCAATAGTCATTTATTTATTTTACTTTCCATGATTTTCATTAAAACATCTCTGAATGTCTGTCTGTCTACTAACACGTACACTATTTTCGATGCCGCCCAGGGTTTACTCCACGCATGAAGCTTTTTGTGCCTTTTCCCGCAGTTAACGTGTTAACCATACTTATATCAGTCTGGTTCGACCGGATACCGTAGCGAAAGTATTAAAATCGTTTATTTATTCTTCATTAAATTGTTTGTTGTGACCCTTTTAATTATTGACCATCATACCTTAAAACCTTCAAATAAGACAGTCATAGTTCCCTCACAACATTTAGAAAGAGAATCTTAAATATATGTATAATACTCACGACTCAGCCGGCAGGTGGACCTTAACCTCAGCATTACTGATCTCGATCTCATGCGCACAATGCACGCTGACCTCATCAGCATCCTGGAGCCAGGTCACGTTGATGCTGACGTGGCCCTTGAACACCCCATCCTCGAGGTACGGCTCTAACTCTAAACGGTACCCAGTCGGCTCCACGATCTTCTCCAGACGACCCTCGATGGACAGAGCGTGGGCGTTGTTCAGGTCTATGCTTCTAGTTTTTATTATGTGAAGTGGACTGAGCTGCTGTAATTTCAAGGTAAAAGTTTCTTATCTTATGCTTATTTCATTGTTGTAATTACCCGTCAAGGTAAAAGTTAGTTAGCTAGAAAAGTATTGGTTTTAGGGCAGGCCTTAAAATACTGCAAATGAGCTGCAGTGTGCGCGTATGTGACGCATTCTATAAGGAGCACTCCTTATTGTACAATACGTCACACTGCAAATGACTACCCTATTTATCTAAATTATGGCGCTTAACCCGCGGATGTGTGACGCATTCTATAAGTAGCGCTCCTAATAGCATGCGTCACATTACCAATCACCCTCTTTAATTCAATTATGGCGCGTTTACAACATTCAGTTTGGTCGTATTTTATTGCAGCCCGTTTTCGATCATCGACTATTTGTAAACGGGTTTTTCATAGTAAATAATGAATCTGTAAAAAACCGGTCACCGATCTAATGTGAAGTGGACTGAGCTGCTGTAACTTCAAGGTAAAATTTTCTTATCTTATGCTTATTTCATTGTTGTAATTACCCGTCAGGGTAAAAGTTAGTTTTGCTGCTAAAATTTCGCGGGATGATAGATATTGGGTCACGTGGCATACTACAAAAACGAGGGCGGGTTGCGTAGCGGGGAAGGAAATCGGGTGCACGTTACCTTTCAGCTGTTGCCCGTCCTCCCCCAACATCTGTCTCCCCGCGAGACAGTCGCACCCGAACTTGTCAGACTATACAGCTAGTAGAGATGTCCTAAAGCTTTTAAACGTTGCATGCGTACATATAAACTCCAACTCATTACGCATTCAAAATTATCAAAAGTTTGTTACAGTATTCGACTGACAAACAGTGTGCTACGCTTACTCCATTGACTTTAACGGCCTAGTACTGAAAAAGTGCAGTTTGCACGTGGTTGGCTAAAGGGAGTCCGCTAAAGCCGCACTCCAATGGAGTAGGTAATCAGTCTGTACGGTGCTGATGCGTTTGTTACCCTTCTAACGAGTTATTGTTTATTGTTTACCTGTGACTAAGGTAGTGAAACCGATCGATGTCTCCTTAGTCTTTTATTTTCAAATACCATTGTGAACAAGTCCTAAGAAGATTCTAACTTTTATTAGCCAGTGTATTAGTGACAGGTGGCAAGCCCATCGCCTAACAGTACTACAAGCCTTTATTCCCTCAGTCGCCTCTTTCGACATCCACGAGAAGACATGGAGTGGCACTATTCTGACCCGGCAACCACACGGGACATCGGGTCATAATTCTCGAATAAGTTCCAGAGTTCTAACTTTGTTGAATACCTATTTATATAATCCCGCAGGACATTCTTCTTTCGCTTCTCTTCACTTTTACTGTAATTAGAACTCGGATACCGACGTAATTAAATTAGTTTAGATAGTTTGTCGCGACATTTACGCGAACTATTTACTTGTTTTCGTCTAGACGCCTAACGTTTTAGGTGAAAATTATTAAAGAAAAGGTTTTTATTGTCTGAGTACCGAATTATTTAATCTTCTAACATCTGAGAACAAAGGAGGCAAATGAAATTTATAACTTTCTTGGAAGAAGTCTAAATTTAGCTCGTAATGTTGTTAATTATGTTTGTTTTGTGAAAGATTTTTTTACGCGGATGATGGCGCGGGCTAAATCTAGTTCCATACACAATTTTCTGTTTTGTGTAATATTTAATAAACAAAGGGGTTTGGGTAAAAGTGTTTTCATTTGTAAAAGTCATACATTTTCAAGCTGAGCGGTCATTACTAGCAGTGGTAAATTATGATAGGATAATTCATAATAAACATGTTTTGTTATGTAATTTAATACTCTTAAGTGCATCGGAGCCGAAATATTTAATATTTTTACCTGGGCGTACTTTTAGTACCAAAAACTGTACACTTAAATATTAAATATCCCGGCTCCGATATTATTAAACGCCATAAATTATATATATCTATCTATGTGTGTTTCGAGGTCCTCTTAATAACTATGTAAAAATCATCCGTGGCCGCTGAAAAAAAAATGACAATATTCTTCAAACAAATTTACCCAACGCTCTTTTTGTAACGATATGGTTCCAGGTAGAAACAAAACCAAATACCAAATATCACACTTGCGTTCCTGTGGCCCTAGTCAAGATGTAACTATTACGCTAACTAGCGTTTCTATTCGTTTCGTTTTTAAACCAATCGCGTCACTACTAGATGACATGATACGAAGAGTCACGTGATCTATCAGTGACGCGATTGGTTTGAAAGCAAAACCAATAGAAACGCTAGTTAGTGTAATGCATCTTGGCTAGGGCCTTTGGCTAAACCATGTGAGATATTATTTTAAATAATTGGCACGAGCAATTTTTTAAGCTTCAGTACTAGAAAAGTATTGGTTTTAGGGCAGGCCTTAAAATACTGGAAATTGAGCTGTACTGTATGCGCATATGTGACGCATTCTATAAGGAGCACTCCTTATTGTGCGTCACACTGCAAATTACTACCCTATTTATCTAAATTATGGCACTTAACCCGCGGATGTGTGACGCATTCTTTAAGTAGCGCTCCTTATAGCATGCGTCACATTACCAATCACCCTCTTTAATTCAATTATGGCGCGTTTACAACATTCAGTTTGGTCGTATGCTATTGCAGCCTCTTTTCGGTCATCGACTATTGTAAACGGGTTTTTCATAGTAAATAATGAATCCGTTAAAAACCGGTCACCGACCTAATGTAAATGCGCCAGGTGCCCCAACAAGGGCCTCAAATAGGTCGACAACGACCGAGCCGAGACTAACTAATATGTCTATAACTAACCTTATCCGGCGGCATTGCGTGTGCACACACACACAGACACAACAACAGCGTTACAGCGAACATCTTGATTATCTGTGGCAAATTGAAATCGTTGTATATTATTAGGCAGTATAAAACTTTACCCTATAGGCGAGAGACCCCACGAAATCGAAAAAAAAACCTTGCCGGCTGGTTTACAATGTATAAACAAACCCATTAAACATGCCCAACAACTTTAGAACCTCTAATTCATTATAGATTGTGAATCAGTTGGTTCAGTAACTTTGGGAAATCGACGAATATAGATAGATCAATCATCAACGACCGTCGGCGTCGATCGATAACCGATCAACGTCGATCGTTCCATCGGTGAATCAAACAGATCGATTTGGTGTAACTGACTGTCAACGTCCATGTTAACATCGACCGAACGGTTGATGTAGGAACAGCTTACGTTGACGATTGTGCATTCGCTTCTAATTAAATACACACTCAAATAAACTTAGGGCCGTATATTAATACTGATCTTGGCCGAGATGCCCTCTAGTCACGTCAAAGTAACCGTACAGTCAAGGAATCTGAAACGTTTCTATTTTCTATCGACACGAAATGTATCGTAGTTGAGATCTGTCATCAGTGGTCCTAGGCAAGATGCATTTCGAGAACGTTATCGCTATCGCAAATGTATAGGATTGACGGGAACTGCCGGACGCTCGCGTCAAGCTTTTATAACAATTACATACATAAGTACAGTTTTCGATAATCCATCTTGTCTAGGGCTGCTTACGTCAATCTTATACATTTAGTCGAATTGCGATAATCGCTAACTTAGCGTTATGCAACCGGACTAGGCCTCCTCTAATTTCTGACGCGTTTTGAGATGGCCATCTCAGCTAAGATCAGTTTATTATTACAGACCTTAAAGACCCTAATTAGGGGGTAAAATGTCCTTACCCAAGGCTTCAACTAATTTGGCAAATTTTAATTTGGCCCCTCTGAGTTATGCCAGCGAATGTACGCTGATTAAATGGCGGTAGCAAGTAATTAGTTGAGTAGTAAATCTTGCTGAGTGAGCATTCTCAAGTTATTGCCTTCGAGAAATTGTTTGGACGCAGTTCGGGGGAGCGGTTCTTTAATCGCTTGTAAGGTTGAGGTACGAAAACATTGTGTCGATAAAAGCATCGATGGATCTCTCTTAGATCGCTCGACAGCAAGATGTAATTTGGTAAATATACTTATAAAAGCGAGTCTAAAATATTGGAACCCATATCAAAAAACTATTAAAAACTATTGTGGCGGTGTATGTAGGTATGAACCGGTTTTATTAAATTTAGTATTAAATTGATTGTAATCATGAAGATAGTAAACATACAAATATACATACGTACGTAAACACATTAAATTAAATAAAGATCAGTTACAATTATAATGTAATAATTATGACAATCTTAGGATGGACTACTTTGACGATAGTAATAAAATGAGGTTTGTATGTGTATATACTGTACATATAAACAAACCCTAAAATAATGTCTTTTGAATTAAAAAAAAGGCGTTAAGTTGCAAATCTAAAGCTTTCATATGTCAAAAACATGTTTTCGGCTCGTTCATTTGTATATCTGTACCTTCTGCTCAATACAAGTTGTCTAATCAAACAATATTCCTGCTTGTAACTAAAATAATTTAAATATTAAATTATAATACTTAAACCATTGCACTGTAACAATAAACAAGCTAAGTTCATTTCAATAAGCCTGAGTTCGCCATTAATTAAATTTCAGCAGTCGGCAATCTAACCCCAACAAACCAGTGGAGTGACCTGTCTCCCCAATTGGCTTCAAGGTTTTCCGCACAAGAAGCACTTACACGTGATCGTGTTTGGGTCAAATTGTTTTGCAGGACATCCACATGATCCAGAGATGGGAAAACCAATGCCGAGATTATGTCGACGACGGTATACTTAACCATTGGCACTACGCTGCACATTATTTAGCAAGTGCTTGATTTGCACCTATGTTCTTTTTAACTCCCGACACTAAAGAGGAGTGTTACAAGTTTTTTATTATAAGTTTAATATGTATAATGTCGCTGCTTAAATGGAAAAGCGGCACAAAACAAAAACAGATATAGTTTGATTTAAAACTTAAAGCATTCCGAATTGAAATGCAACACAAACACATTTTGATTTGTGGCCCTTTAGTATTTAAGCAACGATGTGTATGTGTGGGTCTGTGTATTTGTGTGTCTATGAGTCAGTCTGTGGCATTGTAGCTCGCATACAAAGGGATGGACAGATAACCGGACGCATTTTTTTAAAGAAAGCTATTTTATTGTAATGGTTATTAGCTAATTTTATGAAAGTCGGTTAGACCGTTTAAGAGATATCAGCTCTGAAAGATGGGGCCGGAATTATATCGGAGGTTTTTAACTATGTAGGTAATAGTTATTTATACTACTTACAAGGGAACTTTTGCTGACATGCCAATAAGAATGCTTTTGTTAGACGTTCCCGGTTTTATGGACTTTTGTTTGTTTCATTTTGTGCTCTTATTGTTTTGTGTTACTTTTATTGTATGAATGTCTGGTTACGTTTCGTGCCAAACGGTCCCGACGGAAAACTAGAGTCAGCGTCATAACCAGCACATGCTGAGTTAAGAGGTATTGGTACATTATCACCGTGTCTGTTGTTCCTTTTTTAAATGCAAGTTTTTTTTTCTTTTAACGTGTTGATGAGAATACATTTTCTTCATAAAGTATTTTTTTTTAATTACGTTGTGAGTATTATGATTTATGTTCACTGATTAAAATAAATCAAGTGAAAAAATTGTGACGCACTCAATCAGTGAACAAGTGAGTAAATGAACAAATGCCCACGAAAACAAGAGGGCGGCGTTACAATAAAAATGCATGTGCATGATTTTCGCAATACTACCAAATAACGAAACTCCGCATTGCGAGACGAAAACCTCTTGGAATGCACGCTACTCGGCCCGATCAATGGGTAATCTTCTTTTAATTTTTATTTTAAAAACCGCAGACACTTATGTTAGAATTTCCTTCACCAATGAAACAGTACAACGGGTTCCCACACTGACCTCTGGACACATCGCAGAAAAATTCACGTTTTGCCAAATTTATCGGATTTCTTTATGCTAATTTAATAAAATAACCCAGGTGTACTTACGTGTGTCGTGTGGAGTCACGCCGCTTCACTGCGGCCGGGCGGCGGGCCCCGCGATCCCACAATTGCACAGGATATGCCTCGTTCCTGAGATTGGCTTGTTCACGTAATTGCTAATCTCGTTTGGAGCATATCAACAGGGCCTGTGTCCCGAAAGCGGGTTCCGTAGGACCATCATATTTTGTTGCTAGTTCTTACCCGCGTAGAAGTCTTTCACTCTGGAACTGGCTAATTTTCCATAAAAAGCAGCATACACTAGCTCGAGCTATAAATTAGGAGCTTTGTATCATCACGTCGATTGCTTGAGACGTTGGACCGTAAAAGCGGAACAGCGGTTGCTCGATTGCATCAATGTACGGGAAATTAAGTATTGAGAATTATAATGGATTCAAAATACTTTACTATCATACAAACAACGTGAATCCACCTCAACTATGTCGAGCAAAAGGCTATTATCAATTTTGAACATCACCGTCAGATCATATAGGCTACACGAGATGCAAAATGCTAACGTAAACTATTTTCTATTTTCGGTTTGGCAGCTTACGTCAATCCTATATATTTTCGATAGGTATCGATAACGTTCTTGCAAATCATCTTGTTTAGGGCCACAGAGCAGCAAAACAGCCTGTAAAAAAGGACAGAGCAACGTCTGTCGGGTAAGCAAGTTCCCGATAAAATGTAGGTTTAAATACACCGAAACATATTTACCGACAAAATAAAACTTTTACATAGTCTGTGATATTTGCTAAAAGACTACTTCTGTCAATGTTAATGCAAGAAGGCGTCGTTGTTCAGCTACCTTGACATGCACATAATACGTCAGACTAGAAAATAAAAGTCGGCTTTTGGTAAAAAAAAATGTGAGTCGCCGACTTCAGTTTGACTGACCTATACATACCATTTAAAAAAAGTTTTTTTATGCCTTTTTGTAAGGCGTAAATAAATAAATAAATAAATAAATAAATATAACGGGACAATCTCACACCAATTGACATAGTCCCAAACTAAGCTCTAGGCTTGTACTATGGGTACTTACTAGACAACGATATAAATACTTATATAGAGAAATATATACTTAAATACATAGAAAACATCCATGACTCAGGGACAAATATTCGAGCTCATCACACAAATATCTGCCCTTACCGGGATTCGAACCCAGGACCACTAGCTTCGTAGGCAGGGTCACTACCCACTAGGCCAGCGCGTCGTCAAATAAAAAAAACGTAGAACCTCCTCCTTTTTTGAAGACGGATAAAAATGGATACATTATGCAAATACATTCTATATAGGTAACTCATCAATCCGACGGACCATAAAAATCCTTATACGATAAGAGGGCATTATTATTTATTATTTGGACCCCAAACAGGGCGAAGTGTGCGTATCAAACGGGCGTCAGACGTCATTCCCAGTCATGTGAGATCACATTTAAATCCACGAGCACAACAATAGTCTTACTAAACTATATTGTGCTGTGTTTGTCAGCTAAAGGTTATTTTCATGATAATCAAATCTTATACTGACGTACTCAGAGACATTTTGGAGACAGTTAACCCGTTCTTTTTTCAAAAATGTATATGAAAATCGTTATGAAATAACGACTTATTTGTGGTTAACGATTCTTGTGTGGTCGTCATTGTTTTTTTCTGGATGATAGAGAATTCCATAATTAATTATGGTAGAAGTGGATTGCTATAAAAGTGATAAAATGCATCCCGAGATATTTAGTTTGCACGAGGGCATGCGCTTGCGCCTATAACTGACTCTTCTAGTAAAAAACGTCGTAAAAGCCAAAATACATTTTTTTACAGTGAGCGAAAAACGATAATGGTTTCCTTTAACGTTGTATTATCTTTTGATATACTTAAGCTATTATAAACCACTTAAGTTCATTATGCTTAGGTTTTCAAGACGTTTGATAGTTAGGAATTTAAAATAACGTAGCGTTAATAGTTCCGGAAATGACATGGCATATGTTTTTGTTGTAAATGGCTTTAAATACCTTTTTTAAAGTTATACAATTTTCACATTTGTTGCTAATGATCAAAACATATAGTTTTATCGCAGTTGATTTTGTAATAAAAGCCAAATGTTATGAGAAGAACGTGTAATTTATTTTGTTATATATAAATGCAGTACATTAAAGACATAAATATGTTATTTTGATGGAGTATCAAGTTAGGGTCGACATAGACGGTAGCAAAATAGATTTTTAAAACAGTTTATCTGCAGTTACTATAACTGCATCCATACTGCTAACAAAAATGAACCGAAAAAAAAATACCCCAACTAACATGCTGTCATGAAGTCCTAAATAATGCTGCAGTAGAACCTACTGAACTATAACTTCACAGCTCTAAAGCTCGGCAGTTTTATAGAAATTTTGCAGCTAGATTGCAGTTATAATGCAGACTGTCTGTGTACACTCCTACAGTCTTTAATAAATTATTACTATCATCATAATCATGATTTTAGTACTTAAAAGCCAATTGCATCCATAACAGTGAAGGACTGATTGTAGTAAAAGCGGCCACTAGACCAAATTAGTATAGTATGGTCAGGTATCAATCGATGGGACTTTGCTTTGTCTGCATAGATTTACCAGATATTACTGATTTAACCTTTTCTTTTAATTTTATAAGGCTTCTTATAATTGTTTTATGCATCTTTGTTACTCACTAGAGCAAAACAAAACTAGTTTCATCTTAATAATAGCCTATGTTTTCTATAAGCAATAATTATGTGGGAGGGCGTATGAATATTTCCTTGTTGCTCTAGAACCTAGTGACTGGAGTCCAATGTCAGGTGAGGTAATCAGAGCATTTGTCGCTATTTAGTATTTATGGTAATTATTTCTTATGCACTACAATTAATAAGTATACAGGGTGGAAAGATAAGTCGGGCCCTGGAGGGAAACTACCTTAAATCCTTAAGTAGGCTCATTTTACTTAAAGGAGACATTCCTTTATTTTTAAAAAGAAACAAAACTGCATTCAAAGATTTTCTTAAATAATCTTGTCTCTCACGGGAATCGAACCAGGTAAAAATGTAAAAAGTTAACACTCGATATGATTAATGTTAAATTTCACGTTTTTTAATTTCTAATACTAAGTGTTACTTAGAGACATTTAATCCCGAACAATAATCCTATCGATTAGAAGAATAAAATAGCTACTTTTAATTTTTCTCATTTTTAGCTAGTTCGATACCCGGTTGAGGCAAGAAAATTTAAGAAAATCTTTGAATGCAGTTTTGTTTCTTTTTAAAAATAAAGGAATGTCTCCTTTAAGTAAAATGAGCAAACTTAAGGATTTAAGGTAGTTTCCCTCCAGGGCCCGACTTATCTTTCCACCCTGTATATACGATACTGTAGTTTTAACAATTTAACACAGCACCAACGGAAACAGATTCGAATCAAGAACGGCTTTGTTACATGAGTTAAAATACGATTAGACCTTCTCAAGTCTACTTATTACGATTTGCAGGAAATCAGACATCCTAAGACTCGAGTCAAACAGAGATTATGAACTTTATCGAAATGTACATTTTCTTTATCCTCCTTTATCCACAACCGAATGAAATTTCTAGATATTTTATGGTAGCTTAGTCAATCGTAATTCAACAGGATTATTATACGATTCGATTATAATCCGGCACCCGAACCCTAAAATAATTTGCAGAGCAAGCGGAATCCCGAAAAAGATTGGACCGGAATGATTATGGCCACAATATCATTTTCCAACTCGTAACTCTGGGCTCACGGGACCTATATCTCCCCGAATACGACCACAAAAAATCACCATCTGTACATTTCCGCTAAACCAAGCACTCCCAAATCCTACAGCAGTACTCGCGCTGTGTTGTAGGACGAAACGATTTGGCATATGGATTTTATTAAAGCAAATACAGGACTAGCGGCGGTCGCATCTGGTCTGGGACAATGTTTTCATTGAGCTAGGTATAATGTAAATCGAGACGCTACATCTGGCTCCTCAAAATAAACGATGCCATTATATTGCATCTTGTGCGAAGGTCAATGTTCATTTTTATGAATTTGACTTGATTGACTTTATCACAAATAAAGTCACCAAATAAGGATATCCAATTTAACACCATAAAGCGATATACCTACTTATAAGTATTTTAAGCCTGAGAAAAGAGTAACATGACTTTTTTCATTTTCTTTTCGTTTGTGCTGAGAATGCTTCTTTTTAGGGGTCCGTTATCAAAATGGAACCCTTATAGTTTGGCCGAATCCGTCCATCCGTTTGTCCGCGGTTTTTGACACTACAAAGCAGTAATTTAACATAGTTATACATTTAAATTACGCTGACAAAATTGGTAAAGCAAAGGATTTTTTTACCGTGTGGCATCGAGTGAGGTATGTACTCGTATTGTTTTTTGAGATAGGTTTTTGTGTTTATAGTAACGGCTTCGGAACCCTACTTTGAGCATGATCCGACATACTCTTGCCAGGTTTTATTTTGTTATAAGCGTTAAAATGAAGCGCGTCATTTATTTATTTAGTTTTCGCACTCTTCCAATTTTGGTAGAACTGTTGTTGATTCTTCACACTTACCTTTACTTCACTAGAATATGGATTTTACACATCTCTTATCTGCTAATAGCCCAGAATTATTTTTCCTTTTTGGCCCCATGATTGACACTAACCATTTGATACGGGAACTATCGCTCCTAGAACTACGGGCGTACGTCAATCCATATTAACATAGATTAGACCTACTGACCTCGAAGCTTACCGACACAAAATAGACCTTACTTTTGAACAGTAAGGTTTAAAACCAACACTGGCAGTTTAGACGCTTTGCTGTTGTATATCCAAGTTAACACCAACGTGGATTTTGAAGGCCGATGTTATTCCAGTATATTATCTAGCAAAATGATATTACATGGCCGTTTGTTAAGACGTTTCCTTTGATTTGTAGAAATATTATGGTAGCGCCAAAGCAACCAACTGACAAGGAAATAACTACTTTTATTTATTGCCGGAGTACGTAAACCAAACGTTGGCAGTCAGGACACGCGGCGTTTAGACTGTGTATTTATACATTTGTTTTTGTAATAATATCGATGTCAACCTTTCAACGTAGCACGGATTTCTTAAAGTGGGCATGCTCCTTAGATAACCCTTTTTAAATAACATATCCCTGAACCTTAAATAAAATATGAGCGGAGCAGTGACAGTAGAGAGAAAGACAAAAAGTTATTCTTCTTCTTTTTTTATTAATGGCGGTCCACCGCGAAATTCCACAGTGATTTCGCCAGTGTCAAGTGAGAAGAGTAAACCAGTAAACAGAATAAATAAATCAAAAGTAAAAGCTGGACATCTTTCAATCGTCCATCTTCCCACCCCGAAGGTAACCCAAGCAAGACTAAAAGTTACGTGTTGGTGTCCCTAGGCGGATCCTGGAAAGTCGTGTACTCCATTATGTACTCTATACACAACTATACTGGATTAGTATACTGCGTATGGCAACTTGACAATTTAGTCCGCTCCACTGATTTTAGGTTCCTAATCGGAAGTCGTTTTACGAGTTTAACGACACACCGACTCGGTAACCAGGCATCACTGAAAACAAGCATCATGAATAACTCTTGGCACCAATATTTAATGTGGTTATCACTTGTGTGTAGCAATGTACAAGTTGCAGAATATTCTCAGAAGTTAAGAAATCTTCTCAAGAAATTACCGAGAATATTATCGGAAAAATTTGACAGCATTGAGAATGTTCTCTTTCCATACAAAGTTTAAGAATATTCTTGGAAACTTCCGAGAATTTCTCATAAGAAACTTTCACATTTTGAGAAGTTAGTTTTCGGTACAATGCTACTTGTGTGTTCGTTATGTACGAGTACCTTATGCTAAATATACTTATTTATTTTAATCGAATACCGGCAATACCAACATGCAACCAACAACGAGTTATTGTGGCTTTGATTTTATATAAATCGTCAAAATAGAATGCAACATGAAATCAAACGATACGGGCCGAAAGTTGTGTGTATGTGGTACTATAATGATGAAGCGACACATGTTGTTTTTCAGCTGATATGGAAATGATGCTGAATTGTGACAGATTTTGTGAAACACAATACCAAGCGGTTCCAATGGAAGACCAGTGTTGGCTTTACGGCTAGCGAATGCTGATTTGGGACTTTTTCGCAACAACTTCTCTGTATCTTGTTCTTTTTGTATCTGTGTAATGTAATTTTGTATTGTTGCGAATAAATGCCTCTTTATCTTTATCAATACAAATATACTAAACATCATCAAACCAAAACACGGAACAGTACAATTTAATTACAGGCATCTAACGCAAAGTAGCGATCACTTCCAGACAACCTTGCTTGGTCAAAGAAACAGCTAAGGACTTAAAGACATGCAGTGAACTAATTATAATAAACTACAAAAACCTACCTATGGACTATACTAGACCTATCTACCTAGTACCTACCTACCTTACCTTTACCTTTAGGTACTCTCAAGAAACTGTTTCTTTTTATGTATTAGAGCAAGAAGCTAGCGGGTCACCTGCATTACCAGGAAGGAGAATCACAGATGCGTCCCCAGCCTTCCAAAAAACAATAAGCTTGTCTCTATAAATCTATTCGTGTTTCACCGTAGGGGTCCCGTTGGGGATCCATTTTCAAAAAGTCCTTTCTTAGTGCACCCAAAGAATACACAAGGAATATTCTCTCCATATTTTAAAGCCCTAGATCTAGCGATTTAGGCTGTGCGTGTCAAGCAGTCAACAGTTTTACTAGAATATCTATAGATCATACACCACATCACTTAAATAACAGTGGCCTGTCACGTCATTGTGAAAGGTTCCACGATGGTACGGGAGTACAATTTCCTTACTGTAGGTGAACATATTGATGAAATTGATGTGTAACGAAAGTAATTGGCTGCACGTAGCAAAACATCGATAAGATTATACTAACATAAACTTAATGTCCCAGATAATGCCTCACCTTTAAGGAAATGTTAACCCTATGAACATAGCAAGTGATCACTGTTTACAATAACGGTTACTTGTCACTTAATCGGTTTCTTCAGTTTAACTTGGCCATAAATCAGCCATGATCTGATACATTTCTCTGATTCCTTGCTTAAGTCATACGATAATAAACAGTAGAGTAATGAAACGAAATACATGGAGAAGCAATACTGTTGGTATAAAGTCGAGAAACATGCAGCATAAGGTTTATTAAAGATTTTATTTATGACAAGCTTTTTATAAAACTTAATATTTTCTTGCTTACGCATCAACTACTATTTGAGATTTCTATGGGGTTCAAACATGTTGCGTGTACACTGAGAGACTGTGAATGGCCCATTCATCAGATCAGCGTCAATTATATCACAGATTTAAGATTTAATAAAAGACTCGGTTAAAAGTAAATGTCAGCAGTTTCAAACCGTATTTTGCCTACAAGTTCACCGAAACAAACTTTTTATTTAACACTCTAGTCACGGTACAATAATGTATGTATATATGTACGTAGTACGTACAGATTTTATTTCCCTTAAGGTTTATGTTGATTGACCCTTGGAATTCATAGAAATAAATTGGTTAGAAGAATTTACATGTTTGGTATACAGGTACATCCAGTTTTCAAACGATCTTTTGAGTTTGGAGATTAAATTAGACTGTAGTACTGTGGGGTTATTATGACGTCCCTGTGCAATTCATTTTACGCTGAGAGAAAAGGACAAGGTTATGTAACTGCTATAGCTCCGTCCTTTACGCTCACCGTAAAATTAACTGCATAGCCATGCTATAATAACCCCACTGACATTAAACTCAACGTTATTGGTTAAAACATACCATAATTGGAAGGCTAATTATCACGACCTTGCCATGCAGTTCAGTTTACGGTGACTATCATCTATTCCCCTTGTTCATGTACGTGAAATAAACCCATTCCTGGTGAAGTATACTTGAACAATTTCTCTCAAATATCAATGTGATAATGACAGACAAGGACGAGGAACATTTTAGGCATAAAAAAAATTCGTGAGTGACTGTCTGGCATACATCGTACTGACTAAATATTTGCAAGAAATATTATTTATATACTTTGTACCCCGAGGTATAACATTAAGAGGGGGATTTGGAAATGAAACCCCCAATGGAAAGGAATATAATAATATGTACAATCATATATGAGCCTGAACAAAAAAATAACGCCTTAGCTTATTTACAACATCTGTAAAAAGTAAACGCATTTAAAGATCCCCCCCCCCCCCCCTCTACTATACTAGTAGTAGTAGTATATAAGACTATGATCTTGTAAAAATCTTAAAATAATGGGCATGTTATTGTCATTATTTTTAAAAATTACTTGTTGACAAACGGAAGCAACGGACCTGATCTCCCGACTTTAAATGTAATCAAGGCTTCAGGGTCAAGGTATAAAGGAAGCGATGCTGCCTGTGATTTTTACCATATTTTCCTTATGTGACGCATGTTGTGTCTTTAATATTTTTGGCAATTCTGAGAGGCGAAATGAAAGCGCGATTTCACGGGTATTTACCAGTGACGACGTAGTAAAAGGCATTGATTGTAATTTCACTTCCACCGGTCCCACCGTGCCATTTGCTCAATTCCTAATCTATGTCCATTTTTTAACCGACTTCAAAAAAGGACTTGATTTAAGTATGACAGTTTTTTTTCACATGCTTTTATTGCCGACTGTTTGTTTATGTTATAGTTAGTTAAAGTTGGGATGACGTTCTCGTGCCTTGCAATAAACCACGTGGTCAACAGATCTGTTATCCCATAAAATTTGAGCGATAGAACGGAAAAACTTTAGTATCGTTTGCATCTTGGTTACGGCCTCAGTACCCTTACCACGAGTTAAATTTACCGTAGCAGGCCTCGCAGTATTCTTATAGACTGCAAAGGCCGCCGAGATCAGCGTTCTATCAAACGTGCTCAAGTCTATCAGCACAAGTAACATTTAATTACAACAACCTGGTAAGAGAGCTGGATCTAGATATATTTAACTGCAAGGCTCAATCCGTGAGACAAAAATTGTCGGCGAGGTGCTTGGAGTGAGTGAAACTAGCATGTGTTTGCGAATCATACCTGTCAAATTTTATTAATTTATATTTAAGTTTGTGTCGTTCTGTGTATTGTACGCATTTAGCATTTTCTTCTATATCTATTAGTGAGATCCTGTTATTGGTTAACGGTTTCCTATTCTGTCTATTGTTCTAATTGTATAGCTGTTGGATTTCTTTAACATACACACACGTTCCGACTCCATCATCAGATCAGCTCCTCAATACCATAATCCTCGGAGTACGTATTCAAAAATTTTGGCTCAAGTTTTTGGGTCACTTACTCGTATTGAAGTTCCGTTTTTTACTGACCATCTAAATTTGCCATCTCACAATCGCTTGTGTATGCTTAAGTATATGCTTTTATGTGTATGCCCATAATTCTGTATAGATTCCATTATCAGAACTAGTATTTGATACCCATTTATAAAACATTAAAAAAAACGGAACGGAGAACCTCATCCTTAATTTTAAAGTCGGTTATGTACGAGTTAAAATGTGACGAAAGATTCCGCAACTATACTTATAATATTTTTGAAGTCCACCCCGTTCCCATACAGCGAATACATTATTTTCATTACATTTAAAATATTGAACCAACCAATCACATTTTTTTTTAATAATTTATGTGTAATTTCTTTCCTGCGATAAGTCTTGTGACAGGGTTCTACATTGATGCACCAACTAAAGTCGGTCAAGGTTCTAAATCTTCAGCAATAATAACCACAATCCTGTGACAAGTGAGCGCTTGTCATGTCAATTGCTAAGGCATTTGTTAATCTATCTTAGTAGGTTAACGTTTACTGCAAATTGAAAAGGAGTTTTGGTGCTGTAATCACGATCTCACTTGCTTTGGTACCTACTTTAATCAGCATTGTACGTATGGACAATTTTCTCTTCAATTGTGAAACCGTTTTCCGTGTGGTTGCTTAGAATAATACCACTCCATGGCTTCTCATGGAAATCGTAAGAGGCAACTAAGGGAATAAAGGCTTGTAGTATTGTTAGGCGATGGGCTTGCAACCTGTCACTAATGCGCTGGTAAACATCTTAGCCTGATTGTGGAAAATTTGGTTATAGAATTATCAACAAGTTTTTAGTTTTGTTGGAAATTCTGTAGCTCTGCCTACTCCACTCTGGGAATAAAGGCGTGAAGGTGTGATGATGATGATGAAATAGTAAAAGTTTCCTGTGAGAACTCATCGGTAACTTCTTTATCATCATAGTAGCCGAAGGTACAAACAGCATCAGCAGTTGACCACTAGTGAGCCTTATTGTAAGGTAACAAGATTCTCAAATGGTCAGTAACTGTCTGCACACGCCTTCTTCAAACATCTCCACCAGACGGCACTGATTAAATATGAGTAATTTCCTAACGTCGTCAACGACCACGAAGACGATGACGTCGTTCGGAAACAATATTTTTATTTTGTAAGGGTATTTTGTACTTGGTTTTTGTTTTCGTTTTTTAGAATGTTCTCAGTAATTTCTTGACATCCGCCACTTGCGCATTGCTATTTAGGTACCCGACTTCGGCGGTGCCTAAAATGTGGGTTATGTGTAAGACCAGTATGTACGTATGTATGTATATATACATATATGTATGTCTGTATTTCTTTCCCTCATATCTTCTCAAAGGGTCAACCGATTTTGTTAAATAATAGATACGTTAATAGATTCGTTTTGAATACAAAGTGCGCCTTCCTATCCGATTTATGTAAAACGATTAAAACACTTTCTTTTAAAAGAGGCTTTTTATTAGTGTGAAGGAGTTTTATAATAAATAATTTAATTTATATAATAATTGTAGATAATAAATTTCATCCATTTTGGTAATAACATATAAGTAAAGGGGACATATTTAATTGAATAATAGTGTTTTTGTTTAGGATAAAGAATTTCAGTTCTTGATTTTTGTTTTAGTGTTTTGATAATTATTTTACCTATTTTATTTTTAATGTATTTTTTGACGTACGTGCTTTTATGCAATAAATATTTTTGATTTGATTTGATTTGATTTGATTTGATGGCGCAAGTGTCTTTGGGCTGAGCTGAGTGTTCTTAAAAATAATTTGTGAATCGGATTTTCTGTGATGTTTTTGTTTGTGTATGTTTTTAATATGTATATCGACGATAGTATGAAAAAATGCAGTCGGATTTTTAAAGCTTGGTTTTTTTATTATTTACACGTCATTACTTGAGTCAAATTTTATAATTCGTTAAAACTTGATTAGCAGATCGGTTCCGTATCTATACCTAATTGAACTTACACCGACACAATAGCAGACAGTAAGGTATATTGATTTATGTCAAGTGTTTTTGTATTATTGTAAGGCTCACCTTGACTTGTCTCAGTTTAACAACAATGACACTTATTCTCTGTCGAGACTATTAACGGCCTTTACGTAACGACATCCTTTTGAGAATAAACGATAAGTATTGTTTAATTATGATTACTGTATTTCTGCTTTTGTATTAAAAACTAAAGCAATAGTCGTAAAAATGCCATAGATATATGACATTATTTCTAGGACAAAAAACAATAGTTCATAATTGTAAATGAACCACAAGAATTTTGCATTGTTGAGACAGAGATTACGCCAGCAAAATTTTAAACCTTAAAATATTTCGATGACATAATGGTTCCAGTAAAATGTTGCGAGCTATACTGCCCGATTATGAATCATTCACATCTGTTAATTACGGAGGGTATCGAATGTCTGTTATGTACACGTTCAACAATGCAGCTAAATTGAAAACAGAAATATGTTATTACCTACCAGGTTGTCTTTAAAACCAGACATTATTAGCAAGGTCGAAAGCGTCATCCGTGTAGGTAGGTAGAATTTTCTTTTACTACGCGACCAGCGAGTCTAGATCCCCACCTCCTCCCTCAATCTAACCAATTTCAGTGTATCGCGGAACGAAGCGAAGGCATGCAGCGTCTCTTTATATTTTTGCAAAGAACATAAAATACCGCACGAGTTTTCATATTGCCATAGAACGGAGCATGCGTCGCTTGTGACAAATTCCATTACGTTAAATTTAAATGTTTTCTGTTTATTTTTGATTAATGGTGTTTTGTGTGTGATTATTGATTGCCAGTGTTTTGTGTTAATGACGTTGGAGTTTTGGATGACGGTTGGTTTTTTATATTATTTATTTGTTAAATGTTGTTTTGGTTAGTGAAACAATCGTTCTATGTTGGATTAGAACTTTTCCTTCGGTTTACCCACAGACCAGTCAATGTATTTTGATTTTTTTTTAAAGTTTTGATCCGACAATAGCCGGTTAATAAGATGATTAAGCCTTTTTAAATAGTGCCTACATACTTTATACGTCTTTCTTTTTAAATAGTGCCTATTTGTGTAGGTAATTCCGATTAAATGATTACCGCTAAAAGACATAAAATGAGCATGACGGAGAACAGTTTATTGTTAGAATTTAATTGATTTGATTGATTTAGGTACTCAGGCTACTGCGTGCCTACTTACTATACCTACTGTACAGTAGGTTATAATATCGGTCAGTTTTAT
This sequence comes from Acleris laterana, assembly GCA_963966035.1. NCBI lineage: Eukaryota > Metazoa > Arthropoda > Insecta > Lepidoptera > Tortricidae > Acleris > Acleris laterana. The sequence continues at coordinate 6,459,414 of OZ014446.1, read as the reverse complement.
TCAAGTAATTTAGAAAAAAATACATTGTAGGTACCTAAGGCAACGAAATCATTATTATTTTTAAAAGGATTGTGAAGCGATACTGGAATCGCGTAGTTGACAATTTTTTTCCTTACAAATTGAGCTCTGGAGTCCGGGCCATAACGTGTTTCACCCCCTATATCAAGGCCGAGGGCTACTATTTTTGAAAAACGTTGTAATTAAATATAAAAAAAAAACTAGGTTGGAACGTTTCAGTTTTTATTTTTTTATATTATTTCTTTTCAAGAAATAATTTCTTAGAAAAGATAACCTACAGACCTAGTTTTCCATAATATCTACTAAGGCTTGTCCACGAAAAAAAGTAGCCATCAAAAACTAAGTCTCCACTGTCTCCCAATAGGTCTAAGTACTTAGTTCAAACCGCAATTAAACTGCCAACTGAGTATTCTTTTATACGTGTAAGAATCTAAAATACTTACATTTTTCCTTACAAGTTGTGAAAACCTACATAATGCCAGTTAAGGCTTAGACCTAAAATGATTGCATACAAATGTGTGTACTTCTGCCATGATTTAAAACAATTTATGACCTCCACACGGTAATTAAAAGTCTGAAAAGACATTCGTGGAACATTATAGCGTCAATAATCTATCCAATAATCTGTCAAACCGCAATTAAACTGCCAACTGAGTATTCTTTTATACGTGTAAGAATCTAAAATACTTACATTTTTCCTTACAAGTTGTGAAAACCTACATAATGCCAGTTAAGGCTTAGACCTAAAATGATTGCATACAAATGTGTGTACTTCTGCCATGATTTAAAACAATTTATGACCTCCACACGGTAATTAAAAGTCTGAAAAGACATTCGTGGAACATTATAGCGTCTATAATCTATTTGAGTAAAGAAAAAAAAAGAAGCTCTGTGACCCAAACGTGAAAAATACAAAATCTAAGACTAAAATCCATAGTTTTCGAACGTTACCCCAAAAATGGATAGCATCTGATATAAATATCCATAACAGCACTCAAAACGAACGGTGAAGAGTCCGTCTATAGTTAATTTATTTAAAAAATGTAATTTCATGTTGAAGTCCTTATTTATATCACAGTGGCTACTTTTCTTCGTATTCTATTCGCCTTACATATTCCATAATCGTAAAAATATGACTAGATTTAAGGGGAGGGAAACGTTATCACATAAATTTTCTCATTCACAATCCACTTAAATTTAACGGAAAGGTTGTCCTATGACACCTAAAGTATTTACTGTTTTTTGGGCATTCTTTACTTACCTGCATTTGATAAACAACTTATCTGCTTAACAGCAGAACGAACGAACTATTACATATTCTATTTGCGACTTCATGTTCAGCAATCATCATTGCTGTAACTGAAATAAGTTATTTTAGGTATACCTAATTGTAAATTTGCCCTATTGTCTGAATACGGCAATGTAATAGCAGATAAATATGCCTGATAACGTGAATAGTATGAAATGTTACTTTGATACAGTGAACCTTTTAAAAATATGTTAATGTCAACACGACTCTCGCCAAGATTAGATATTTGAGACTTTGGATTACCTTTAGCGGTCTCAGGACCTTGTGCTGGATCCGTTCAGGTCGCTACCACCATCATATCCTTTAACTCACCACCAAGCACTGTTCCGGTGTGGCGCTAAGACAACCGGAATTACTAGCATAAAGGCCTTAGGCTTAGGGTCTAAAGATTGCAGTTTTGAGATCTTGAGAAGTAGTCTTGAGAATGCAAATGTCTTGATAGAGATGTCACAGATCCCACTTATCATCAGGTAGTCTGTGTGCTCGTTTGCCTTCTCCATGACAAAACAAGTCTTCACCAAGATATACAAATACCAAGGTTGTAAATGCTTTGCATTGCTTACGGGCGGTTCAGATTATGATTGCCACATAACTAATTGTCGAACAAGCGAATCAGAAGATAACCCCTAAGAACTGTGGCCCTAGCGTCGGTCATAAAATCTTGAAAAAATATCAACCTATTCCGATCATAGTACATAAAACTAACCTTGCATTTAATATGTTTTTTTCTATGAAAATAATCGCAATTGGAAACACACGCTAATCTAGCGTTATCGTCGCTACGCTCGAAGCAATATGCGCCAGATTCGATATGCTGAGAGGAAATGTTATGGAACAAAACTGTACAGTACTTACGTCTTTATGAGCATAGTAAGAAGATTTTGTTTGCTATAGGTTTTGAGTGGCTCATGTGCCCTTTTTACTAAGATCACGGGTGCATTGCAGCTATAGTGAGAAAATCGGACCCATAACGTTATTTTATTTGTCCTTTAAGATTTCCCAATAAAGAGCATTCAGAACAGTCGTAATACCGTGCTAGTTTAATATATCAAGTAAAGAGGTAGTTAGTTTAGACAATGGACAATCTACCAGCACTGATGATGTGAGTCATGACTCTCCATTACTTGCATCATTCATGATTTCTGCCGAAAGACGTCCACTACTGGAGATGGCCAACCCCAAGATTGCCACAAGGACCGGTGCTGCGCCGCTTGCATCCATCGGTTTCCCGCAACCTTAGCCACGTTATCGGTGACCGTATGGTGCTGGCTAAGAATGCATCACCCCATCTCGTCCCGTGGGTGTCATAAGATGGGCACAGAGGAATAAACCGGGGGACGGGCAGCACCGTTCCCTTGAGCACTTACCCAAGCCGCATGGCAAATCCCTCCAGAGGAAAACAGAAATGATAGGCCATACCTACTGAGATGAAACTTTGGTATACGACAAAGTTTAGAAAAAACTATGACGCTGTTCGGAGCGTAACGGTCCATTTTAGGGTTTCGTACTCTTTTGGGCTCTTTAGCTGTATCTTTTTGTTGTGGGTACTCGTAGAAATACTGTAATAAAACCAGTTGTCATTCAACCTGAGTTCCGACGGCGGTCTTGCGTGCTCCATGTTAACTAATATCACTCCGATACATAAAACACCAACAAATATACCGCATATATCGCAGATTATGTACGTAATACGCAAAAACTCAATTAAAAAACACCACCGCTGCCACCATGTTGTGTAATTTAAAGACGTAACCGTAGTACATAGCAGGTTTTTTCAAAATTTCACATATGCTAAAACAAACGGTATTATGGCGCAATGTTTTTCTTAAATATTGTGAAATGATAAAGATGCTGCCTGCATACAAGAAACGTTTTTGCCAACGTATTTTTTTTGTTGTCTCGTACAAACGGTAAATAATACAAGCGTCGAATTGGGTGTGATTAGTACAAACAACAAATATTAAAAAAACTCAAGTTGGGCTCGCGGTGATCCGATTCGGAATCGAATTCAAATCGGAACATAATACGAGTAATACCTACTCTGTGGCGGTACGGAACCCTCGGTGCTCGAGTCGCAAGGATGTAATAAGTTTAACGTGTATGACAATCTGTTGTTTCTGCGTGTCTCTCGTGGCATCAAAGATCCCAAACAGATGAACCGATTCGATCGCCGTACTAGTTTGATGAAGACCGTTTAGGCCGTTGCATAGTTATCTCTGAAAGTAGGGGTCGCAACCATATCGGGGGATTCTATCTATTAAATAGGTATTACGTACTTCAGATAAAAAAGCCGCGTCTAAATTATATTAATGACACTCCTCTTTTTTTGCCGGGTAGGGTCAAAATTATACATTTTCTTGGATCTTTCGATCATATTCCAACTATAGTCCGCGCGCGAGCTCCAAGGATTCGTGAGTTGTGAAGAAGAGAAGTTGCGCGCGTTGCCTGCCCATCGCCTCGTACAGTCAGCCAAAAATGTGGTCTACCTCCCTACGGCTGAAGTTCATTTGCTCGACATGATACAACAAGTTCGATTTTCCCTCGCAATTATAATATGACAGTGACAAGTGTCAGCCTTAGCGATAATTAGATCTCACAAAAAGTTTTGTCAAAACTGGTAGTCCGCTTTCTTGGCTGACCGTATCCCGCCTCTCCCAGTACGAGAGTTGACCTTATCGCCCTTATTGGCTGTAATTATCTTAACGTAATGTTGACTAAATCACTGAACCTAAATCCTAAATCCTGATGTCAGCTTTTCTTGAGATTCCTCGGAACTCACGCGCGGACTAAACCTAATATGACCATAGCCACCTCTGGTCTATCGATATTCTAACGATCTGCTATAAGTGATTTAATAAGCGTCTACCTAACCCATCGTAGTACAAAAAACCCAAATCACATAGATCATGACTCGCCTTAACAGATAACATTAAGTCCAAAACAAAAAATTAAGACGACAGAGTAGAAATGGTTTAAGTCACTCAATTCACATGTTATGAAAATGCGAATTGAATCTCAATGTCCTCATAGTAGTTTTTTTTTTTTTTTTTTTTTTTTTTATGGCATAGGGGGATGGTAAGTGGAAACTGTGACCCATAGACATTCGCATTCACAAGACTGCAATGCAATCCTAAGACTGCAAATGCGTTGCCAACCCTGAGGACTAAGATGGAATGCCTCTATGCTAGTCATTTCACCGGCTATCTTATCCCCAAACCGGAACACAACAATGCGAACACTGCTGTTTGGGGGGTTTGGTTTACTGAGTAGTACTTAAACATACCTACATGAAGAAACAAACCGATGACTTGTACACCTTATCGCCTAATTCAAATGTTGAGTAGGCACGTTGCTTTAGTTGTAAGGATGAACGATGAAATTAGCTTCAATAAAAAGTCAACAAAATTTCCTCCATTATTCTGTACGTGTGCTCTTCAAATTTATGTTCTTAATTTATCTTCACTAACATTATAAAGATGAAAGAAATGTATTTTTGTATGTTTTTAACGAATAAACTCAAAAACTACTGGAGCAATTTCAAAAACTCTTTCACCGTTGGAATGCTACCTTTTCCCTGAGTAACATAGACTATGTTTTATTTTTCTGCACGGACAAAGTCGCGGGCAACCGCTATAATAAAACTCTTCTATGACTGGCTGACTGACTGACTGACTAATATAACTGACTGACTGGCTGACAAACAGCGCACAGCCATAAAAGCTTAACCTGACTTGGAATTATAAGGGAATATTCCTTGAAGATTCCAAGCATAGGGCAATAGAGGGAACCTATTTGTATGTGTAAATTCACAGACATCCTCAATTGCCCTCCGTAGAAGAAGGCGTATGTCTCATAGAACCGCGTATTTATTAACGACCTTATTTCTTAACACGGCGGGTTAAATTTACTTTGACTATTAAATTGCGCATGCATCCTTTTCATTCAGAAGGGCAGTCTAGTGTACCTTCTATAGAAAATTAAAAGTGTTACATTTCGTGATTACCTCATTGTTTCTCTGTTATCGTATTCTCTCACGACACGTAATAATCGTTATACCTCGGACAATGATCGAACACGGTTTAAAACCCGATCAAATCTGAGGCCCTACGCAAAATGCATTACACTAAGTAGCGTTTCTATTCGTTTTGTTTTTAAACCAATCGCGTCACTTGGTAGATCACGTGACTTTTTGTATTACATCATCTACAATTGACGAATTTGGTTTAAAAACGAAATGGATAGAAACGCTAATTAGCGTAATGCATCTTGGCTAGGGCCCCAGGGCCAGTATATCTACTAAAGAAATATTATATACTTACCTAAATATGGTTGTAAAAGAAGGAAAAAAAGAAAGATATTGTGGCCAGTTTAGGAAGACTAATTAAATCGGTGACGAAGTTTTTACGACTTAATGTGTGTTCATTGAACAAAGATTAGGAACTTGATATGTTACGGTGAATTATTATTATTGTGGTTAGTAAATATATACAAAAAATAATACAGCGATCCGCTTCCCTTACGAGAATTTATCCGACTTATTTTGATGAAATCTTATAGTTTCCTTGGATTAACACATATGCCACTTTCATCCCCGAAAAATGTAAAAGACGAAGTAGCGGGCAGTACTTAGTTACATACGAGTAAAAACCTTCCGAGAAAAAACATCTACTAACAGTTAAAACCGCATGAAAATCCGTTCAGTAGTTTTTGAGATTATCGCGTACATACCCAAGGACAGGGCTGCAGACTGTAGCGATTTTACCTACAGTACGTTCTCCCAGCTTCTTATAGCGTCAGCTGGCTATCGTATCTCACTTGCGCTTGCAACTGCTTGCTATAAAAAAAACTGGTAGTAATTGACCTTTGACCTGTTATCGTATTGTTAACGTTTTGATAGCTCTTATTTACTTGACAGTAATGACGGCCGAGTTAAAAACGGTACCATAACAGCTGGCCTATTGCCTAATGCCCTCGCAATTGCAATCGACTTCAAAGTGGAAAAAATATTTCATTTTGCATGCAAGCCTTCGATTTTCAAAATAAAAACAATTGCGATTGCAAGTGCATTAGGCTATACCCTCACTCCTCGCCCCTCACCCTCAGGGTCAAAGACGATAAGGTTTTACCGCCTAGAATAGGGGTCCAGTTGAAAATTCAAGTAAAGCCCTACTCCACCTATGTCCCTATGTCCACCATTCTGCATTTGAAATTTGACGTAAATTCAATAATCATTTTTTATACAACTAACTACACTGAATAGGGAAATTTTTACATAGAATATAACGACAATCTAAATCGCGAAAGTTAACTACAATCTACCTATTTTTATCTGAGTTTGTCGGACGTGTACGCCAACAAACATCGAAGATCCTAGCGCGCGCAAAGATCAAACTAGGCTAATTCGATTGGCTTAACCCTCGTTTGGATTTCGGAGATTTTCAACTTCTCCTAGACTAAATCTAGTCAGACAAGAGAAACAAAGTTATCCAAAACGCCTGTAGCACACTGCAGCGAAACGGAAGCGGACCGAACCCAGATATTTTAATCAAAATGTAACTTTATCGCAATGCTGCCAAGCAAAGTTTCGTTTCGCTTCCGTTTCGCTTTTGTTGCAGTCTGCTACTGGCGCAAAAGATTCATTTCTCGTTATTCTGTTATGATATTATTCCAATTGTGATATCTTAATAAAACGCAGTAATTAATTAATGCTGGTTTAACTTTCACGGAGCCGAAACATTAACGTTACACAAGGATATATAAAAGAGAAAGATGATAGAGGTGGGAAAGAGAGAAGTGAATGTTTAAGTTGCGTTCAGAATACCACACTCTCTCCCACCTATTTAACCTATTTAACATTTTAATATTTAACCTTTTAACCGCCGTTGACCAGTATATAGACAGACCAAACAACGCGTCATTTTAATTAAATCCCTCATCAAACAATCAGGTACTGAAAACTACGGTGCTACTGCTTAGGCGGTGTTAAAAAGTCAACGCTATTCTTAAATTACAAATTTGCATTCAGCCGTGCTTAACCTTAGATGTAATAATGGGAAGATGTTATAATTAAATGAATGGACACTGGTCTTGAACTGGACTCCAGTAAAGAATAGTTGTTTCCTACTTACGGTTGTCAACCACATAATAAGAATGTATTTCCTTTCGTATAAGTATGTATTACGACTATGTATGTGGTTACAGAATTATCAACAAGTTAGAGTTGTAGGTAATTCTGTAGAGCTGCCTACCCCTTCTATCTACCTGTTCTGGGAACGAAGGCTTGAGTTTATGTATGTATGTCTACTATATAAGTCATTGAGTTAGATATAAGTAGGTATGTTTATCGTTGTTTAGTAGTAGGACAAGCCTTAGTTTAGGAATAGGAAAATTTGTGTAATTTATCCCCTGATTTTTTGACTGCTGAGAAAATGGATTTTGTGTTCGAACGGGATTTTCATTGATACTATTAATAATGATTGGGTGTCAGCGTCAAACGAGCAAATCAAATGTGTAATTCCGGAGTAGTAATGTGGTTAGCTATGTTTCATCGAAATCGGTTTAGGTAAATGAAAGTTATTAGATTTGTAATGAACTCGGGTTTCAAATTTTTACGGTTCCGTACCTCAAAAGGAGGAAACGGAACCCTTATAGGATCACTTTGTGATCCGTCCGTCTGTCTGTTTGTCTGTCTGTCAGTCTGTCAAGACCCTTTATCTCGGGAACGCATGGAAGTATCGTGTTGAAACTATATTCTCAAGTCTATGTTGACCTAGAACTATGAAATTTGGCCAGTAATACCTTCATATGCTACAAATATAGGGAAAAATCTGAAAAGCCAGCATTTTTAATCAAATTTCAAAAAAACAGCGTCTTTATACAAGGAACTGCAGCGATGCAAATTTGGAATTGAGTTAACCGTGTCATGAACGGAACCCTCGGGGGGCGAGTCCGACTCGCACTTGTCCGGTTTTTAATTGTTTATTATGAAAATCTGATTTTACATTTTATTTTATTGATTTGCCTATTTCTACTTACTGCTATACGAGTATGTACCTTAACCGTGCCATGCTTAAACCTCCCTTTACATTTCTAGTTCTGTCTACTGGTTTTGTAGGGTCCGTAGTCAATTTCAATTTCAATTTCAATTTCAATTTCAATTTCAATTTCAATTTCAATCGTTTAGTCAAGCTAGGACCCCTTATAAGTAGTTTCGCCTTGTCCGACCGTCCGTCAGAAACTCTTAGTTCTAGAAAGCTGTAATTTGAGATGAATATACATATTAATCACGCCGATAAAAGGGTAAAACTTTCTACTATATACTTTCGTAAATGTAACGTGAGGATGTATTTTTTCTTTTTTTATCTACCCCATTGTGTGGGGTGTAATCGTTGGATAGGTCTTCAAAAATATTGCAGTTATGTTGAAACATTTTTTTGAGTAAGGGATCCGGTTGTGAAATATTAAGATTTAAAGTGCTAATTTTTGCTATAGTCAAGGCCTCGGGTCAAAATCACTTAGGTAATGGGGCTCTAAACAGCTCATAGGCCTATTATAACACTATTTTATGCCGGTTGTTAAATAATGCCTTATTTTATTTCTTATTTCCAGAATGATTTGACGCCATGAGCTTGTCAAACAGTCGTCACCAGTTTCTGGCCTTTGAATCGCAAAATCCCGAGAACATTCAATATGAAAGAAAAGGAGGAGTCTTCGTAACTACCTGCGTTTGCGTCTCGTATATCATCTGCGCAGTTATCGTCGCTGCCCTTGTCGGCACAATAGTGTATTTCATCACCTATTTTAAGGTAATAACTAATAACCAATAATAATCATTAAGTTATCTACGAGTAAGTTGATGTTCTTATCTTCGTCGCTTCAATTCTGTGCCAAAGTTGTGTAAAAAAGTCATTATCACAGCAGAGAACTTGAAAAAAATGTAAACAAATTATCTGTTTCATTGAGAATTATTCCGGCAGTCTGACCTTTTCCTTGGCACTTCACAGTCGGAAGTTTTAAACCGCGCCGCTGAGCACTGCCTGAGCTTTAAAAAATCAAAACGTCATAATGACAGTTCGGTGAAATTATACCATGCGCGGAATTCCCGTAATTATTTAAAGATATATAAAATTTATTGCTATTGGTTATAGCATAAATGAAAAATGAGTAAGATCTGAATGTTTGCAAATACCCTTGTCATATTGGCGTGCATTTAATATCTGTGATATTGTTATAATTGTTAAGAAATAATGAATTTAATATTGTGTGCTACTTTAGTTTTAATAAATGCAGTGATTATCAATGGAAATGAAACTGTAAGTGGTTTTAAAATAGTCAATAATGTGTAGTTCTAGATAAAAGAAATTGTGTGTTGTACGGTCTCTTATAAAACACCAAAAGAAAAAAAGAAAAACTTTCGTTACGTACTCGCTACGTACACACTTGCGATGCTTTATTATTAAGTATCTTTATCACTGAATATTCCTTAATATTTAGTGAATGATTTCCTAACTTTCATTTAAAGTTACATCTTTGTATAAAAAGCCAAAAATTGCACTGAGAAAACCTATGTAAACTTGTAACTAAAAGTAACATTAAAAAATATTTATATTTACAGCTATCATCTCAAGCACCAAGTACCCCATTCTGGGATGAGACCGAACCCTTTGGCCACCACGGGCAACAATCTTCAGATCTCCGCCTGCCCTCTGATGTGGTGCCAAGTTTCTACCGCCTCAAATTAAGAACAGATCTTGAAAACGCAGTTTTCAAAGGGGAAGTCTATATAACACTTAAAGCTAAGAAGAATGTCAAGGAAATAATACTACATTCAAAAGGACTTAGTATCAAAAAAGATTCTATACTTACTGAGCAAATATTTGAGGAGAATTTACATAAGAGTAAACGACAAGCACCAGACAATCCTCCACCGGCAAATATCACTGAGTTAGAAGAAAGTACAACTGCGGGGTCCGAAAACATTACGGTGGCAACTACAGTTGCTCCTGAACTTAACAACACAGTAACAGCAAGCAATGAAACCGTAACCACAACGGTATCTACACTAGACGCACCAGTAACAAACACAACTGAAATATTAACATCAGAAACTCCCGTTGTCACCAACACTGAATATACAGTTACTACGGGAGACACTCAAGTTACCCACACTGCTGCTAGGAATATAAAAATATTATCTATTGAGCAAGCAAGTGGAGATAGGTTGATAATAAGTTTAGCTTCAGCACTTAAGCCTGATGCGGATTATACACTGGAGTTGACATTTGAAGGAAAGATCTTGGATGCCATGATGGGTTTCTACAAGAGTACATACAGTACTAGTGACCAGCAGGTCAGGTGAGTGAAGTAATTAGATTATATAATGAAAAAACACAAACATACTGGTTATTCTAATGAAAGTAAAATAACACATCACTATGCAAATGCTCCTTACAAAATATTGTTTCTGTAATTTCGCTTTTTACCAAGAGCTTTCAAATCTATAAGACTTATTTCAACTGACACCTTAAGTCCAGGCCTCCCCTCTCTCATTCCACTCACTCACAACACAATGTTTAATCTCTTCTTAATTTATAAACCCCTTACTTTGAAAAGTAAAAATCTGAATTCTAGTCTCATTACAAATATCTATAGATACACTAAGGTCACCTTATGATATGTATATTTAAACAGCTAAAGTTATCGTGCTGTTCCCATACATACAGACCAATACATCTACAAATTCGTGTAAGCCCTATTGGTTCAATCTTAAGATTGCAGACATGAGTTTGCTTTCTTGAGATAGGAAATCTCTGTGGGCTTGAGAGCCCACCATCCGGTGTTGCCATCTCCATGCTATAAAATAACTATAATATCCTATTCATCTTGCAGGAGCTTAGGCGTGACGCAGTTCGAACCGACGTCGGCGCGCGCCGCGTTCCCTTGCTTCGATGAGCCAGCTTTTAAGGCTATGTTTGAGATCAGCATCGCTCACCAGGCGAACCTCACAGCCCTGTCAAACATGAAGGTTTCTTCGGAGGAGGATATGTAAGTAGAAATTAGACTTTGAAATAATTAAAAAGTAACTGAACAGCTGAAAATTAAAATTAAAAAAGAAATTATGTTTTTGCAAGGTTCCCAGCTTTTAATTAATTAAATTCTACCTTGTAAACACTTGCAAATATTTAACTTAAAAAAATTACTTTTCCTAAAGCCAAATAAATTAGGTACTTTTCTAAATAGCGTCAGTGAGACTCTCTTCAATTCCTCTGACGGCTGACTAATATGACGCACCTTTATTTTTATAGCCTATATGACACTCGCACGTCGTAAAGTCATGTCAGAAATATGTCACTGAACTCACTGATAATAAGATCTATGTATATTTGGCGAGACGGCCAAATATATATTAGTGCTTTTGATGTTCATATAAAACCCAAATATTTCAATCGGTTCAATAGTATTGGAGCAAGATTGTAACATCAGATTTTTTCAATTAATTTAATGCATAATAGGTATAATATAATTTTTGCATAGTAGGTTAATTTTAAACTACATTATGTAGTTTTAAAATTATAAAATACTTTATCTACACTCATATCATAAGTCCTCTATAATGCGTTCAGAATCCGTAGATAATGACCAGCATTACATGATACAATTTTACTATGATATTTTTTTTTATCTGTGGCTGTAATAAAATGTTAATTTTATGATACATCTACTGATAAAGTAATTTTGTTCAAATTTGGAACATCTACCAAAACCAACACAATTCAAACAGGGGGGCTATTCTAGTATCAATTAAACGTCGACTCGGTATATTTTTAGTCGAGTATCGTACGCCATTTTGATTTCGAATGACATTAGAATAGGGACTTTGTTAGTTTGTCTATGATTAAAAAAAAAAACATAGTCAAACAAACACCTCAATTAAACATTTCAAATTGCACTACTGTTAATGTTTACAACTATTATAATAAATAAATACTTCTTTTCTCTGATTTCATTTATTTCTTATTTCAGTTCATACATTAGCTTAACACCTATAGATATGTTACAGGAAGCAGTCACACTGGTAGCTATGAAGGTTATTTGCCTTCGGCTACTGAACGCATCTTAGAGTACTTATAATATGTGTGTAGATAAAGTAATGTATGCAACTGTACATAATTAGGCCTTAAAACACTCGTGTGATCTTATTATGAAACTCGCCGTTGGCTCGTTTCATAAAACCACACTCGTATTTTAAGGACCCTCTTTATGTATCAGTTACATAAAATACTATAATGTATTTCTATTACTTTCATTTGATTTAAAAACCAATAGGTAGGTAGCCAAATTTTCTATTTAGACTCGTAGTTTAAAATTTAGATAGGTCAGAGTGTGGGTTATTTTAGAGTGTATAAGGCGCTTACTAAGCACATTATGTTTTATCAGCACTTTGCTAGTGCCTGTTTGTTTTTAGTTTAGTTTCGCGATTCAACTTGCAAAAAGTCTGACCTTGTGACGTATTTCATTCTACGTAAGCTATGCGCGTCGTCTGCTCACTTTACAAAATCATGTCTATAAGACCTTAACAACAGTTTTCACGTATAAATCAATGAAAATACTCTCTTGGGTGCGAACTGCGTACTTCGGTGTGTTTTAATTTTTGCAAATAGAATTTAACTGCTGCGCTGTTGAGCATTTCAACGCAGCTGAATACAATAAGTCTAGCAAAAAACAAGCTTTAAGAAACCCGACTGTTGTTTGTATTATGTCGTCAATATATTGTTAGTTAATTTATACAGTACGTAGTGACACCCGCGGCGCTAAGACGAATCTAACGACACCCCGCTTCTCGAAATCGGGCCATCCGTTCAGCCTTTACAAGGAATCAAAGAACCATACATTACATACATAGGTACATGATCATCATCATCATCATTTACTCAAGAGCTATGATTTTGTCGGTGTAATAATTTCAATTCTTCCTTCTTTCAAGCCTTCTCTTTAATACACTGATACGGCATGACTCCTACTTTTTCTTATAATTGTTCTAGGTAAATTCTTCTTGGTCTACCTCTTTTCCTTTTTCCTTATATTTTTCCTTCAATTATCATCTTAATGCACTCGTCGTGCCGTAACAGGTGATCAAACATCTTTCCTCGTCTATCATCTATTCTCTGCAATAGGCTTATCTTTTCCTTCATTATGCCTAGTACTTCCTCATTCGTCTTCTTTTCTATCTAGCTTTGTTTTCCATCCGTACTTACATACAGGTCAATAAAAAATATTGTCCGTGTGTTCGTTTGTCTGACATAAAAATAAACAGACGTAGAATTGAGAACAATCAATCTTGAAATTACTTCAAACATTCTTCAACGTTTCAAAAGCGATGACTGACAAACGTACAGACGTATACGCAGACAGATGATTCAAATTAACATTAATATTTTTGACTGAGGTCCATAAATAAGTTAGCAAACATTACATCTTTATAAGTTGAGACACTATGACTTGGTAAATTATAAAATTTTAACATTACAAAAAACAATGTTTACGTTCAAGGACGTCTACCTTGCCACCATCGCTCTGTCACAGCGATTTACAAACACGTCCAGAGCCTCTATTCAACACGGTAAAAACCAAATCGTTTTTGACCTATTATTGTATCGTTAACAACAAGAGCTATCAAAACGTGAAAAACATGATAACAGGTCAAAAACGATTTAGTTTTTACCTTGTTGAATAGATGTGGTTGTTATACTTGTTATAACCTCAATTTGGTTTCTAGGCTATAAATGCGTAGTTCCGTAGAACAAATGCGACACGACATACCCGCACTGTCGGTAACAATTTTCAACATAGTAGATATCATTTTTAACTGCTGCCTTGACCCGATGACTGGCAGTTGTCACTATCAGCTGCTTATGTTAATTTAGGTTGCCAGTTCGAATCTGCTTAAACTTACGTTTTGGTCGAACGGACATTGGGTTCAAATTCAATTGTTAGTCCTTCGACAATATAGATTGTACTACTAAGTGCCGAATTAATAGGTATTATAAGGGTTCCGTTTTTGCCACTTGGCTAGTTTTCCTAAATAAGAATCATTGCATATTTCAGCATCTAATAATGTTATTAGATGACGCGTTTGCCTAGTTTCCCTGCCTACAAAGCTAGCGCGCCAGGGATCGATTCCCGGTGAGGGTGAATATTTGTGTGTTGAGCAAGAGTATTTTGTTCTGAGTCTTGTTGGATGTTTTCTGTGCATTTAGGTACTTTTTTTATTTAAGTACAGTATTCCTAGCTTCTTAATAACTGCGCTATCACGCTTGCACTCGTAACTGACAGTATATCTGTCACTCGTGTATCATAGAAAAACGAAGATTGCCGATCGTTACTAAGAAAATGGGAGCATTGTATGTTCATCGCTGTCTAGTACCTACGGTACAATCAGCATCAAAAGTAAAATGATCTAGACACGACGTATTCTCTTGACAATAGAGTCGAGTGCAGATCATTTAACCCTCTTTGGTTGCGTAGCTACTTCAACTGCTGACTGTACAAGCCTTGAGCTTAGTTTGGGACTAGATCAATCTATGTGAGATTGTCCTCTAATTTAATGATCTAAAATTTAGATCTCGTGCTAAATATTCCTTATGGTTTCTAGACCTGATTCGCCTGGATGGAAATGGACCCACTTCGACCGTTCAGTCAACATGTCCACCTACCTCGTGGCCTACGTCGTCTCCGACTTCGAATCGGTGTCGACCAACTACACCGGCAAAGACAACGTCACCAAACCGATCCGCGTCTGGGCAAGACCTGAGCTGATCAATAAGGTATTCACTACATTATTGGGCTAAGTGAAAATACCTATAGTAATCAAAGGGTTATCCTCCCAAGACCCTGTGTACTAAATATAGTACATAATACAGCCACTGAAAGCATCTAGAGCAACGGAAGTAAATTTGAATTTCTTTTCCTTTTATGAGTTATGAACTTATGATATGAAATTAGAAAGTTAACTTTGAATCAATTTTCTAATTTCATAAGTCAGAAAAAATTGAATGAATGAAAATTCATTGTAAATATTCCATTGACAAATTTCTTTGTATGGTGGGCCTTAGGAGGTTCAAAATCATTAATAAAAAATGTTTAATAGACTGACTACGCGTTGTCGATCACGCCAAAGCTGTTGGAATTCTACGAAGAGCTGTTCGGATTGCCTTACGCCCTGGATAAGCTGGACCTCGTGGCCATACCAGATTTCTCGAGTGGCGCCATGGAGAATTGGGGATTGATAACGTTCAGGTAAGTTGTAAAGAGGCTTTGGGTGAAGTTACCGCTTTGTTAAGGGACTAACCATAGCAAGAGCCCGGGCAATTATGCAATTTTATATGAAGTTGTTCGTAACATAGCAAGCGCCCGATCCGCCGCCGCGAACGGGCCGCGGGCCCGTTTTGTGCCGCTAGACGCTCGTGGGCAAGTTTGTACAGGATTCTATTTGACGAAACATTGTTCGCGCGCGCGCGCCCTCCGCTCTTTTTACCCGACTGCCGAACGAGGAGGGTAATGTGTTTATCATTCTAAACTAGTGCCATCCCTTTCAAATCAATCGAAGACTTATTTGCCAGGCTACTTACAAATGATTAGATTGACGCAAGAAACGTATCTGTTACAAAGTATACTAGAGTATGTAATATAATCTGTGCCTGTGTGCTGGTTTGCCTTCTCCATGCCTTGAATGAAATCTTAAACTTGAATATTATGAATGACCGATTACAGGGAAACTGCACTGCTCTTCGACCCGCAAGACACGCCGCGCGACAAACAAAACGTCGCCATCGACGTGGCCCACGAGCTGGCGCACCAGTGGTTCGGGAACCTCGTCACCATGCGCTGGTGGACCGACCTGTGGCTCAACGAGGGCTTCGCCACCTACGTCGAGTATGTCGGCGTCGACCATGTGAGTCCTACACCACCTGTGTGAGATTATACTGATAAGGGTATCTCTATCAGCTTTACACATTACCAGAGCCCGGAATTTTGGCGGCAAAACAAAAGACTGTCGCATTCTAGCTACTAGATGTCAAGTATTATTATGTAATAAAAAACATGGCGATACATTTACATTATTTTATAATCATTCGCGACCGTTGATTTATACGTGTTATTGCATCTAAATTTTTACTCCTACTTTATAAAATAACACGTCGGGTAACTAAGAGGTAAAACTTTGAATGAAGAGAGAAAAACGAAACTGTCTACTCCCAGATTGCATCTGTTTCTGTATATTTTTTTCAAACGTTACGTAAAATGTTTTATTAAATATATTTTTTATTTCGTGGCCCGGTTTTTTTTCTTCTATTACACAACTATAGATATATATAAAAATTCTAACAATAGCTACAGTGCAACACAAAAGAGTAAAAATTAAAAAAAACGGAGCTTAAAAAAAACATACTAAATTATTGCCATGTTTAAGCATTTTACGTCAAAAATGTGACAGTTGTGTCGCACTGTAGATTGCAACAGTCTTTTCTTGTGCCGCGAAAATTCCGGGCTCTTCATATTACAAAGCAAAAGTGGCAGGACCTTGTGCAGGGTCCGACCGGATTTCTACTTTTTTTTTTATAATGTTTTTGCCGTTTTTTGTACATTTTATTTTAACACCGAATAAACGATTTCTATTCTATTCTATTCTATTCTACCACCACCTTATCCTTTAGTCTACCGCGAAGCAGCAAATTATAGATGTAGTGTAGTGTATCATACCACGGATGTTTTTTTGTCGGATTAGTTCGTATTCATGTGGCTTTCCACTGCGGCGGCTGACCAACCGGTGGATCACTGTGTCTATTATTTTACCAACACGGTTTTCTTTTCAGATCGAACCTGAATGGAAAATGTTCGAGTCGTTTTCCCTGGACAAGATGGATCTTCTCCGCTCTGACGCCCTCAAGAACACCTCGCCCGTGTCTCGTAAGGTCACCGACGCGTCGGAGATCTCGCAGAAGTTCGACGAGATATCCTACACGAAGGGGGCTAACCTCATCCGTATGCTGAACCACACACTGTCTGAGGAAATGTTCCACCAGGGGCTCCTGAAATACTTACAAGATTGGTAAGGTTATTGTTATTAATGCGTCCTACATGCAACAAAAATGTCCAAAGGTCAAAATTCGGTATATTAATTTGATAAATTTCAATCTATCGCAACGCACTACAAAAAAAATAGGGATATTTTGGATCCTTACACATTTTAAACGGGTGTTCTTGTTAATTTTACGTACATTTCCAAAATTTATGTAATTGTGAAATATAAAATTATGTGATGGGGTACGTAACGAGAATTTGAACAGAAACCAGGGACCCCGGAGAAGTTCGAAGCAACGATAGCCTATCCCCTTCTCTCAATTTAGTCTCAAATAAATGACGAGTGAAAAGGTTGGAGGTAACGTAACTTCGAATTTCGATTTTCAAAGCAGGGCTTCAGGCTTCTTTGCAGACTTGACGCATTTTTTTTTCATTATTTAGTAACGTAACTGTCCGAGCACACAAGTTGACATGTTCTGAATTAACTTCAAATTAACAGTTTAATAACTAGGGTGCTATGGTAAAAACACAAAAGATCCCATACAATTGAGGAGTATCCGTAAGGGGCGAAAAGTACGAATATGATAAGATAACTAGGGTACAGTTACTTTACTTCATAAAAACACCCGTGCACGTTGTCTTTGAATACAATTTATTATTGAAGGTTATGTCCGTTTTTAAAGCCCTATGTAAGTTATGGTCCATACCAACTGACTTTACCGTCTTGTCTCATTTAGTAAACATTTTTATAACCTCAAAATGCATCGTTTTTGGGTAAAACGGCCGTTTTCTGGTGAATAAAGCAATTAGAGACAACATTTTGCACACTATTTTCCTGACAAAATGGTAATTTTAGGCGAAAAGAGAGCATTTTGAGGTTATAAATGTGTTTACTAATTAAGACACGTCAGATGGAATGAGGTATAATGCCACTGTCGTACTTACAGGAAATACGCGAACGCCGAAGAGAACGACTTGTGGGCGGCGATGTCCAAGGCGGCGCAGTCTGACCCCAACCTCGGCGACCTCTCCGTCGTCGAGTTCATGAACTCCTGGACGCGCCAAGCCGGGTACCCTGTGGTCAACGTCAAGCGTAATTACGATAGTGGGGATGTTAATTTTGAACAGGTAAGAACTACATGCATGATATGCATTTTTTTTTGTTGTTAAGTATCAAAAGATATGCTAGTGTGATTTTATCTATTTTCCAAAAATCTTACACGAGATATAAGTAATATTAGGTTTCTGAGACTTATAGAAAAAACTTCAATCAACCAACAATATAACTCTTAGGGTCGTATTAATAAACTAATCTCAACTCTAATGCTCGTCTCGAGATGGGTCAAAAATGACAGTGTTCTATGGTTTGACGTTTATTTTGACGTATCTTGTGACGGGCCTCTCAGCCAAGATGAGTTTATTAATACGGGCCTAAATCCTTAAATCATCGGTATAATTTTAACAATCGCCAAATAGATACTAGAAGTTTATGTCTAGACCTCAGCAGTGATACCTCGTTGTGGTATTGATGTACAGTCTGTGAGCACTTAGAAGGTGCTTTGGGTTAGAACTTTTCTCTCACTCGCTACCATACGCACTTGTTAAGAGCGAGTGAAGGACAAATCCGAAGCTCCTTCTAAGAGCTATCGCGCTATGTTAGGGTCGACCTATAGTGTAGACCTCTAAAGTTAACAAAGTGTTTTCAAAGACATAATGATCGACAAATAATTAATTACACTAATCACCTTATTTTACAACTTTCTAATATTGTAGAATGCCAATCATACCAAATATAAATGACATGTTAAACCTAGTAGTTTCTGAGTCTCGAATGTTTTCTATGCATTTATCTATATAAGTCTTCTTCTTTCTCGTGTGAAGGGATCAATTTGCCTATATTTTACACTGCCAGTGCTTTGCCACCTCTATCCTTGGGAGTGTCTTTTACTAGGTCTTCAAGAGTGCATGTGGTTGGGCACCGCGGACATTGCATCATATGCTGATTTGTTTGGAGAGCACCGCAATCGTAAGAAGTGTCACCCTGTTCCGAGCCAAACCCCATTTCTGCAGGTTGTCTTTGGATCTACCGACTCCTGTCCTCAATCTATTCAGCGACTTCCAGGTCACCCACTTCTCATCTGCAACAGCGGATAAGCACTCCACGGGCACTATTAGGGTTGAGGTTTTGTTGAGTAGTCTATATAAGTATGTTTATCGTTATTTAGTACCCATAGTACATTATTTATGTTGAGCTTAGTTCGGGTCTAGGTCAATTTATGTCAGATTGTCTGCAGTTTATACAAATAACCATAGTTTACCTAAACATGTGTTTTCAGAAACTCCTAAGCAGCGCAAAGGACCCTTACCAAAACATGGTAGACCAACTATGGCATATCCCCATAAGCTATACTGCCGTGGACGCACCAGTAGCAATGTGGTCAGCGAAGCCTAAACTCTGGCTTAAGGATCGCTCTACTATAGCCCATTTGCCAGTCAATGGCACGCAAGCACTGTATGTCAATGTGGGTGCCATTGGTGAGTGTATTGATTAAAGCACTAGTCAAGTTTTGGCATTGAAAATCTGATTACTTTGTAGGGCTTAGGTTCGAATCCTACCGACTGCGCCAGTTTTTTTTTTTTTTTCGAGAAATAAGTAAAATGTGATTGGCTTCTCAGGTGTTTTAAAAGCTACCTACTTTTAAGAACATTAATATTTTTCAATCAAACCAAGTAAACACTTATCAGTATCATATAATTGATTTCTTTACAGGCTATTACCGGGTAAATTACGACGAGGAAAACTGGGAGCTGCTTGGCACAGCCCTGAAATCTGGCTACTTTAAATCACCAATCACAAAAGCGCAACTGATAGACGATGCCTTCAACTTAGCCAAATCTAACCTATTAAACTACAGCAAATCGCTAGGGTTGACAACCTGCGTTATTGATGGAGAAGATTCTAAGATTGTGTGGGAGTTGTTGTTGAACAATATGGGATTCCTGAAGCATAATATTAGGAAGGCGTCGGGATATGTCTATTTTCAAGTGAGTTTTTATTTGTTTACGGAAGAAATGTTTAACCATTTCATTCCCTCTCATGTCATTGGTTTCCCTTCAAAATTACAGACATTTTCATCAGAGTTATATGAAAATAGTGATAATTAATTTCAGTACATTCGTTTTTTAATAGGATTACATGAAGATAATACTACAAAAGCAGCTAGAGAGGCTAAACTTTGGACTCAGTACGCCGAAAGACGACAACGAGGCGTTCCTGGCGGAGAGCCTCGTCATGTGGGAGTGCGAGGTGGAGGCGCCGCGCTGCCTGCGGTGGGCCCGAGACCAGTTCGAGCTGTGGGCCGCGCAGCCCGACAAAACCAACAATACGTAAGTAATTTTTTTAAGATTGACCAACGACTGATCTCTGTGTCACCTTTAGCTAATGGCGATGACGTCGATGATAGAATTCGCTGGTTACAACATATCTACTCTTTTTGGACCCAAGTTATAATTCTCTGGAGATACAGAGGAAGAATAACAGAGATACTTCAGAAGACCTAGCTTTAGCCCTGGCGCACCTGACAATGACGGCGCGTTCCTAACCGGAGGCTTGCCTGCAGACAGCAATTTCCGCCGCAAGACAGCCGGTGAAATGACTAGCAAAGACTTCCTTTTTATACCTCAAGGTCGGCTACGAATTTTCGCAGCTTAAACATTGCAATTATCTATTATCCTGAGACACTTACCACCAGCTGGCCTGTGTGCTCATTTATCTTATTCATGCCATTAAATCAAAGCAAAGATCTTACGAGGAAGAAGCATTAATATTAGCCATAATTGATCCAGCAGCATTTTAACATAATTTCATTTACCCTATTCCTTTCAATGCATTAGTGTTCCAGCACTTTAAGCACAAGTTAAATAGATACCTACCATCTAATCCAATTCAAAGCAGCGTGTTAGTTTTTTAATTGTGTTTTTCTCTTTGTCCCCGCAGTACTCCAAGCTACCTACGCTCTTTAGTATACAACATGGCGCTTAAACATGGCGGGCGGCGCGAGTTCGACATACTGTGGAACTTGTTCCAGAACGCTACGGATCCTAACCTCAAGAACCTTATTATTACCAACCTGCCTTCGATTAGACAAGAGGCTTTGATTACACTGTGAGTTGTATATCTATCTACCTGGTTTAAGAATGTAAGAAATTAATGTTACCACGTCAGTTAAAATAGTCTGTAAGTAGTTCATTTAAGCTTAACAAGAGACGAGGATTATCAATGAAATATTTTTTTGTGATGATAGCAGGAATATTTTGTGACTTTCTTAAAGCGTTTGATTGTGTTGATCATAGAAAATAATTTTTGAAGATTTAATAGTATCCTCTGTCCACTAATGCACTTATAATGACTTTATATTTAAGCGACAAAACACAAACCGTTTTTCGTACATGCAATCCAGTGTAATGGAGATGCAGTCAAACTAGGAGTGCCTCAGGGCTCTATTCTAGGCTCTTCCCTATTTTTGGTTTACATATATTACTTACTTGATATGGATGCATTGTATATGAACTTTGTAATTGAGTACTATTAAGATTAAGGGTAGACTGAAAATCTATCGGCTGTAGTAAAAATAACAGCACACTGGAGAAAACTCGTATTACTATATGATGAGTGTTTGGATACGTATAGTGACATAGTATAGCAGCTCCAATAAATTACTGTACGTCACTATCGCAATCGCTTCCTGCATTTGTCAATCATGTTTGTTAAAAACATAAATAAAGCTGACGACTAAGTTAGACAAACTGTATTATTTCCTACTGTTTCTCCGCAGCCTTTTAGAAAAGAGTCTAAACGATTTGCCCAACCAATACGCCGCGTCGGTTTGGAGTGTGGAGCCGACAGTGGGTGCGCGTGTGGCGCAGGACTTCCTCCTGAACAACTTCGACGCCGTCTACGACAAGTTCACGAAGATGGACGAGTTCACCTTCCCCAGCGTGCTCAACGGCGCCTTCGGGTTTATTACAACTACCGAGGAACTAGACAAGGTAAAGCCGTAGTGACCAAAATTAACGGATACACTGTAGCGACGGGTGGGTCGCTTCGGCTTAAACAAAATAAAAATGAAGATATATTAGCAAGGGATGATTCACTTTTTTTGGCGATTGCTTTTAACCGGTTTAGTAATTCCAGGGATATCGCCCAACATAATGAATGACTCGATGCTTGTTATTCTTATACCGCCCGTGTAACAAAGATTTTCAGTATAATTACGAGAAAAAAAAATGGCGTCAAATTATTGACGCATGGCAAACCCACAGTCAGTTATTTCTCTTTTTAATTTCCTTGAAAAGCTAAAAGCAGCTAGTTACAATTTATCTATGTAATACGTATAATATTTATCATTTACCCTCCGTATCCATTGGCAACCTATTATGGTGGTGTTTATCGATGTGGGAAAACGTGGATAAAATGCATGCTACTTTCTACCCAGTATGTAAGAGCAACGGATGCTTTACCCACCGCGATAAAGCCCACAACAATACGCCCAGCTCATGTTGACATATATATCAATTTGTATAATTTCATCCTGTCCACAGTTTAAAGCATTCGCACTCAAACACAAAGACAAGTTAGTCCCTATGTCCCAAACACTGCAGAAAATTGTGGACACCGGGTCGCTCCGCATCGAGTGGGTGCGTCGCCACGCCTCCACAGTTACCGCCTGGTTTGAGGACTATGTCACCAGTAAGTACTAGGAAATACAAAAAAATATCAATTTTATACTAAACTAGGCTTGTACTATGGGTACTAGACAACTACGGTCCTGGCCTAGAACAATAATCCAATTTTTCTTATCACATTATTCTAAAAATGTGATAGCTTTACCTATAGCTGGAGCTTAGAGCAATCGATTTTAGCCCAAATAGTACATATACCCAGCAATAATAGCAGTAGGGTATCATATTTTAGAATAATTTAACGAGGAAAATTGGACTATTGTTGCAGGCTTGGACCATAGTTGTGTAGTTTTACGGTACTTATGTGTTGTCAATAGGACTTTCAACAGTTGTCTTGCCCCCGCACCGGAACAAAACAATGCGAACACTGCTGTTTGGGGGCACTTTAAAGGGTTAGATATTGGTAGCAATCCGGACGGACCCTGCACAAGGTCCTTTAACTACTAAAACTAAGCTCAAGGCGTGTACTCAAGACTCAGGTACAAATTCTCGCGCCCATCACACAAATATTTTCCCTTATCGGGTGTTCACGGAAATTACTATGTCTTTTATATGTTTGTAATCGATCATGTGTGGTGCCGCCTTTACATTCATAAATTAGGAATCTAATTAGGCATAGACAAAACTGTCATTGCTTTTAGGTTGCTATGACTTCCGCTCACTCTCTTGCTGTCAACTCACGAGCGTGCGGACGCATATTCATTATAATATTACTGTATAACGTGATAAGTTCGTACTGTGATTAAATCAGTTCAAGTCAACAGTTGTTCATATTTTACGTCAACAATCATCATCAACCACCCTGGGAGTCTGTCCGATTCGAACCCGCGCCAGATTCCGGGGAGCACTTTCATCATTCATCATCAGATACCACCAGAGGCAATACGCAGCCAGCCCAGGGTCAGGAAGGCGAGTATTGTCATCATTTTTGGTGGAACCCATGAGGGGAAGAACATTATACCCAGAAAGGGATAATAAAAGGTTTTACGGGACACGCGGTTGCCGTTAAGGTCAGTACCGGCAAACTCGCGTCAAAGCTGCCATCAAGGGTTGATTGCAGCCACATCAGTCATTCATCACAATTATTCAACGCAGCGCGGAGCGCAGTTTATACCTATTCAATCGGGAAGAAACCGGCGTGCGATCATAGCGCAGTGTCACGCAGATTACGCCGCCGGTACACATCGATCGTCATTCAATATCGATTTAGTGTTAATATTAACTTCAGTGCCGTATATATATCATCATTATCGGTGTTAATCAGTGTTTAAATTCAGTGTACGTGTCGATTCGTCAATTCGTCTACTCAACGGGCGTTTCATTTGTAACGGGACTTTGCACCACGACGCAGCCGATGCGGCCAGCAGAGGGCGCACGCATCGCACCACGAGGTTGTCTCGCGCGGAGCGGGGTGACAATCAGGTTGGCGCCTTTCACCGGTACGTCAAACGTTACTTTATGGACATTTATATTTCAATTGACATTTGTTAACTGTCAATGTCAACTTGAGGTTGACAGATTGTAATAGCATTATAAATGAATCGATCTGATCAATATCTGTAATTAATCTGTGGTAAATTATGCACTTATCAGTCTGTTGTGTCAAATGTCACTGTGAAAAATAGGTCATCAGTCACCTATCAGTTAGATTGTTTGTTTACATTCAGTTATTATTGTTTTTAGTGTAATAATATCAAGTGTTACTGTTTATTACGTAAACAAAACCTCATTTAATTCATTCACCATCAGTCGGTGATACTTACTTTGTTGTTTATTGAGTGTATCTTGAGTATTCAAAATGTCAGTTCGAAGTGCGCGAACGCAATTTAGTTCTAAGTATCAAATGTTATTGGACTTTGCTGCAACAGTAAGTGACACGTCTAGTTCAATTGCCGCATCAGTCGCTAGGCGACATTTCAACCAGTATTATCATTTATTTATTCAGGCTTATGAGATACTGGTGGGGGCCGATGATAAAGTGTCCGCGGAGGACATGACTTCTTATAGAGTAAAGTTCACTGAAATAAATAAGTTGTTGCTCAAAATCGAGGAGCTCTGCGAAAGCGACGCGCCTACTTCGTCTCGCGCAAAGCTGTCCTCGCAAACCATAGCGAAGTTGCCCGCTATTGAGTTGCCTAAGTTTTCAGGGAACCTCATGGAATGGATGTCATTCTATGACTTATTTCAATCATTGGTGCACGATCGGGATATGTCGGACGCAGAGCGTCACTATTATTTAAGGTCATCACTTTCAGGTGAAGCTCTTCATATTGTACGTCAGTTACCAGTGGATGATAAAAATTATTCAGTGGCCATTCGTTTGTTAAAATCTAGGTTTCAAAATACTAGATTGCTGCTTGACGCCTATATCAGTAGGATAGTCAACCTACCTATAGTCACGTCAATTGGTCAACTGCGTTCAGAGTTCTCCGACCCTCTTCAGGAGGCAATACAGGCTTTAGACAAACTAAAGCAACCTGTCAAAGAGTGGTCATACTTGCTGTTACACTTATGTTTGCAGAAGCTGCCTATCAAGTTGCGTTCATTGTTTGAGGAGCGCTATGGCAAGGATCCGGACACCCTGCCCACCATCACGCAACTGCTGGAGTTGTTGGATGAGCAGTGCCGACTGCAGCTGTCAGTTGCATCGGAGCCGGAGCCTGTCAGGAAACCACAACGCGTATCACCACCACCTGTGCGTTCATCAGCACAGCGGTCACCTCAACATCGAGTGGCTTCTAGCAAAACTCATCAGTATAATCAGGTGATGTCATCATCAACCGATCAAGGAGCATCATCAGCTCATCAGGTGAGGCCACCATGTTCATATTGTAGTGTCCAGGGACACACACTCTATAGATGCTCTGGCTTTCAACAGCTGTCACGGTCTAACCGTAGATCATGGGCTACTCAGACCGGGCATTGTTATCGATGCTTGAGGAAGCACTATGCCAAAGAGTGCACTCACACGAACTGGTGTTCTCATTGTGGGTCCCCAGCGCATAATTCATTAATATGTAATGCCGATGCGAACACCGGTGCTTCTCAGCAGCCGGATCACTCTGCCGCTCGTGTGGTCACACGGAATGCTGGCGGTCGAGACACGCCAACTTCACCAAAAGCGCGTCATGTCTCACCAGTGCATAGCCCATCATCAGCTGTTCACTATCATGGGGCACCCTCTTTGCAGTCTATGGCGCACCATCAGCCTAAACCACAAATTGGTGCCAGGGCACATCATGCTCAACTCAAATTTAATTCTCTCAGGTTTGGATCTCGGACGAGTCCTGATAGACTATGAGATAAGGTTACTGTTGGAGCATATCAGGGTCCATCACTCCCTATAACCATCTGCCCCACGGCAATGGTTATGGTCAGGTCAGGTGATGGTACATATGCCAAGGTCAGGGCACTGTTGGATACAGGAGCCGCTGTTTCAATCATCAAACATTCATTAGTTCATAGTTTAAAATTGCACCAACAGTATAACAGTAATTCACTTTATGGAATAGGTCATCAAAGGGTTGATGCGCCTGGCTCTATTGTCAAATTAGTAATCAAACCTGTAGGTACTCAATTACCAGTTGTTGGTACTATGGCCATGGTAATGTACACATTGACAGGAAATATTCCTTCATATGATATTAAATTAAAAGGTCAATTATTATCATCAAATATCATACTTGCTGATAGCAATTTCGATAAAGCTAGGGATGTAGATATTATATTAGGTACAGATATACTTAATTATGTACTTGATGGGTCTAAGATATCTACCAACATTCCAGGGATAACAGCTTACGGATCATACTTTGGTCACGTCATCATGGGCGCGGTGCCTACTCCACGGTCACCGTCGACGGTCACGTCTCCCGCCCAGTCAGCCGGTACTTCAGTCGAAGACTATGGACTTCACGCAGTCAGGCTGGAGGAAGTATTGGAAAGGTTTTGGAAGGTCGAGGAGCCGCCTTCAAAGCCAGCTGTTCATCCGGATCACTTGGAATGTGAAAGGTTGTATAATTCAAGTACTCAACGTATGCCAGACGGCAAATATATGGTTAGGTTACCATTACTGTCAACTAGGCCGCCATTGGGTGAATCAAAGGCCTTAGCCGTGCACAGGTTGCGATCTTTAGAAAGAAAGATGGCTAGAAATTCAGTATTTGCTAGTAAATACAAAGAATTCATGAAGGAGTATGAATCTCTTGGTCATATGTCAAAATCAGATTTTCAGTTCGATTCAGAACATTTTATAATACCTCATCATGGTATATTCAAAAGGGGAACGGATAAGATCCGTGTAGTATTTGACGGCAGTGGACGTACAAGTACTGGGACATCCCTTAATCAGTGCCTGCACACAGGCCAACCACTTCAAGACGATATTACTCAGATATTGTTAAATTTCAGACGTCATCAAATAGTCTTCACAACCGACATTAAGCAGATGTTCAGGATGACCTGGATACACCCTGAGGACAGGAGGTATCAGCTCATCTTATGGCGGGAGGACCCGTCTAAACCAATTCAGGTATACGAATTGAATACTAATACCTACGGACTAAGGTCAAGTCCGTTCATCTCAATTCGGACACTATTGCGTCTAGCCGATGATTGGGAGGCGGGTCATCACGAATCATTAGCGTCAGACGTCATCAGACGAGATATCTTCGTCGACGATATTCTCACGGGCGCAGACTCATTATCAGATGCGCAGAAAATCAAATCTGAGCTTATTGCGCTTATGAAAAGCGCCGGGTACGAGCTTAG
The DNA here is from genome assembly GCA_963966035.1 of Acleris laterana. Lineage (NCBI taxonomy): Eukaryota > Metazoa > Arthropoda > Insecta > Lepidoptera > Tortricidae > Acleris > Acleris laterana. The sequence goes on along the minus strand of OZ014446.1, from coordinate 6,431,495 downwards.
AAAATGGTCATCGAATTGCGGTAAACTACTGCAAGATTTGCCTCAAGAGCACTGCGAGCAGCCTCGTCAGTTTGACACTGATGACAAAAGCTTCATTAAGGTATTAGGTATTCAATGGGACCCAGTATCAGATTCAATGTCATATCAGATTAATGTGCCATTAGGTCAACCAATCACTAAGCGTCATATACTTAGTACTATAGCGCGCCTATATGACCCGTGTGGTTATTGCGCCCCTGTTGTATTCCGATTCAAAGTGTTCCTTCAATCACTATTTTCAGACGGATTATCGTGGGATGAACCCGTCAATGAAAATCAATGTCGTCAGTGGGACGAACTTATTCAAGACTTAAACTATTTATCAAATTTGCAGATTTCTAGATGTGTTGCTCTACCGCAGGCTACGTCATATTCACTGCACGGATTCGGAGACGCCTCGGAAGCCGGATTCGCTGCGAGCGTCTACCTCAGGACCGTAGATACGTCAGGAAGCGTCATGGTACGTTTGCTTTTAGCTAAATCACGAGTAGCTTCTATGAAGACAAAACAAACGATACCCAAGTTAGAGCTCAGCGCCGCACATCTAGTGTATAAGCTGTTAAATCACGTAGCCGAGTCTTACGAACATTCGATTCAGTTTGACAGCATTAATGCTTGGTCAGATAGCACCATCGTGCTATCATGGTTAAATACGAAACCTCACATGCTGCAAACATTCGAATGCAATCGAGTACAAGACATTCAAACTTCAAAACGTCACATGACATGGCGTCATATCAGGTCTGAATTAAATCCCGCAGATGTCGCTTCACGGGGTCTGTCAGCAAAGGATCTACTTGGATTTAATTTGTGGTGGTCACCAGACTGGTTACTGAGGGAGGAGTCACAATGGCCTTCCTTACCCGTCACGATGCCTCACGACCTACCTGGATTTAAGAAATTAGTCCATTTTATTACCCCTGTCGAACCATGGGAGGACACGTTATTGTCACGTGTCAGTTCATTCAGTAAGCTAATCAAGGTTACGTCATTTGTACTCAGATTTTGCAGGAATGCCAGATTACCGAAGGAGAACCGGAATTTTGCGTCAACATTATCACTGGACGAGACTCGTGCAGCTACGAAACATTGGATTAAGAAAATCCAAATGGATTCATACAGGGATGAAGTCATATTGATCAAACAAGGAAAATTGGTCTGTAAATCACTACAGAAATTAAGTGTATTCGTGGATGACGAACACTTTATCAGAGTCGGCGGACGACTCCGCAAATCATCATTGCCTTACGGAGCAAGGCATCCATATTTGATACCTAAGGATCATAGGTGGGGTCAACTACTCATAGAATATTATCATCGGTCATATTGTCACGCTGCGACAAACGCGCTCATGTCCATACTCAGGCGAGAGTATTGGATAACCTCAGCCAGGCGACAAGTGTCTAGGGTTATTAGAAACTGTTTAAGTTGTTTCAGATTTAATGCTTCAACTCAGCCACCGTTCATGGCAGACCTGCCCGCAGATAGAGTCACAGCTGCAAGGCCATTTTCAGGCGTAGCGACTGACTTTGCGGGGCCGTTCTTAGTCAAGAGCAGTTTATTAAGAAACGCTAAATCAGTCAAAGCTTACCTGTGTGTCTTTGTATGTTTAGGTACAAAGGCGGTTCATCTGGAAGTCGTGTCGTCGCTGAGCGTCGAGGCCTTTATTGCGGCCTTCACCAGGTTTGTCAGCCGCCGCGGGCTGCCTTCGCTTATCAGATCGGACCGAGGTACAAATTTCACTGGTTCTAACACCTATCTCAGGGAGATCAATCAGTTCTTGTTGGACAACGAGATCATCCTCAAGGAGGAATTTAGAAAACAGAGTATTCGTTGGGAGTTCAATCCTCCTGCATCGCCCCACATGGGGGGCCTATTCGAGGCTGCAGTCAAAAGCGCTAAAAATCTCCTTAAGAGAGAGGTCGGCGATACCATATTGACTTTCGAGGAGTTATCTACTCTATTTTCAAAAATAGAGTCAATTCTTAATTCTCGTCCTTTAGTTCCGATGTCGGAAGATCCCTGTGATCTCGAAGTACTCACACCCGGTCATTTCATCATTGGTCAGTCCCTAGTAGCCTTACCAGAGGGTCACTGGAAGGATACTAAAATGTCGCGATTATCACGCTTTCAAGTCATTCAGAAAATGTATCAGTCAATTTGGTCACGATGGCATGTTGAATATCTCAATACACTACAGTCACGCAATAAATGGTATAGTCATAATAACAATGTCGAGCTCAATGATTTAGTGCTTATCATTGATGAAAATTCACCGCCACTTCAATGGAGAAGAGGCCGAGTTATTGAATTGTTCAAGGGTTCAGATCATGTTGTTAGGTCAGTTAAATTAAAGACTCAATCTGGTGAGCTTGTCAGGCCAGTAGTCAAGTTATGCAAATTACCTATGGAATGTAACTCAAACTAATCATTTATGTGTCTGTTCATATACCTAGTGTCAACCTGTGTATTTATTACGTATTCATTATGCCTGTTTATCTATAGTGTTTCAACTTATGTTGAGCTATGTTCGTGTATAAATATCATGTGTCATTATATTGTAACTCTAGTTCAGTAGGGGCTTCAAGTATTCAGCTCATTTCTTCCCCTGGCGGCCCAGGAAATGTTCACGGAAATTACTATGTCTTTTATATGTTTGTAATCGATCATGTGTGGTGCCGCCTTTACATTCATAAATTAGGAATCTAATTAGGCATAGACAAAACTGTCATTGCTTTTAGGTTGCTATGACTTCCGCTCACTCTCTTGCTGTCAACTCACGAGCGTGCGGACGCATATTCATTATAATATTACTGTATAACGTGATAAGTTCGTACTGTGATTAAATCAGTTCAAGTCAACAGTTGTTCATATTTTACGTCAACAATCATCATCAACCACCCTGGGAGTCTGTCCGATTCGAACCCGCGCCAGATTCCGGGGAGCACTTTCATCATTCATCATCAGATACCACCAGAGGCAATACGCAGCCAGCCCAGGGTCAGGAAGGCGAGTATTGTCATCATCGGGAATCGAACCCGTGACCAGGCAGCGTCAATACCAACAAGGCTCGTCGTGAAGTCGCCACCGCGTTATGTTTGTCGTAAACACATATTTAATAAATAAATAAATATCAGGGGGACAATGTCACGCCAATGGACCTAGTCCCAAACTAAGCTCTAGGCTTGTACTATGGGTACTGGACAACGATATGAATACTTTATTTTGGAAAATAATAGAATGCGCTGAGGATAATTTATTATAACTACAGACCGTAGTAACCGTATGTTAGGTTGTCCCGTATTCTTATCATGTGTTTGTTTTATTATTAATGGAGGATGAATCATTCCATCTTAGGGTCGTATTAATAAACTAATCTCAACTCTAATGCTCGTCTCGAGATGCGTCAAAAATGACAGTGTTCTATGGTTTGACGTTTACTTTGACGTATCTTGTGACGGGCCTCTCAGCCAAGATGAGTTTATTAATACGGGCCTTAGTCTCCAAGGTTGGCACGCTGTTTCGATCCTCATGATTGGTATGAAATGAAATGATATGATATGTCTTGGGAGCAAAGAAATCGAGCCACTTTCTATAGAAATTCAGAACTAAGTATTTCGATTTCTTTGCTCCAAAGTGTATTATGTATGAATGTCTAGGTTACATTTTGCAGATGGAACTGCATACAATTACAGTGGTGGCCACATAATTAGAGAGGCTTGCGTTTTTCCCATACAAATATGACTTTTCAATTTTGGCAAGCGATCAAAAAGTTCTTAAACAATTTTCTTTCTGGTTACACTTATGGTTAACTAATAAACTAAGTTTTCAATGCCTGTACAATTTATCGATGTTGAAAACAAATCCTTGATTTTATAAGGATTCGAAAAAAGAAAATTGCGTTCATACAAAGTTATGGAGGCGTCAGATTTTTTTAAATCCCTATAAAGTATAAGGTCTGTTTGTAGCAGTAGTACACTGTACATCGGTTTTAACCTTAGTTGATGATATAAAGTAGGTAAATTGTATTTAGAAATAAAATTGGCCAAGAACTTTTTGATTGGTGGTTATTATTGAAAAATCATATTTGTAGGCAATTGTATGGGAAAAACGCAAGCGTTCCTAATTATGTGGCCACCACGGTATATAATTATGTTTTCTATTGTTTTTTTGTAGACTAAAGTTTTTAAAGTTAAAATTATTGAAATGAATTCTTACAGAGGCCAAACAACAAACAACACCAACATTGGTAGCCGGTAACGCAAACGTAACTCAACCTGAGAACGTAACGCAGACTGACAACGTACCGTTACCTGGTAAAGTAACGGAAACAGGTAACGAAATGACAAACAATACTGTAGTCCCTGAAGTAAGTAATGGTGCAGACAATTCCACTAGTCCATAGGTTTAGGTGTAACTAGATAATTATTTTAATATTTTGTAAAATATAATTAATTAAATGGCAGCGTTTATAAATAAAAAGTGTAATAGCCTTATAAAATCTTAAAATGTTTTTCTTTAGGGTTAGTTGGGGAAATATTTTAAAGACCCCTAGTAATTTGAGTTTTCCATTGTGTAACGCAAATTAATTAAGTAATTTAATCTAAATGTTCGTTACACAGTGGAACGATTAAATTGTTTTAATGACCTTTATAATTAGGTTCCTTTTTTTATCCACACATAAATTAAAGTACAAATTTAAGCATCACTGTATTTAAATAGATAATTTAAGCAACAATGTCATTTTGAAATAAGGGAAGGCTTTTCATTTTAACCATAATTCTTATCATTCATGGAATGTGATGGTACAAACCAAAGAATCCTTTTCATTTCAGAAAACACGTTGGTAAGGCATGAATAAGACTTAACTATAAGCAAAAGCACAAAATCTAATCAAATTTTCCAACTAATGCATAAAATTGCAAAAAACCTATTAAATTGTTAAAAATGAGTCAAAAAACGCGTTTTTGTTACAACCCAGTTGACAAACTTTAAAACTCCCAAGAAACAATTGATTAAAAAACTGTGTTGGTTCCTACCTTTGGTATTGTTAAGAATATTTTTATTAGGCTTAATAACGACTGGTTTAATATATGTTATATGTTTAAGAACAATCATGATTATAATAGAGATATTGCGTTATTTCGTCTTAGGCAGTTGTCCCACATATGGCTAGATTTTCTTGAAAAGTAAACGATTTATCGAAAAGCATAAGAAATTGTATGGCAAGTTAAATTGTAGTGTGACCAACCCGAGATCAGCTTTGCTTATATGTATATCTCTTGCCTTGGCTTGCAATAACAATATAGAACGTTAGTTGTCTCTTCGAGCGAGAATTCCATCGCCCGAAGGTTTCACGCAGTATGTGGGAGAATTACCTTAGAAAGCGGAAACCATCGGTCTTTCACTGAACTCTACTAACCTTAATTAAAAAACAAATAATACCTAGTATTTCCCAAATTAGGTTAATTTTTGATTGGGTAGAATGGTTAGATCAATTTCACAAAACCATCTATTTCCTGGAGCGTATTTTCCAATTCTTCTACCCATGTATTTTTCCCACACGCTATTTTATTCTTCACCTTGTTCCATTTGCAAATTTTGCTATTTCTGAATTTTGCCATATGCGTAGGTAGGTTTAGATTACGTTAGCAGGCCTGAAAGGCCACAGCATACAGAAATAGGAGCTCCGTCGACTCTGTGACGTTGTTTTTTTAAATTAGCAAGCAAGCCACTGGGAAAATGGCTACAATGTAATAAATGTGTTCGGTAAAAAATATAAATTGGGAAAAATGGGAGAGGATAAAGGAGAAGAATAAATACGTGGGGTAAAATTCATGAAACGGGACTGGAAAATACGCTTTGGGAAATAAATGATTTTGAGTAAATGATCTAACCGACCGTTTTACCTATCAAATTCTCATTCTGTCCGTAATTTGCTTACCTAAATAAGCGGGACAGTATGCCTGATATTTGATACGAGTAAAACACGCGGGAAATGTTAGTAATGTTAAAAGAAAATGAGCATATTTACCTTTTTTGCGTTAATTAAAATAATAAAGCATATTCCGTTGAGTGGCAAGAAGCTAGATACGGACTAAGAAAACTATATATTTTGTGCTAATTACTCGAAATAAATATTTAAACTATTCTAACGTTTTGACACTTCAAGGGGTATGTGACGGTGGCTTTATAAAGGATAATTTGCAAGAGATAAAATATAAGTATGCTGTAGAAACCATTTTTACGTTACAAAAACGCGTTTTGATTTTTCAACTTTGTCACATAATTGTTAATTCTGTTGACGGTCTAACATCTCAATATAATTATAGACATGCCGCTTTATTCAGAGACATTTAAGAACCAATTAACTTGTTCCTTTTTCATTCAAACTTGAGTATGAAAAATCGTCACTAATTAACGAGTTAATCGTCATTAAGTGACTCTGAGTACGGTCGATAGTGACGTACTGATTTTTCGTCTTTGGGCACGTAAATTGACGATGTAAGTGATCATTTTATTTATTATTTAGCATAGATATGATCATATTCGTACAAGGGGATATTTATTACCTGTGTGATTAAGGTGACAGAGACCAGTGGAACACCATTAAATATATTAATAGCCTAAGGTTTGTTTTAATCATCGCCGTATAACGCATTATTAAGTTTAACTTTGCAATACATTTAATGTTTTTAATCCACGAAGTCGGGCTCACTTGTTAATTTTACGTACCTTTATTGTCTCAACTGTGAATTGTCAATTGGGGTTGCGGGGAACATAATCGTGGAACGAAGATACTATATCTACTAGTGACAGGTACATGCACACGTTGACATGAAATTCATAGTAAAACAAAGATAGAGATGTATTGATTCAAAGTACATTGTGTCACGGAATAGTACTCAATTGATATATAACCTCTATTCTTTATTAAAATTATTGGTAAGTACTTATTTAGTAATATATGTTCTCGAAATTTTAGCTCTAGCGCAATGAGTCACCCATATTTCAAGTGCAGGAGTGCGAGTGAGACATCAGGAGGTACAAACTGCAAAGGCTTTTTATCATTTTGGGTTCATTTTATTTTTCATATTTTTAGGGGTTCCGTACTAAATACTGAAAATTGGAACCCTTGTAAGATGACTTTGCTGGCCGTCGGTCTGTCATTGTGGGTAATATTAAGTGGTCCGCTCAAATCCGCTCATCATCGTTATTTTGAAATTTAGTATCATTTATTTAGGCAGCCAATAACATTGAGCCCTCAAAAAAATGGTAAAAAATAAATAAAAATCAACGTATGAAAGTACTAGAAAATTATGTAGGTATATAATACTGGAAAAATACAAATCTCGCTGAAACTAATTTTTTTTTAGAAAACTGCTATAGGTTGTCACAGAGCAACTTTGTATCGCGGTTTGTAGTATAGTATTTCGGTAAAAAGAAAAAACTATAGAAATGGGCGTAGCAAATAATATGTTCTGCGTGTTGTAGCATCTAAGAGATAGGACATCAGGCAGCTACAGGACTTTAATGGTTTTCTAACATTTAATACAAATAAGACATAGGTTCGGAACCCTCTGTGCGCTCTGAGTACGTCCCGCATTTAACCGGTTTTTTTTTCACAATTAGCTCACACTAGACACTATTTTAATGATTATAATATTTTGATTGTGGTAAATGAAACACATGCCCAAAACTGTTTTGTTTGCAAAAAATATTGTATTAAAAGCAAATTTTATTTAAAATAATAATTATAGACACGACTTAGTCTTTACATTATATGTTTTTAAGAATCTTTTGTAATAATAAATAAAGCTTACATTTTAATTCATTTCTTAATAAATCTAAGCATAATTTTTAAATATTATAAATATAGGTAGTTATCGAGACGCTAGTTCCTATTTATTAAGTGTCGAATATAAAATTATGTAAAGTTGTTTTTATTTATATTTCTGTTTCAATAGTAAATCAAAATCAATGTTTGCATGTGTAAAAAGTATATTGTATGTTTTAATAAAGAATATACGAGTTACATTCTGTTTTCTTTATTTTCCATTTGCTCCTATAAAATTAAGTAGGTACCTACAGTGTGATAGCTCTTAGAAGGTGCTTCGGATATGTACTTGTCTCTGACTCGCTCTCATACACTAATTAAGAGCGAGTGACAGTACAATCCGAAGCATCTATGTCCTCACAGACTGTACTTAATTTTTGTTTATTATTATAAACAGCAGTTAAACGTATATTACATTACATGACACTAGGTCAACCCCATGAGGAGTGTCCCTAGTCCCTCCAGAGCCACATTATTTGTACCCCAGGAAAGTTTCGATTTCTCTTTATAGACCAGGGTAGAAGCCTTTAAAAATAATAAAAAGTGAAAAAAAATAATAGTAGGATGAAACCCATTGGAAAAGGAGGGAAATATTATAAAAATGAAAGGAAAAATAATTTACGGGCGATCTGAGGTCGGGAAGGGGATGGGGGTGAGTTTTTAAGGGTAAAAAACGGTTTTTCTCGATTTCCGGCAAAACTAAAAGTCCTATCGAAAAAAGTCAAATGGCAAAGTTGTAGGTAATAAAAAGATCTAAAACTTTTGTATTTACACTTTTTTCACATAACCTCAAAATTTATGTGAAAAATACAAAAAACCAAGTTTTTTGGTTTTTTATTTTTATCTTTTACAAAAAATTTTTTTTTTAACGAAATTTGGTGAAAACTTACCTTTTTATGTCCCAAATACGCTGTAATTTATTTGATTAAAAATATTTATTTTTTCACCTTATTTTGAATTAATATCGAAAAAACACCCTAACTTTCAATCGAAAATTCACCCGTCAAAATATCAGCTTTTTTCAAAAAGTTGGTATGTTTTCTGTTCGTTGAAATCTCTACTTTCCGATGGTGAAAAAAAATATATATGTTACTACAGTAAATCTTCTCAGAAAATGCAAAAAATCTAAAAAAACTTGAATTTGAAATATTTTTTTTAATTATATAATAATTAATAATAATTTTGAGCTATTTATTAAAATTTACACTTTAATTACTCGAAAAACGTTAGATTACATGTGACATTGATAACAAAAAAATTGCAAATAAAAATATACTACTATAATTAACAAACAAATAAGTTAATAAAATTAATATTTAATAAGACATCTACAATATTTGGAGAAAGTTGTCGAATCTTCCTTAAATTATATGCGTAGATGCCTATTAATAACTATTTTAAGATAAATTATATATACCTGAGCAGATATACCTGAGTGACCTACGAAAAATTGTAGCCCATCAAAAGGTATTTCGTGGAGAAGTGGGGAAGGGGCTAGGCGGGTCTGGGTCTTACTACATACATACCTACTATTATATACTATATATTTCGTAGCAGCTGTTACAACCGTTAGCCTAACCAGTATTCGATATATTTTTAATAACAAACTTTTGGCCGATTTCCATATATATTTTATACATTTTTAATAGATTTATAATAATAATATATTTTTTATACATTTTGACATTTATTTCTTTAATATTTTTTTTTTCATGGGAGTTTATTCACGATAAAATAGTGAAGGCATTATTAATTCGATTTTGTCTTTTCAGATTATCAGTATGGATGATTGCATTTTCTGAGAAGATTTACTGTAGTAACATATATATTTTTTTTCACCATCGGAAAGTAGAGATTTCAACGAATAGAAACCATACCAACTTTTTGAAAAAAGCTGATATTTTGACGGGTGAATTTTCGATTGAAAATTAGGGTGTTTTTTCGATATTAATTCAAAATAAGGTGAAAAAATAAATATTTTTAATCAAATAAATTACAGCGTATTTGGGACATAAAAAGGTAAGTTTTCACCAAATTTCGTTAAAAAAAAAATTTTTTTGTAAAAATAAAAATAAAAAACCAAAAACTTGGTTTTTTGGATTTTTCACATAAATTTTGAGGTTATGTAAAAAAAGTGTAAATACAAAAGTTTTAGATCTTTTTATTACCTACAACTTTGCTATTTGACTTTTTTCGATAGGACTTTTAGTTTTGCCGGAAATCGAGAAAAACCGTTTTTTACCCTTAAAAACTCACCCCATCCCCTTCCCGACCTCAGATCGCCCGTAAATTATTTTTCCTTTTATTTTTATAATATTCCCCTCCTTTTCTAATGGGTTTCATCCTACTATTTTTTTTTTTGGTTTTAAAAATTATCGACCCTGGTCTATTATGGATACAACAATAGTCCGCGCGGGAGTTGAAAGCCGAGCTCAGGAATGTGGTGGTACGGGACGGCACTATACAGTGTAGTGCAGGCGGGAGAGGACAGGTGTGACGCCCTTCACCTCAGGCAACAACTGCATTTAACTCGCGCGCGGACTGTACATCTATATGAATACATTAAATACATCAGAAATTAGTTAGACAAGTTTATAATTATAATTCTGGATAATCCACCCAGATAAAATATAATAAAAATAAACTTGTTTTAATTAAGTAAAAAGAGAGCAACAATGATATTATTATTAGTTTTATTATTTACTTTATACATATTTATACATATATATATTCATTTTCTTTTTATATTACATTATTTAGTTGCAAATTGATTGTATAAGACGAATGAAAGCAATACTGTTTAGTTGTGGTATGCTGATGTTTTATTCACGTTCTTTATTACAATTATATTGTATTGAATGCAGAACCAAAAATAAAATCCATACTAATATTATAAATGCGAAACTGTGTCTGTCTGTCTGTTACCTCTTCACGCTTAAACCGCTGAACCGATTTAGGTGAAATTTGGTGCAAAGATAGTTTGAATCCTGGGAAAGGACATAGGATGGTTTTTTTCCCGAAATTCATCCCCTAAGGGGTGAAATAGAGGGCCAAAATTTGTATGGAGCTACGATATTAAACGAGTTCCACGCGGACGGAGTCGCGGGCAGAAGCTAGTTTTTAATAAAACAAACACACACACACACATTCGCGGAACGTTCTGTTCAAACTGAGTTTACCCCGTCAACTATACATAACATAAGTACATCACTTTTTAAAAACATTTATGTGTATATGTTCATATAGTGGAAATACATATATTAATAGATAGACAAAGTTGAACAACTAGGTATTGATACCTTTTCAAAAAGAGTTCAATGTTTTTAAGTGACAGCTAGGAATGTTGCCAATATACACAACAGCTCCCTTTCTATTGTAACCATCTAAAAAACTGAAAGTGCCAGTATCCGTAACTTACTCTGTAATCATCAGGAATAAATAAAACATGGCGGGAAATTATCATAGTAAAAGGTTTTATATATTTTAAGGATATCATTATGCATAAATATAGATTATGGGTTTTTGAGTTGAGAAATTATACGTGTTTGATTTCTAAGATGTTTAATTTCTCAAATCAAGAATCCTTAACATTTAAAATCCTATTCATGTTACTTACTAGAAGTAAAAGGAATATAACATTAAAACCCCCTTTTTACTGAACCCAACACAACGCGTCGATAGCTCAGAACGAGTTCCCAACCCCTCGGCAATGGCGGCAGCACTAAAAATCAATACCGCGCTTGTAAACAACGTTTACATGTGGTGCGTACTATTTTGTTATTAAACCCCTTTTTACTGCGCCATCCATGTTCTGTGTAATTATTTCTATATATAGTAAAGTATTATAATTGTTTATTCATACTGTAAATAAGCTAAAATGGATACTGCGAACGTGGGTTATTCGTACCACTTGCCTTCCGGTGGTTGGAACTATAAGATTCGCAATACTCTGTCGCAATTCAGCGATTTGTTCAGTGAGTTTAATAAATATATCGCCCCGGCGTACCACCATGATCGATGTGAAAGGTATGTGGTTTTGTAAATACCTACATTTCGCATGTTTTTTGACATATCAGTCATTAGGTCATTACGGTAATATATGTTACAATATATCTTGTTCATATCATATGACATGAAATCTGTCTTGTCTGGTACTTGGAAACACGGACTTAAAACAATTGGGTACCATAATGAACATAATTTGTTATCGTTTTTATCAATCTAATGGTAAGTTTTAAGTGGTAACTATTGATATGACGTAGGTTAATGATAACACATCACGAGATCCAATATGTTATTTCCTTCTGACCGTAGATAAGCATTAAGTCAGCTTTGTTTACACCATTTTAATTTTGTGCAATAAAGTATTTTTAAGTAAATAAATAAAACTCGAAATTTGCGATTCAGATCTTATTTCTGAACTTGATTGTTCTCTTATTTAAAAATAATCTTTCTTAAAACAATGTTTTGAATTACGAGGGTTGATCCGTATGCACCACCCCTGACCTCTTTGCTGTTACTTGGTTATTAAAACCTTTTTGCTGTAGGTTCATAGACATTTAGAGGTTATTATATATATAAAAAAAAAATGAACTGTCAAACTATTATCGAGCTACAGCTTACTGAAATTGTTGAGTTGCGATTTTTTATGAAAATGGATCCTGTTGAGCAGAGGGCGGTAATAAAATATCTACAAAAAAAGGGTATGACACCAACTCAAATCCATCGAGATATTGTGGCAACTGTAGGGGAGTGTGCAGTATCCTATGACATAGTCAAACGTTTTTGTCGAGAGTTTAAGTGCGGAAGATCGAGTTGTGAAAACCAACATGGCGGTGGACCACCTGTAACGGTCACTACAGACGAAAACATTAAAAAAGTTCACGATATTGTGTTACAAGACCGGCGAATACGTATCAGGCAAATTGTTGAAGAGACTGGCTTGTCATATCATGTAGTGCAACAGATACTTACTAAAGAATTGGGCATGAATAAGATCAGTGCAAGATGGGTGCCACGAATGTTAACCATTGATCAGAAAAGGCATAGAGTATTGATTTGCGAGCGTCTGTTGGATATGTATCAAGCAAATAAAGATAATTTTCTCCATAGATACATAACCATGGACGAGTCTTGGGTACATCACTATGATCCCGAAACTAAAGTTCAAAGTAAACAGTGGAAACACAGTGGTTCTCCGCCACCACGTAAATTTAAAGTGGCATCGTCTGCTGGAAAGGTTATGTTGTCTGTATTCTGGGATGCTCAAGGAATAATCCTGACTGACTATTTAAAAAAGGGAGAGACTATTACAGGGGCCTATTATGCAAACCTTATTCTAAAATTGCGAGAGGCTATTAAAGAGAAACGCCGGGGTAAGTTAACAAGTGGCGTTCTCTTCCACCAAGACAATGCTCCCAGCCATACGTCCTGTGTTGCTAAGGCTGCCATACACCAAGCAGGCTTCGAATTGGTGGAGCACCCACCGTATTCGCCGGACTTGGCCCCCAGCGACTACAGGCTATTCCCAAAATTAAAGGAACTTTTAAGAGGAAAAAAATTTTTGGACAATCAAGAGGTGATATCTGTTGTGGAGGAGTGGTTTTCAGAGGTCGGACAAAATTTTTTTCAGGAGGCTATTGAAATGCTGGAGCACCGATGGAATAAGTGTATTAGTGTAGAGGGAGACTACGTAGAAAAATAAAATATAAATCTTGAATGTAGTTTCATTGTAAGTTGGGTAGGGGTGGAGCATAGGGATCAACCCTCGTACTTAGACCCTCTTGCAGTAAAATGATAAATCTACATTCAGGCTAAAGGGTCATCTGCCGTAAAAATATAAATCTAGATTTAGGTTAAAGCTTAGTTTAGTTATGTCACTATGTATGGAAATGTGAGTCTTAAATCCAAATTTAAGATTGAAACTCGAGTCGTTTAATTGGTTCTTACTAGATTTATCTTTTTACCGCAAATATAAAGTCATACATAACGTTGTACAATCTTTCCTAATTACCTACTGCTAATGCGTGTTACTCTTTGACCGGAAAGTCTATTTTAGATACTTATGGTAGTATTATTTTCTTTTCTCATTTCCGTGAATTAAATAAAAACTTATTTATGATGTGATTCAGAAACAGCTGTAATTTTCCACTGAGTAACAAAAACTTAACATATGAAATTAATAGTACGTATGATTAATGTTCGTTACGGAGTGGAACATTTTAACTAAGTTACTCCTTTTTGTTTAATAATTCTTTTATATTACGGTATAATTTTCCATCAAATTTTAAATGTTTTGTTCCAGATCAGTCCAAATGCGTATTTACTCGATGCACAAAGGAGAGTTCGTGATGGTTTTCATAGCGTTTTTCGCTTGTTTTGGTCTCGGTGTATTCATAGGATTAGCAGGTAACTACCACTTAAAACAGTTTTTTATATTTGCAAATGGAAATAATACTTAGGTCCAATAAAATTGTACAAGTTGTAGGTATATTAGTCGCGGGATCGGAAAATATTGCATTGGCGACTACTCATTTGGACTAACTTAAAGCAGCTAGAGGCAAACTACGGTAGCCGGAGCTGCCGGAGACAAAAAATACGTAGCCTAAAATCTCGTTTTCTAAAATGGGGTTACTTTGATTATCCCTGTGTTTGATTTTGATATAAATTAAGCATGTCTAAAATTTGTGGGTTTTTGTTTTGAACTTTTTAAATCCAATTTGTTTCAAAATATTTGAAATTATTACTCGTATTTTGCCCTCGCATAAGAAACCTTTAGAAGTAATGTCGCGAAAGACCTAAATCAACTCACACATTGCACAAAATCTATGATACGAAAAATTATCAAAGCCGCCTTGCTTTTCTAAAGTCACTACTAACTTTTATATCTAAACTACATTGAAATAGAGTTGAAAAGCGACGAACCGTGTATTATTATGGTTTTTACAATGACAAGTTTCAAGGCTCTGTACATGGTTAACACCTAATACTATATTTTCGGAAAGAGTAGTTAAATGGAGGATTTGATTAAACAAGTCGACCTTCGTCACGACACTCCGTGCGAAGTTTTACGTCACACTTGTGGTACTTTTGGGTTGTCAACCTTTATGACACTCCTTTTACGCGTTAAAAAGTAATTAAGCTTATGGTTGGAATTTATTTTACTACACTCATAAAATATCATAAATTATTTAATAAAAACAGAAGTAAAATATTTTTCAGGTTATGTTATGGTGTCTTCTTTATTAAATTCAAGAACTTGGCAGAACGATTTTGAGTTTCAAAACAATGATGAAGTACTTTATGAAATATTTGAATCCATGCTTCGATATCTATATCCTCTTACGAGTAGAAACTACTTACTTATCTTCGTCTAATCTCACCCGACAATTATAACGTGACCCGCGCGCTTATACCTATTAGTCCTATTACCTTGGCGGGCTTCGAAGTACAACCAAGGAAGAGATATGTCTGAGCACGGAGCTTATTAATATACTGGGTGTCTCAAAAATCAACGCCGAAACTGAGAGGGCTGAAAGAGCAGCTAAAACGCAATCGATTTACCCCTATTTATGTTCAGCCATTTTTGCTAGTTCTGGTGATATTGATCGTAAAGATTCTAATAATGCAGTAGTAGCAAAACTTATGAAATAAAACATGAAAGTAATGATTTTTTTCGTGAGATATGGGAAAATTACACAAAAACAGATAAAAGTTATCAATATGTCCGAAACTAGTAAAAATCGCTGGAAATGAATAGGGAATCGATATGTTTTTAGCTGCTCTATCAGGCCTCTCAGTTTTGGCGATGGTTTTTGGGACACCCTGTATAGATAGTAAAAGAAGATGCAGACTGACCGATAAGTCACCGCACGCAGCCGAAATTGCTAGACCTAGGGATTTGATATTTAGGATTAGGAGGGTATTTTTGGAAATTCATCCCCCAAGGGGTAGGGGTGATAGGGAGGTAGCTGGAAACTAATTCTATGCGTACGAAGTCACGGGCGTCCTCTTGTACTTAGAAACGGGCCATGATAACCTCGAAAACAAATGTACACTCAATAACTCAATATAGAGCCTATATTGTGTGAAAATCATTGTGCTTGGCATTGAATAGGTCAAGCTTTATCAGTTGCCCTCAGTTAGGCCAACAGAATCCTTAAATGGCGGCGACTGACATGTGGCATTCCCTTTTAAGTATATAGTCATACAACGGCTTGACTCACAATAATTTACTCGATACCAGCTGGCCTGTAGCCTAAAGTCGCACTCGCAATCGACTTCAAAGTGAAACAATTGTTTTCATTTTGTATGCAGGCTCGTCTCCGACTTTCAAAATGAAAACGATTGCGATTGCGAGTGCGTTAGGCAATAGCCCCCCTGAAGTAGGTACAATATATATCTGTGTGTAACAATACGTATCGGATGTGTGTATGTACCTATCCGTTTTGGACTCCATAAGGAATACGGACTCCAAAAGGGGTCGACCGATTCCGATAAATTGACAACAGGATTTTTTTAGAAAGGTATTTGAAAAAAAACATGTAATCATGTAAATCACTTCAAAACGGTCTGGTGCATAAGGCAACGGGAAACCACTGCAGCTAATATTCGCCAGTTTGCCAGATTTGATATAACATGGAAAGGTACTATCAGACCATTGGAACCTTGACCCACCATAGAACTGTGTCACAGAGACGTTATGATTCAAGTCATAAGAAGTGTCAAACAAATTGTTTTATAATGTCACTGTGACACCGTTCTATGGTGGGTCAGGGTTCCAATGGGCTGATAGTACAATGTAAGAGTCATGGCATTTGAATGATGTCATCACTCATCACCATTACTCTGTGCTGCATCATAATCACGTATGCTTGGGTGAATCAACATTTAAGGTACTTCCTATTTATTGACACGTTTCACAAGTTACACGTTTTTAGAAAATCTATGTATTATTAGCTAACGACATGGCTTACACGTTTATTAAATCAGTCATGTAGGCTTACATTTGCACTTATTTAATTTAAAATAATACAGTTTTGAACAATAATATAGTTGGTGACGCAGGGGACGATGTGGTCCCTAGGTTTTGCATGAAAAAAGTGCATTTTCCACTGAGTTACTAGGTTTTTTGGAAGAATAAAAAATATTTGAGGTTTTTAACATGTGAGGTCCATAAATTTGAAGTCACCAGGAAAGTTTTGATACCGCAATAGAAAAGGAGTACTTTAAAAGTTGATTCACCCGCTTATGACTTCCGAATGTAACCGTTGCATCCTTATATTATTTATTGCTCCGTTTATTGTGATCTCCAGGGCCATCACCAACTTCGACCACGTCGGTCTCAGCGTCCAGCGTACTCGCGAACTCGAGTACCATCTACCAGGGTCCGTTTCATCTCCACAGTCCCCCGTTGGGCACCAAGGTGCAGCAACTATGGCTACTGGCTGAGATCTTGACAAATAATAATGATGGTAAGGCATAGATTAACTGGACTGATGATAATTAGATGTAATGTAGCCTGATTCTCGCATTGCTGAAATCAGCGCTTTAGACAACATTTTTTTAGCCAATAATTCTGTCTAGCTAGAAAACATGAGTTTCCAGTTTTATTTCGAATTTCTATAAAAAGTACATACATACATACATACCTTCACGCCTGTCTCCCAATAGGGTAGGCAGAGATTATGGAACGCCAGGTGCACCGATCTAAACACACAATTTTCGCTTCCTCTACATTCATCAATCTCTTCATGCACGTACGGCGGTTTCGGGTGCTATTGATTTGGCCCTTAATCAGTACATCGCGAATCTGATCACTGTAGGTCCGTCTAGGACGTCCCCTACGGACATCTCCGCTCATTCTCACTCGCCATATCTCTTTCGTAACTCTTTTTTCATCCATCCTTTCTAAATGACCAAACCACCTTAGCATACCCTTTTCGATTTTAGTCACTACATCTTCTTTCAATCCACATCGTTCTCGAATCTCGCTATTTCTTACTCTATCTATCATTCTAACTCCACACATACATACTCGTACTTCTTAGAGCTCTCATTTCAACTGCATTAATCCTACTTTCGTTCTTCTTCTGCCATACCCAAGATTCACTACCATACATCAATGTTGGCGTCAATACTCCCTGAACAATGGCAAGGCGAGCTTTGCTCGATATGACCTTGTTTGCCAAGATTGAGTATTGTGTTGAAAAAGTATTCAATTCCAAATCAAAATAAATTGTTTTTTAAATGGGTTACTCATTCTTTAGGACATTTGGTCGAAACTGTGCAGGCTAGCAGTTCCATTCGACATAGGCATTTGGCATAAGTATGTTTATCACAAAATTCGCTTCACTTCTTGCTTAGCCATTTCAACCAAATTCTTGAGTCAAAAAATCTGTGTTTATTGAATTTGAGACGGTATCAGTTGTTCTTTTGTTGACTAACTTCTGTTCTATTTGCAGAAGAGATCTTCGACAAGAGTTTCCAAGTTAGTATATCGGTGGACGGTGTACTGAGCGATCACTCAACAACCAACTTGATCCCTGAGACCGAACGGACTAACAGGTAGGTAAATAATTAATAATTAGTAACCCATTTATATTACTACTAGCTGTTGTCCAGGTAGAAGTCGTTTTTATCGCTATTCGCGTGTACAATTAGGGCTCTTATTGTCGCGCCTACTAATAGGCCTGATTTGACACACCTGAAACACATTTTGTACTAAGTTGACAGCTGTCAATTGGGCCCCTTAGAACAGCACGACTATAGTAACTCAGCTCTTCCGTTGTTTCAGAACACAGCACCTAAAGTGCGTAAAGCAAGTGTGTGAGGAAGTTATGGTACTGCACCTGGGCTCGCTTGAATACACGCATTACATGCTCAACATACACTTCTACGGGCTAAAGGAGTTCCACAAGCGATACTTTATCAAGGAAATCATGTTCTACGTGAGTATAGTCATAGTCATAGTCATATTAATTTATTGCTTTATGTTGTACAATGAGATCTTAAAAATACAGTAGGTAGCTTCAACATAAACCCTGCAAGGGCACTGCAACAAGACACAATAATATACTTACATGTCTATTTAGTAAAGTGTGTATTGATGCGACTTAAGGTTGTCCCAGACATAACTGCTGGGCACCGGATTAGTAGCGTGAGTCAATATCGTATAAAGCTGCATAATTGAGAATGCATGCGCTCAAATGTGTTTTGTACGCTTTGACGGGACTACTTAAACTTGTCGGTTTATATGAACTGCGTCGACTTGAAGAAGTTGAAACTACTTATCCAGCGCCTCAATCCTAGGCGATATCATCCAAATCAAATTTGACCTGTTATCGTATTGTTATTACTGTCAAGTAAATAAGAGCTATCAAGGCTCTTCGCGTCTTACCGTGTCGAATAGAAGCCTTGAATTAGCACATAGGATAGGATCCTAATATCCCGGATGTTTTCAATAATGGCAAAAGAGTTCTACGCGGACGAAGTCGCGGGCTAGGCTATTAAATAACTGTCGTTCTCCTTACTAGATAAATATAAATACTAGCGTTTATAATGATATTTTTTTTCAGTTCAAAACATATAACCCGGCTTTTACGCAGATGGAGACGTGGTTCCGTTTCATATTTCTGTTGTCTACATTCACGATTGCTGTAAGTTAATGTATAATTTTCTTAATTGACATTTACGATTTATTAGCCAATAAAACTTACTTTCATGGTGACATACAATAACAATTCTATTACAGGTTTGTTTTCCTTATTAGGTCATTAGTCATTCAGGGCACGACTATGTAATTGAAAATTGCTATCCTTGATATCCAACTGGCAATGTTAATTAAACCACTTTAATCTTTTACTCATTCTAAGAGTATGATGAAAAATAATTTCACTAAGCCGGAACTTTATCAAGACTGGCAACTCACACTTGTTGTGTTCCGGTTTAGGGATAAGACAGCCGGTGAAATGACTAGCATAGAGGCATTCCATCTTAGTCCTCAGGGTTGGCAACGCATTTGCAGTCTTAGGATTGCATTGCAGTCTTGTGAATGCGAATGTATATGGGTCACAGTTTCCACTTACCATCAGGTGGCCTGTGTGCTCGTTTGTCTTCTCTACGACATAAAAAAAAACATTGACAGTTGGCCGAATCTTCAGCAAAATATCCCGTTAACTTCCGTTACATCCAAATTTCGTAGAATGTTTTCTTCCTATGGTTTTTTTCGTAAAATAGCTTTCGATACCACTTAATGAATGACAATATTTAATACAAATAAATATTGTCATGAAAGAGCAAAGATTTGTGTTGCTATAAAAGAAAAAAAATTGATCACACTTTGTTAGGTACCTTGTCGCTTTACACATCGACGTAAGCAATGTCAAACAAGATTGTCAGATATGTTAATGCAAGAGAAGACAAAAGTTACTAATCTACTTTTGACTTCGACTTCATGATGCCTTTGTATGAAATAAAACAACTAAAATCTAATATTTCAGTGTTGGTTTGCGCACGCCCTGCGCAAGTACTCGACGCACGACTGGTCCATCGAGCAGAAATGGACGTCTTTGTTATTGCCGCTGCTTTTGCTTTATAACGGTAAGTGAATACTTTAGCTTTTTGGGAAGACAAGTTAGGCCAAAAATATCCTTCTGAGCCCGTATTATGGTCTCCATAATCGCGCTGGATAAAGCTTCCGTCACTCTCGCACTTGCATAGTCGTCAGAAAGTGACAGATGTTTTATCTACGCCTATCCACGTCGATAAAAACTAAAGTAATTGGCAGGCTGACCTTGCACTTTGCCTATGGATAATTTATAATGAGTTCACGTCAATGCAAGTGTTAAGAAGACCTTCGAGTTAGGGTTAATTCATATTGATTCGAATGGCCGAGCAAGAAAGCAATACCCCCTCTTTTATATCGTGACAAAGTAGGCCTTCTTTGAAACAGGAATTCGACCGAATGCCGTATCTGTTTTGCAAATGAAACCCTTATTAAATTAAACATGGTAAAAAAAAAAAAACATAAGAATGACATTCCTCTTACAGACCCAATATTCCCCCTGCGGCTAGTATCTGGCAGCTGCTTCGCGCCGCTGATGGACTCTGTGTTCCAGACCACCTTCCTGGCCTGCGTACTACTCTCCTGGCTCGCACTCTACCACGGACTCAGACAGGTAAACTCGTGTAACCTGATCAAAAATTCGGGTCAAAGGACCAAGATGGATAAAAATCGGGTCAAAGGACCAAATAATTATCAGACGATTATTTTTTACTCATATTTACTTAGTGAACGTGTATAGTCTTTCAATAATCAGATGTATTCGTATTATTTATTTATTCCAGAACGAAAGAGGTTTCCTCTCATTCTACCTGTTCAAGCTAGTCGTGGTGGGATCAATATGGATGCCAGCTATGGTCATCACGGTGTGGCAGAAATACTACGCGTACTATGACCCCACATACAACTACACCATGAATCCAAACTACTCTGTAAGTTCAGAAATATAGAAGTCAAAGTAGTAGTAAGAGCGAGCTCCGAGGAATCGGGAGTTGGGAAGAAGACGGGTGTGCGCTGCGCCAACCCATCGTATCGTACCTCACCTCTCCAAGGTGGTGTGATTCTCTTAAAAATGCGGTCGAACGAACGAGTGAATGTCGCAGCGGCGAGTTTAAGTAGTCCAGTCAGAGCGAACGAAACACATTTAAGCGCGTGCATTCTCAATGAGGCAGCCTTATACGTTCGATTTCATCGTCACAAGCCATGCTGCCAAATGGACTACATAAACTCGCCAATGCGATATTCACTCGTTTTGTTCGTCCGACCGCGTTTTTGAGAGACTATACTTAGTTGACCTTATCGCCTTAGTTAGCGATATCATTAACGTAATATTGACTATATCACTGCACTAAATCCTTACTTGAGATTCCTTGGAGCTTGGACGCGGACTATACATTGTTTTGTTCTTCGAAGGGAGTTGTTAAGGCTGAAATTGTTTTCAGGATTTCTACTGGCGTCCGTTTACATATGCGCGCAGTAGTTTTCCTTGTTTTCGTTTCGTTGTTATTTCTAGTTAATGAGTTCTATAATTAAAACACATTTTCTCAGAGTTACCAAACCAATTCACTGAATCGAATGGGAATTACTTCTAGATTTTTAACTAGTGTAGGTAAAAGGTGTTGAGAGCAAAGATGATGTCACTTTAATATATTATTCGGGAGGCCGTTTTGTGTTGAAAAAATACGTCATGACTTGCGAAAATTATATTATGACACATAATGACTAAAAATAATCACGGCTGACAATATAAACCCGTACCGTTTTGTACTAGTTCAAAACGAGCAACATCGGTATACATTTTTTTTTAAATGAAAATCTTGGTTCCTTAATAGCGTTTGGCCGGCTATCGCTACCTCACTTGGACTCGTAACCGATAGTATTTTTGTCACTCATGTTCTATAGAATAACGTGATTGCCGATATCTATTAAGAAACGGTACTTAATGTTTTTCCGCATCTGGGTAATCGATCCTTAAGGTTGAGTATCCACCAGAGCTGAGTGGCAGCGGTGCGGTGTGCGAGGAAAAAAAAACACCATTAAGCCTCATTGGATATTCACCCTAAGGATCTAATATTTAGTACATCAAATGCAACGCTATATTTATAACCTACACGAGAATATACCAATTACATTGATTATGACCCTGAGTTTCGTAGCGAGAGCAATACAATTATTACAAGACCGTTTACTCCTACGCATGAACGTGGGCAGCCTAATGTGATGAATACAGTGCAATAGTTCAGCGAGAGAAAACAATGATTTTTATTCCAATTGGTACCGAGTGCGTCGGTGAATAGGTACAGCTATAAGACATTTACGTACACTTATGGCTTTATGAATTGGGGTCGAAGGACCAATTAATCCGGTTCGAAGGACTATTGAATTTGGGAAAAATCTGCTTGAAAGCCGGGCTGGTACTGAAGGTTCATTAGTAACCAGAGATATAAGGCCGTTTTATTTGTCCATTTGTCGTAGTAATAAATGAAGTATAATTAAATTAACTTTACACTTTGGATCTTTTATGTAGTACTTGACTTTCCTTGGTCCTCACGGGAGGCAAATGTAAAAATTATACATCATTATCCACCTGGATCCATTTGCCCCAACTTTCTAAGTAGCAGACATACGTAGCGCATAAACGCAAGTAAATTGGGCGTAACGATCAATAATTAATTATGGTCCCGGAAATTTCTATTATTTTAGCTAATCAAGAGCAACGTGAGATTAACCACTTAGCAATTCCTGGGTAAAATGTTTATAGGTGAACATCTACAATAAGTGTACCTATTAAAATAATACTTACCTAACTTAAGTAACATGTTTTATATTTTCAGGCGGTAAAGGGAATATTCTTCACCGCAATCGTCGTTTACTTCCTGTACCTGCTCATGCTTGTCGTCAAGGCGTATAGCGATCTCAGGAGTATGCCGTTCTTTGGTAAGTACATCTGTATTTGTCACGCAAAACATCATGGCAGTGTTTCCAAAAGTACGGATTGCAACTTTGGTAGAATATGAAAAGATTTTCGGTTTAACCCTAAAATAATAGGACTGCCGTCATTAACACGTCAGCTTTTTTTAAAGATGGCTCGCGAAGGGCTTTAGATGGAATGAGACAATTTGAGAACCGCTGCATAATTAAACAGTTTGACGACGCGCTGGCCTAGTGGGTAGTGACCCTGCCTACGAAGCTAGTGGTCCTGGGCTCGAATCCCGGTAAGGGCAGATATTTGAGTGATGAGCGCAAATATTTGTTCCTGTATAAGTATTTATATCGTTACCTAGTACCCATAGTACAAGCCTAGAGCTTAGTTTGGGACTAGGTCAATTGGTGTAAGATTGTTCCCTTATATGTATTTAAGTTATTTAGTTTTTTTAGAATTTCATATCGCACGCCATTCTATTTGGTCTGATCTGTTCTGATGTCAAATGTATGTTTTGTTGAAACCTATTTGTTTTAGACGTGCGACTCCGCTGCATATCGATAGTGGCGGCCACAGCGTCCGCGATCACGGCAGTGCTAGCTGCCCATGGGTGGGGCCCGGCCGCGCTGCAGGACCACTGGGCCTCGCAGCCGAGGGTCCACTACGACACGTCAGCGCCCTTCATGGCTCTCTACGGACTGTTCAACTTCAAGATGTACATATTAGCCTATTTATTCTCGCCGGGAGGAGGTTCGCCACACGGTGAGACATATGTTATTAACCTTTTCATACAAAAAACGTCATTTACAGATCTCACATTTTGCACAAATAGGCTAACTAAATGAAAAATAACCTGTGGAGGACTCCGAAACCGAGCATGACAGTGTTTTGTTTTCAGAAACGGCCATCACCAAGGACAACCCAGCATTCTCTATGATCAACGATTCCGACGAAGATGTTATCTATGGCTCAGACGAAGAAAGCCGCCGGCCCCTCAACTCCCACCATCGGATGAACGAGGATATATGATTGAACCTATAGACAAATTCCATGTATTTTTTTCATGTTATAAAGTTATATCGAGGTCTACTTTGGCTTTATTATTTCCTGATCCTCAATGTCAAAGTTAACAGCGACAAAATTCCCATTTTTAACGGACTTCAAAAAAGGAGGAGGTTATAATGTTCCACTGTATGTTTTATGTATGTTCACCGATTTCCCCGACAACTATGGATAAATTTTGAAAAAAGAACATTTGATAGGGTATACTTTTAAGGTGGTCCCATTGTCACCAAATGCTTTGCGTGCCTACCCGGATTTAATTTGATCCTTATTGTGAAGCTTCCTAGGGTTAAAGTTTATTGTAGGTTAGCCAATAAAATACGAGTAATCAAATTTACCAAAAAACGCGCCTTACATATAAATATTCAGTATGGCCGCTATTTCCGTGGGTTTGATGTCACGTGACCGCGTCGCCGCGCAGCCGTGAACAAATTTTCTGCCTACCGCTACTACCGCACACGAAAGGTTAAGGCTGGTTTTAGTGTCACACGGACCACAGTGCGGATCGCTTCGCACAGACCGATCTAATACAAATAATGACGGTCGCCCGTCCGCATTACACTAAAACCCTCCCTAAGCTTAAAAAAAAAGAACCAGATCGATTGATCCGTACTGACGGTCCGCGTGACACTAAAAGCAGCCTAAAGCAAGCACTAGACCACACGACTCACGTGAGTAAGTGATTAAAGAGCGGTGTCACGGAGTAAAGCTCTTATTAAACCGCTAGCATAACAAAATTTGACGCTATTACACTTTATTATGGTAATATGCCAACAGCATCATGAGATGGAGCAGTACGTATACAGAATCTGCACCACGGCAGAGACAAAATGGAGCTCTCAAGGACTGACCAAGCTGACATCGGTGTTTGAACATATAACCTCATGCATGCCAATCGATGACATGAACTATACTCATTGGAGATAGGGTATCTCAGGCCAGAGACGAATGGCCGAAAGGCCAATTGGACTTCAATGAGGGTAGTCCCATCTGGTATACTGATGGTTACATAAAAGGGAACGATAGAACTGCCCCTTTGGCACTGGACGCACTAAAGATAAATTGTAAACTAGTCCAAAACTGCAAAGAAAACCTAAATACCTCAGGAAACTCCAACAAGTTATACTGAGATACCAGGGGACTTTAACATTGATGAAAACGAAATAGCAGACGAACTAGCTAGAAACGGTGCTGACAACTCCCTAGTCGGCCTGTTGCCATTTTGTGGCAACACAAGGCAAAAACACTCGAAATCACCAAGTAAAGGGTTCAAAAGCAAGCTCTCAAAAGAGATCCTACAACTCTAAAGAGAAAAGACATGCCCAGTGACTAGGATCCTAACTGGCCACTGCAAACTGAACAGACATACAGGTTCTTTTTTTTTCATATGTCAGCAGTCAGCATTGCACATCCTCTGTTCGTGGGGACCACTAATTCGCAACAGAAGTATCTACCTAGTGCGACATATCATGGAACCACAAGAGATACAGTACAACTCCTCACGGGCCAAAGCATCTGGAAATTCCGGGACGCAACGGGCCTTTGCGGTGAGCTCTAAACAAATGCTGCCACAAAAGATCAGCAATGGTCAAAATGGCACA
Source organism: Acleris laterana (assembly GCA_963966035.1). Classification (NCBI taxonomy): domain Eukaryota; kingdom Metazoa; phylum Arthropoda; class Insecta; order Lepidoptera; family Tortricidae; genus Acleris; species Acleris laterana. Next base: position 6,405,471 of record OZ014446.1, on the reverse strand, counting down.
CAAGGCCCATTCCCGCGATTTAATAAAAAAAAAAAACTGTACCTACCTTAGTACAGTCAGCTGCAGAGAAATGTAACCACCTTTGCTAGGAAACTTGTATGCAGGGGGGTCAGTTTTCTCTGCAGCTGACTGTACCTATGGACATTGTATGAAACTTTATAGCTATAGAACAGGGAAGTGATACTTTGTTCCAAGTATTTAGAGCAGTTATGGTGAAATAATTGCGTAGTTAGAAGAAAATATAAGATGCCTACTCGTAGGTATGTACTTATCCTACTTTCGAAACTGAAACTCTTGTTGTATTTTAATTGGGCGTTTGAATACCTCGTGCATAACGATGTAACTATTTAAGATCGCGTACAGTAAAACACAACTGATATGGCTAACTGATGTACCTGCGCAGATGACGATTCGCCTTTGTACATTATAACTCTGTATTGTATTAGATTTTCTGTTTTTTTTGTGTACAATAAAGTGTTTACATACATACATACATACATACGATTTTTCGAAGCGCGGAAAACTAATCAGCACGATCCACGCGTTGCGTGGTTGTATTCTGCGCCATTATTATATATGTATATATATTTATAACTTAGTGACGCCATGTTGGCGCACGCCGAGTGAGATGGAAAAAATAGATGCAAGTTAATTTGCACCTTATAACTATTACGTACAAGTCTGATCGTGGGTTTCAATCGTGCTTTCGGAAATCATCGGAATCGTTGTTCGTGTCTGCGCGAACCCGGCATATAAATTGTGTTCTACTGTAACTTGTTACTTGTAATTATAAGTGGAAGTCTCTTTTTAATACATATTGTTGGAAAGAGATTTCCGATTGTAATAGAAGTTACAAGCGTTTGATAAACGGGCCCCTGGTGCTGAAAACAAGGAAAGCATATAATCGCTTGCTATTCTATTAAAAATATAGTATGTCGTTCCTTCGTTCCATCTGCGTTTTTCAAAATAGGGCTACTTTGAAAACGTCCAAATTACCTTTAGCTACATCCCTTTCTCTCGATTTAGCTCTGAATGACGCGTGACAGGGACTTGGCACCCGAAGTTTCGAATTTAGTGTTTCGTGGTACTTAACCATCCTGTCGCGCTCGCAAAATTCGAGCAGTCAGACAAAATGGCTGCGATCAATAAGAGCGCACGATTTAGCAGGGAAAGGAAGCAGGTACTCCTATTCGGCTAAGAGGAAGTATCCAATCCGCAGATACATTGAGGAAACATAAAATCTTAGATACTCTGTGTGATTGGCCCAAGGAATTTAAACGTATATCCAAGAAAAATCACGTAAAGGGCGTTCGCAAGCGAACCTAACTGAATTCTGATAAAAAGATTAAATGTACGATAAAAATTATGGTCGTCAGCAAAATTCATACAAAATTAGCATTACAAATTACTAGTCAAGGATACGGTATGCGATGAGTCAAAGTCAGTTCAAAAACAGCAGCAAGAACGTTGTGGTAGAATTATAAAAATACCTACTATGAAGGGCAGCCGTCAGCATCGTTATGATGTAACGGGAGATGAAAACAAATTCTACTGTGACGCTATAATATAACCTTGAAAGCAAATGCTAATAGGTTTGTCCGTTGAGGAGTTGCCGAGACATGCCTACCTACACGGATGACATCTTTTGCTATTTCGTTTAATAACTTAATCAGTCGCGGCAAGTTTTTAAAGACCTTTAACGTGGAATTACCAGCACATTCCTCATAGTATTAGTATCTTGCATTGCACCCCCTTCCGAAAAAAATTACCTTCAGCTCCCATAAAAGGTTACAGTCAAGATACAATAAACAATAAGTAAAGTCAGCGTCAAAAATAGACACTTAACTTTCGGTTCCTTTCCTGCCTACTTTGTCGCAACATCGTCAAATGTGTTATTGCGATAAAGTACAAAAGTGATCAATTACTTTTGACCCCTGACGATACGTGTTTACAATATTTGAGGAATTCGTTTTCTTTTTCAGATTCTATGATAAGATTTTATAAACGCCAAACTTGTAAGGCGTAAATAAGATTAAAAGAGTTTCTTAGCTCGCGATAACATTAGGCCAATGTAAGCCATTTCTACTACCTACTTCTATTCTATTCTAGAATAGTGTCTTTGTGACAGTACGTAGTCAGTTTGCTTAGCTACTAGCTACAGTCAGCCACTGGCTTGTTTTCGCTCCACGCCAATTATAGGTAGCTATAAGCTATACCAGAGTTTGCCGTGGTGACAGGAGAATTATAATATTCTCAATTAGCAACCACCACATCAAGCAGCAGTTTTTGGGTAAAAATTGGATCATGTACCTAACCAATTTAACTCGAAACATATCTACTTACATTTTGTACAAACTCTTCTTTGCCAACCTATACGACTCAAAAGTAATCCGGCAGACAGTGCGCACCATTATCTTTCAGTCAAATGTGAACGCAAACTAAACGAAACAACAAAATGGCGGCAAGGGTAGTGCGAAGTGCGCAAGCGCACCGCGTACTTCTATTCATAGATAGGCTCCCATATTTGATCCTAACGCAGGACGCCACTTGGGCGCCCACGCCGAGAAAGTTCTGGTCCTTGTTTATCTTCAAAATACGCAATACCTACCCTTCTTGTAAAGGTTGTAGAGCTGTTAAAAACGCAGTTTTTCAAGGAAGGAAATAATAAACTTAAACCTTGTTTCCTTGTGCTAAGCAGTCTTGTGTAAAGCAAAGTCTTCAAACAAATATTGAATTCATTTAATTAAATTTAACTACTTATATCATATGAGAAAATACTGAGAAGACATATATTCGTTGGAGTGTAATGTAGAGTATTCAATGACACCCCAGTCTCGCATCCGGCTCACGTGTTATCTATTCTGTGGTATGAGAATATTGAGAATAATATGCTAAAGGGACTTTACATGAAGAAAACGTAAGTAGGAAGAGCAAATATTAAAATGATGTCTAGTAAATTAATACACAATTAGGTCAACCGAGCAAGCTAAATGATTAATATATTACCTACGATGTGATATGAAGACCCATAAGACATCGTTTGAGTTTTGTCACGCACTTAGTTAACGTGCCTGGGCGCCATTTTGTCGAACATTTCGGCTCGAGTTTTTAATGCAGGTTTTGAAGTTTCCCATCCTTCTACATTACCTTAGAGGTAAGATAAATCACAAAAGAGTAGATTAAATGATAGTAAGTATACAATTTTACCGATGGGAACACCACACTGTCCCTAGAGATTGCGCCGTCGTGTCCGCCATTTTGTTCATAGCTAGACCGTCATGAAGTTGCAGGTCTATCAGTTCTTTGAGATATTAATTAATAGGTCTTCTGAAATTAAACATGCCAGTTGATCATTATTGTTTTAATTAAGAAGAAATAAATAATTAGCAATTATACCTACTATGAGAATACATGTTCAATCAATGGAGATAGTCTGTATATTGTTAAGAGTGTGAGCGATGAGGATTACAGGGTGGGGATGGGCTGAGTGCGACTGTAGGATGGCAGGGAGCTGCAATGGGCGCTGCCTGGCTCCACAGGGCTCCGACGGCAGCATTAATGGCGTGGCAGCCGTGCGCCGTAGCACCGCACCACCGCGTACCACACACGCCACTCCAGCTCTCGGGTCACAGTTCTCGTTCAGCGACTCATCGTCCGAACACAAATCAATCACTTCACACTCCTCTACACGTTTTAAAGGATCTCGATTGTCTACTTCCATAGCTTGGTCACAGTCTGTCTCCACAAACACAATATCCTTTTCTCTTCTCTCCTCTGCTTCTTTCTTAAGTCTGTCGATGTACTCATGCATGCTTTTCATCGACATTCTCTGCAAATCTACAGTAATCGGCTTGCACTTTAGCAGTAGCAGTTGGGCTTTCAGATCCAATACGTATTTGTGTCTCTGATTTGGAAAGACATGTCTCCGCTGCCAGTAGTCTATGGGTCTTCTATACCTCACCGGAAACTGCTGGTTTTTACTTTTTGTAACAGATGGCTTGTTGTTACTTGAAGTTGTTGTGCAACAGTATCTTTCAACCCTTTCTCTAGAGTAGCTTGTGTCTCGGTTAACATTAGTTTTAGCATTTTTCAAGTACGCAAGGGAGGAAAATGGGTATGGAGGTCCTCTGTCAATGTTAGCAGCTGATCGTGCATTTCTCTGGCGTGTCTCTCCATTTAAGTTCTTAGCTGTAGTGTCCAGTTTCTCACCTAGAGGATTAAGCCTGAGAGCAGAGAGAAATTCTGGCAGCCCCCCATTCGGAGAAGATCCAGATGGGACCTCAGCATTGTTACACAGCCTCTCATGTGCCTGCAGAGTATCCACATTGTCAAAATGACTGTCACAGTTATCACAGAGATAGATATCGGACTTGAGCTGGGGTTCTTGAGTTTCAATGGGCTTAGGGCAGTCATAGAGCATGTTCTCATTGCGGAAGGTGACAAGTAAACGACCATTGGGCCTGTAGTACAGGCTGGTAGTGCTGTCGCGGTTGTCGACGTAGCGCAGCCGGCGGCGCGGGTAGCGCGAAAGCTGCGCCGAGAAGACCAGCAGAAATGCACTCTTGTGGAACTCATAGCATCGCTTTACGAGCCTCTTCAGGCGGTTCGCCCAGTCCTCGGGCACCGCGGCCGGCCGCACGAACGGGTGCGAGAAGGCGACGTCTTTCGGCCACCACGGCGGCTGCCGAATGTCCCGCGCCGTGTCGCGGCCCCAAGAGCAGGCCACCATGAACGAGATGAACCGCTCCAGCTCGGCGGCGGTCACCGTCGACAACCCCGTGGGGTGCCCGTTCGCGAACAGCAGCGGCAGGTTCGCGATCATAGCGCTCTGGGTCGGCGACTGTCATCGGAATTGCGAGGGAGGCGCTTGCGATGTCGCGGACCACGGCACCATCGTAACGGTTAATTCACCCCTGTCCGTCGTTGATATGATATCTGGAACCTCGACATCAGTCCCGCATTTATAACATGTCACTGAGCTCTAAACAAATACGCCAGGAAGGAACAGAATCTCGGCGGCATATATCACAAAATTCTGTGAAGCGCGTTCGTTAACTACTAAATACGTACAGTACAGAGAGAAAGAGATCCATAGCCATAGATCTTTGTTACGTAGGTTTGGACGCCGTACGAACGAAACGCTGCGATTCGATGCTAAATTCCGATTTTTATACCGATTATAGATCAGGTCGACGGACAGATTCAGAGATTAACAATTGCCTTTTATACTAAGGGTAATTTACAAGCGCTTATTTACTTAATAATCTCTCTTTATCCATTCATTTTACCTTTTTAAAGATGAATAATGAATAATGAAAAAGCAAAGTGCCCGTTGATTATTTTTATGCGTTTCGTTTATCCACTACAATATACAACTAGTGTTGTCTTACTTTGGGTAGGGACGCTATCCAGTCAAACTATATGAAGATTCGATATTATTTGTCTTCGTTTTTTTATTTTTCTGAGAACTATAAAACATCGGCTGTGTTCCAAACGTAGTTCAAATATTTCGTACAATTTGTCATGAAATAGAATAGAGAGGCTCATTTTTCCAAACTCTTCCGGCAGGGATTATTAAACCCAATGCATGCAAGAGCCAGTGATATTATTATATAGAGTGCCCTTATTATTGTCAAAACGAAATTCGGTATAAGTACAACATAACTTAAGGAGTTGAGGTGTGTTCCCCTTAAAAAAGAAGTTAAAAGTTTATTCAGCCCCGTCTTTACTCGTAATCCAGTTATTCTGCCGATGGCAAAAGAACAGCGCTCACTCAGGCTCGGCTAATTAATCTTCGAGAACTACTAACATAAATTTGTTAAAAAAAAATACATTACGCGAGAAATACTTATTATTACACTGATTAAAAGGCAAAACCATGTTGGTGGTTGTTTGATGTCTAAAGAATAAAAGATAAGCTCGTGATAGAGCCACGTGGAATTAAACCTCTGTCATAATTTAACCTCTTGAGTGACCTTAAACTTAGAGGCTAATTAAACTAAGGTCTATTATTTAAAGAGTCTTATTAGAGCTGCTATAAAACGGCGATTACTTTATTAGGTACTTACCTATATTACCGAGAAATGGAATGTTTTTTTATTCCTGATACCTGAACATAATATACCTGATAATGTAATGTTTTTTATCCTTCAAATTCTTATGTAAGTATTATATTTTTCCGATTATTGGTGATTATTTGTAGAGGTATTCACAATCATACACGTAATTCATGCATATTAGGCTATTGCATTAGTATTAGTAGTACAGCTAAGTATCTCTTTATTAAAAGACAGAGAGATAGGTATGACTACTTCAACGATGTTGTATAGCTTGCGAAAAACAGATGTACAATGACAAAGATAACTGTAGTGTTTTTTAGTCCCTCATTAAGCAGCAATGTTGGTTAATGTTGCAATTTCACTCCACATTCCAGTGCAAATATTTTTTCCTTACTCTTTTCTGCCAAGTATCAGTATGTTACGCTGCGAACACATCTGAGGCATTCGGCGAGTAATTGTTTGGAAGTCTCTTTTTTTCTTAAAAAATAAAGTAAGAGATGCCAACACAGATACTCGCCTGCAGCTTTTTTGAATGTAAGTAGGGAACAATCGAGAACTATTTAGCTATCGATGAAATGCAACCACACACCACTAGCTGTCAGTGCCGTCGTCTTGTATATGTCATGTCAGTCAAGTGCAGTTAAATCAAGTCAAATCATATGCTTTGAAGAGTAACAAATCTTATTTACGAAAGATCTAAATGTAACAAGAATTAACTAAGCTGACTGACAACCTTGGCACATGCTTGCAGCCCGATTTCCTTATCAGTTACAATCTCTTGTATGTGAAAATGCTTTAAATTTCGAGCTTAAAATGGTAAGGTTGAATCTATTAAGCAAATTATGAATTATAATTATTTTTGTTTATCATTTAAACCGCAAGTATTTGAAAACAGGATATGAATAACGGTAATGTTTCTCCGTCGAAAGATACGCCTGCAATTTTGGATTACGAGTAAGTTATGTTATCAATTTATCAGTTGTTATTCTTTGTTTGAATTGTTTTTGTCATGTGGATACTTTTTCTTTTTAAAACTAGTAGACCGAATTTTAGAGCTACGCTACAGTGTTTACATAAGTGACTTGTCGATATTGATAAGTAAACTGTAATTCTATGGAACTTGCTAACTATGTAAACAAACAATATATTGAAATTGACATCTAATGTCAATTTTAGTATGGCGGCTTGTTTACATAGTTAGCAAGTTCCATAGAATTACAGTTTAGAAGAGATTAAGATATTATCTACACTATTTTTATTTGTAAAGTGAATCAGTCTGTATACAACTTTAGCTTGCATGCATGTTAGTAAAATGACGTCAATTAGTAAATCTTGCATTTTATTTATCATTTCATAGAATATAAGAACAAACTATGTGTATTTGTTATCTAGTACATTTTTAACCACTCTAATAATTGTTTGTTAAGTTGGTTACACTTATAAACTCTTAAATATTCATTAACTAAAATGATGTACTTACTAATGTTTTTCTATCTACCTTCATTCATTCATTGTCCAAATATTATAATAATGATATGGAATCTTTATTTGGTGTAATAGTTTTCCGGTTAGAAGTACTCGGAGGCAGGGCATGCCCCCATTAATGACCTACCTCATACTACATGTATATATACATGTATATTATTTAAACTTTTTTGTTTTAGATTTAAGCATAATTAAAAATCTATTAACTTAACGTGGTTTGTTTTTGCAGTTTACAATTACCTGCTTGGAGCTCGGAATGTTTGAAGGCAACAGCGGTTCAGTTGCGGCTGCCGCGCCCTCGCAGCCTCGCGTGGGCCATGTTGCTCAATGCTCTACCACCACCCAATGCAGATATTGTGAACGGGTACGTACAGGCAAACTTTTAATAGCATTATTTTCTAAACAAATTGGTAATGTGGTGGTCTAACGTAAGCACTGAGGCTTCCCTAGCTGTCTACTGCTTTAAGTAATCAGAAGCCATTGTAAAATTAAAACCTTGTATGACAAAAACTGAACCACAAAAACATTTACAAGTTAGTGAATATGCATAGTCTGAATATCTTACATTACTCATCATTAAAGAAAACTTTTGATTGTGACTTTTCCAATTTTGTTTCAGTTTGAGAACTCACAGAAACTTCTACAATGACCTGAAGGCGAAGCTGTCGATGGACCCGCGGACCGTCGTCGGCGACGACCCCCTGTCGCAGAATGACGAGGTTCATAGTCATATTGTTTTTTTTCTTTATAGCGATTTAATGCATGCGGAGCAATTGAATTGGTTTATAATGAGAATAAAAAACCTAACACCTGAATGAGGACTAGTATATCCTTGTTATTCTCATATTTACCTTACTTTACCTCACTTGATCATCTATATCGTCGGACCATCTCCAAATCATATGATGGGCTGTAAAGTTCAGGAGCTAAGGTCGCCACCAATAGAACTTGCAAAAGATGTAAACAAAACCAAAGGAACCAAATCACCATGATTACTTGATAATTAATTTTAAATATCAAGTGAGTTTTTTGCAATGATTTATACACTAGATCACTATTTTCATATTAAGTTTAAGATGAAATAGCTGTTCATTATACATTATTTTTAATAAAAACACGCTTGGTGAATATTTGAGGTTATGTGTCAAACAGTACGAATTTGTTTACATCATTCTCAAGTTCTATTGATGGCGACCTTACAGAGGAGTGGATTTTTACACACGTACCAGATGCATGTATGTACACCTTTTATGGCACGGAGAAGGCCAACAAGCACACGGGCCGCATGATGGTATGTGGGATCTGTGACCCATAGATACATGCATTTTCAAGATTTACAATCTTAAGATTGCAATCTTGAGATTTCAAAAGTGTTGCCAACGCTGAGGCTTGGCGGTAGGTTTAAGGATAAAATATACATCAGGATCAGGATAAGGTAGAAATAACTACATAAATAGACTATTAAACTGATTACCCCCCTTTTGACTACGAGCAGCCTGGTAACTAATACTAAAGATACTGTGAGCTCCTGTAACTTTGCCCATATGCACTCTTTTTGCCTAATCCTAAATTATAGGTTAACACAAACGCCCACTGCACGCCTGGCTTGTTCTAATTGCATACAATCCCTAGTATTTGCCAGTGAATATTAAGTTTCACCTATTCAGTTATGTAAATGACCATTGTATGTTTTCAGAGTGCCTGGAATCAGCATTTCTGCGACAATGAGCTGAAAGCGTTGATTCTCCAGGACGTGGTCAGGACTTTTCCTGATGAGCTGTATTTTAGGGATAAGGATGTCCAAGACATGATGGTAAATATATTATAACTAAACTAATTATTTTTGAAATTTTCTTAAAGATACTTAGAGTGCTAGGATTCCACGAACCAAGGGTCTCGACGACGAATGGAATTAAATTATTTTCTTTGCGGGACCACTATATTGGCCCACTTTAATGTGAAGTGAAGACATCCCGTCAGGTCTCTTGGTAAGTTTTAAGCGGGCTCTAATAAGGCCCAGCAAAGTTATGACAGATAATCAGACGGACGGACAGGCAGCGTAAGTTTTGTAATTGGGTCCCGGCGCTGCACAGTGATCCGCGTAGAACAAGCTAGCCGGACAATATTATTTTTTTGCTTTTTTTACTTTATTTGTTGTTATTATGGATTATTACATGTATGAATATACAATAAACTGGTTTTAAGTGGAAAAAATAAAAATCGTCATAAAATATGTATGAAAACAGGTTAAATTTATTTACGTGACAAGGAAAAAATAATAATTTAGCATAACTACTTAGTCTAATACTATTTACTAATTATTCTAATCTTATAGCAAAATATTCTATCATTATTTACAATTAATTCTAATCTTATAGCTAATTATTCTAACCTCGTTAACTAATTACTCATCCATCTCATCAGGTGAATCGTCTGTTGAATAGTCATGATTAACAGTGACAACAGTACTATTAGTAATTACATTGTTTACAATATTGCTAGGGGAAATTAACAAATCTAAGACTTCTACGGGTAAACTTCCCGTTTTTTTCTGTGGGACCTGTCTTAAGCTGTTAATAACTGGGTCAGATGTTATCAGTAACATATTAAGCAAATCTCTGTTCGTGGCAATACGTGACTGCTTTCGTGTATTGTTAAGGCGAAATCTCCTACAATCCTTGTTACGTGCTTCTTGAGCTTCCTCAGAAAGTTGCCCAATGGGCAAAAGGGCAGACTTTACAATTTCAGGACCGTGTATAAGCAACTTATGCACAGTAGCAGGCATGTAGTACCACGGATAGAGCTTCAAATAAAGCTGTCTAATTTTTCCTGTTAAGATTTCTAATTTAACAATATTAATTTCATATCCTGATGATAATGCCCGGAGTAAAATGCTAAACTCTTTAATAATTGAAACATCTAACCCAGTTATTTCTGCACATAACTCGGGGTTTTCAAAAAAACGCCGTGCGGTATTTCCATCATTTGTATTGCCAGATCCAGGTTTTGGCTTATCTACAATGAGCCCCATTTTAATTTTAAAGGCATTTCTTATGCCATCTGAGCGTTGTTTCACACTAGTTTTGTCAGAGTCACTCCTTGCTTGCCACTTTTTTATATCTAAACGGTAACTAATGTGAAGCAAACACTCAAAACATCTTATCCAAGCATGCAATGTAGATAAACCAAAACCTAGATGGTCTTGATTAGCTGTAAACACTCTTGATTCATCATTCATCAGCTTCGGAGTAGCCCCACATATAAAGCATTTCTGGGCAGAAGAAGTGACTGTCAAAGAGTTACAAACCTTCCCATCAACCATGGTCAAAAGCATTTTATGTTTGACTTGAATCTCGGTTCCCTTCACTATACAAATCGTAGGCAACAATTCATTTATCTCTTCCAAAACAATATTAGTTTCAGCAACAGTAATTTCTTTGGTCTCTTTGGAAAAGATAAATTTTATTGGGCGACTTAAATTTGTAGAAGATGGGCGAGGATTCTGCCAAACAATATTGCCAAGATCATTACATAGTCGTCGGATGGGAACGAATGAAAATACAAACAAATATTCATCTGTATCATTGCAATCAGTGAATTTTTGTTTGTATGTACTATGACCTGAACTGCCATCGCAACCCCATTTGCTGATGAGTGTGAATGAAGAACGAGGCAAAAGACAGATGAGAACCTCTTCTTGAGCTGATACCAAACGTTCGGCTGTTTTATCTAAGACGGCTTGAACTTTAATCTCAGCTCGAGTTTCAGTCACAACTATCTTTTCCTCTGGTGGAAAACAAGCAATCTTAGACTTCCTAACGCTATACATTGATGGAAATACGTTAGATTTTTTTTGAATGCATACCTTCCGAGTCAGCTTGTATGTAGATGATGTGGACTTCGAGTCAATGTAGTAGGCCAAGGCTTCGTCGCTGCTCATTTTGTCACTGTATTCTTCTGCTTTTGTGGACTTAGGTTCGCTGATATTTTTTATAGCCTGTGCAATGTTCCTGCTGCCTGAAGAATGAGCAGATACTTCAGCAGCGTACATAAGCTCCTCAGTGCTCCTGCACTGAATCAAATCGTCGACTCTTCGCCGCTTTGTTTTCAGGCTGGATTCCAAAAACTCCTTCTTTGGTCTACCAGGTCCAGGATTTTGTAGGCTTTCTGCAGATGACGATGGGACAGATGGTTCTATGGAGACTTCAAATGTAAATTCTGCACCTTGCAGCCACTCTGAATACTTTTTACAAAAGGCTTCTCTCTTCTTCCCTGCAAGTTTCCATCGTTCGTCAAATTTCGCCGAGAATCTTGTAATATTCGCTCTTAGGGTCTTCAGGGAATCTATTGTTGCACCGCTCAAATCATGTTTTAACAATAAAAAACTAAATAATTCTTCGGTTTTGCTCGGTTTGGAATGTTTGAGCCATTCTTCAAAAAAATCCATTCTTGACACGACAAACTTGACAACTGAAAAAAATAAAATCCGATGAGTTCCGAGGGTTAAAACAATATTTTTCTAAAACTACAATAGCATAGGCCTAACATATAAAAAAATTACATTGGAGTAACTTGGGGTAATATATTTTTATGACTATTTAATTTCAAAATGATGGTAAAAAGTTTGACTCCTAAAAATGAGGTACATTTTAAATATTACATGTTAAGTTTAATTCAGTGGTAACAATGAAAATAAATAGCCCTTACCTTCTAGTTCCAACGCCATCATATAAAAAAATCACTTGGTTTAGTAAACAAGCACAGTAAGTGAACAGTTAGAATGCAATTTTAGTAATGAATGTAAGAAATTTTTGCCTTACCTTATATTTCCATGCTAATGAGACTCCTCATTAGAAACTTATAATTAAAAATAATTAATGTATTTCTTTATGACCACATGTTGTTAACATAACGTGATAAGAATTTCAAGGAAATTCGATAAGCCTTTTTGTCCAGCTAGCTTGTTCTACGCGGATCACTGTGCGCTGTTGGGCACGGAAACCGAAAAATTAGCTTTTCGAAACCAAGTTGGTGATGAATATGATTCGTTAACCATGTTCTGTAAATCCCCCCAGGTCCTGGTGCTATTCTACTGGGCGCGGGCGCACGCCCACATCGGCTACCGGCAGGGCATGCACGAAGTGCTCGCGCCGCTGCTGCACGAGCTGTATCTGGACAGGAAATACAAGCCCAACGACCTTAGGTAACTACCGCCGCCATTATTTTGATATACCTATGTGATAAATAAAAAAAAAAACCGTCAAATGCTAGTCGGACTAGCGCGCAAAGAGTTCTGTATTGCCCTGTTTTGTTATATTCCGATTTAAATTCGATTTTGAATTTTTTAGTATTTGTTAAGGTACTATGGCTCTTGTATATTTCACCGTTTTTACAGTACAACTAAAATAAAAAACCTTTCATGTAAGGGTACGTCCTTAATTATTTTCCTATTTTTTGTTAGGAAATCTGCCTCTATTCCACGTAATGAAAAAAAACTCACCATGTAAATATGATTCAAAAGATACAGATCTTTAAAGTTAGAACGGACGGACGGACGGACGGACGGTTTGACAGACAGCTCAGGCATATTAATGGAATCCTGTTGGGCTCCCTTCCATAGGGTACAGTACGGAACCCTAAGCCCGCTTCCTCACTTGGCGGTATACTTGCAGTAAAACACGGAATCGGTAAGGGTTGCTAGGCAACTAGTGCCGTCTACCAATCAACGCGCAGCGTTTATGCCGACAGTAAGTTTTACAGCACGCATACCGCCAAGCGAGGAAGCGGTCTAAGAACACACTAAAGGCGATGCCACGCGAGCGTTGCCGGTGCATTGCGTGATCGCAACGCTATGTTTTCAACTTAATCGTAGAGCGACGCCCATATTTCAACGCATCGTGTCAACGAACAAAGCAGCAATGACCGCCGGCGGTACTTAACGGTTTCATTGTTAGGCCCGGCTAATTTACAAACGTACCTAGTGCCACATCATTATTACCGAGTTAAAATTCTTGCGCCATTCTGGGACGAAGCATCTATACTCCATTTGTTTAGGTAATTAACGGAATGTAAAAAAAAAACTTCATCGTTTGTCAGCAAATATAATCAGAAACTGACGCGGCAAAGCAATAATTAAAGTGTACTTGAAACATACTCAGTCTTTATCTGTCATCATTTATGGAACCTGTTTTCCGGAATAAAACTATTTCATTTCATTTCATTTCATTATGACATTTTAGTTTGACGGAAAGGGACAAAGAGTAATTTAACTAAAATAGGTTTATAGTGCAATTATGAATAAGGGCGTTTGCTTTGCTGATTAACACGGCCACGTGGTTAACTTTGTTTTACAAATAAAGTATAACAAACCTGCGTCGCTATTGCCTAACGCACTCGCAATCTCAATTGGCTTCAAAGCGGAACAATTGTTTTCATTTTGTATGCAGACAAGCCTTCGATTTTCAAAATGAAAACAATTGCTATAGCGGGTGCGTTAAGCAATAGCCCCTCTGATCTAAACTGCCTTGAAAATTAAAATTAGAGCTTATACCAAGCTACTGTACAGGAAGTGCCCACTTGTCCGCCGTATACTATTTCTATCGCCACCGCAAGTATTCCACTTGAGGTATTATAGCTCTAACCGCAATCAAGTTTAACTTCGCATAGGCACACAACATAGAAGTGCAGAATGAACAGAACGCTCAAAGGAAAGCGAAATGTCTCATTTAAGATTCACGATAAATTCTAACCGCCTTATTTATAAACGTGGAATAACCGTGGGGTACGTAAACCATGATTTGTCCTTATCTATTATTGAGACATTTGAATTTGACGGATAAGGACAAAGCATGGTTTAGCTACCTCACGGTTATACAACCTTTAAAAGTAAGGCAGTAAGGCGCTTTAGGTGTTAGGAAATTTGCAAGGAAGTTAGCATATTGACTTTAGAAATGGAAAAAAATGTGTAGGAAAGTAAACGAAAGCCTCTGCAGTGATTTATAGACTTGATCATTCATATTAAGTTTTAGATTAAAAAATACGCTTGAGGTATATTTTTGGTTATGTGTCAAGATCTTCTGATTTGTGTACATCTTTGCCAAGTTCAATTGACACAGACTATAGTCTAACGATTTAATGTAACGATAGCATACGTTATTTTAACTCTATTCTTATGATTTACTTAGTTTGTAACGTTTTTAGCCCTATTGTTATAATTTAATTACATTATAATCTGTTATTCCGTTTCAGTAATATATTAAAATACGCACTGGATGAAGAATACTTGGAACATGATAGCTAGTAAGTACATTTTGATTGTTTCACTAATACTCTACGTACCATTAAAAAATATAAAGGTGAAATATGAGAGAAGAGAAGAAAAGAAACAGGGCGGACAAATTTCATACAAAAACTGCATACCGTAAAATGTTTCTACTTTGCTCCCCCACAGGTAATTATGCTCCATGGTTATATTGAGGTAATCTGTATTGTAAATCGTTCTTTTGTTTTCATTCACTTCGTGGCTGTTTAGCAAAATTTGTCATAAACCTTGACTTATAAGTAACAAACTAAATAGTCACTATGGAGCATAGTTACCCATGGAGGAGCAAAGTAGGGACATTTTACGGTACATAAAAAATCCATCGAAATTAATCTGACGGGACACGTGTTGTTTCGTTTATCCTTGAATCACCGACACGTATTTGACCGAATGCATCATTTCATTGAATTTGGTTTAATCAAAAATTAATTTCTGCTAAAAATTTATTGTTTTTATTTGTTGTTAAGGTGAACCTTATAGCTTAGGCTGGAAGCAGCTATTTGAGCGATTTACCTTATTACATATTCCCTTTCGATTTGAATTGGTAAAGATAAGCTCTTTATGACCATTCGGACCTTTTAGAAAAATTCCACTATATACAGTGTGTTTTTTTCAGTGGTGTGATAGTTGTATGAGTGGATGGTGAGTGTGGTGGTTGTTGCAGCATGCTGTTCAGCGCGGCGATGCGTGGGCTAGAGAAGTTCTACTCGACGGGCGACGTCGTGCCCTCCTCGTGCGGCCGCCTGCCCGTCTCCACCGTCGTGCATGTACGTTATACAATTAAGTGCACCAAAAAACTAATAACCCGATAGTGAAAAACCCGACTGTTGCTGTTGACTGCTGAAACCTACAGTTGAAATAAATACCTATTCGACAATACCCCCCTTGTCATAATTCGTTTTTTTTTTACCATATGGTGACTGGTTGCCGCCATATTGTATTTTTATTAATATTCCTGTCATATCTTTAGTGACACTTACAAGATTAAGACAAATCGATTGTCATAAGAATCTTCGAAATCGGTCGACGTGTTTAGTTTCTGGAGCGCCATAAAGGAACAAACATACATAACATACAAACATAATTATGCAGGGTGGAAAGTAGAGATGGGGCAGTAAGGGCAGCTACTAGATCCCTTGCTGATACGCGAAAATGGTTTTAGGAGACCTATCCTAACTTTTTAAGTGATGACAATCGACAGTTTTTGGATAAATTGGCATTAAAAAAATTACTCAAATCTGTCGATAATCTCGCTGACTATAAATCACTACATATTATAAAACAAACGCTTCCCGCTGTCTGTCCCTATGTATGCTTAGATCTTTAAAACTACGCAACGGATTTTGATGCGGTTTTTTTTAATAGATGGAGTGATTCAAGGGGAAGGTTTTCATGTATAATAAACTTTGTTTTATGTACGGGTGTTACCGAAAACTCACATAAACCGAAGCGAAGCGAGGGCGGGTCGCTATATTTATTAAAAGTAAAAACTTTCGAGACAGTTAAGTGAGTACATTGTAATTCTGGGAATTTCCCGCAATTCCCGGCTATTTGGCAACCCTAGCCTCACACACTTCCCATCAGCTGACTGGTTGCTTTCTTCGTACCATAAATCTATTATTTGACAGAACCCGAACGAAGTAGTGCGATACTTAGACAAGGTGCGAGAAGACTGCCTCGCGCCGCTCGACCCCGAGCTTTCGGCGCATCTCGCTCAGTGCAACATATCCATGGAGCTCTTCGGGATGTGAGTGCAATCATAGAAATCGTTATAGCATTATCAATTAATATTAAAATAGTACTCTTATGAAATTGTTGCATAATCAGGGGTATTAAAACACGAGTGTTTTAATACCTAGTTATGTGCAGTTTCATACACTACTTTATCTACTCTCATACATTACAACAAAACGTATTCATTGAATGGCGCCAAAACCTAGCACGTCACCGCGCATCCGTTAAAGCGGGCGCTGTCACAGACAAGTAAAAATTGGAATGAAAACTTTTTGTTATGCTGTAAAAATGACGCGAACCGCATGTGCGTTCCATTATAAAAAAATAATTGATATGGAACCTCGTTGGTGATATTAACTTTTTAGATTAACTTGTATCGTAATGGTAAAATAGTATTTTTCGTAATCGTGTTATAATAGAGAGCTTTTTAGTCGAGTACCGTGTTTAGGCCACGAAGCTTGCTGAGTGGCCTAAGTAAGGTACGAGATTAAAAAGCTTAATTATGACACTATTGTGAACAATACTTTTTGTACTCGTCGATTAAAATGTGTGTATTACGATTTCATAGAGAATACTGTAACGTCACTCTTTTCATCGTTGAATAGTCTAGATGTTACTTCCGAAACAACCGAAATAACTATTTCGATACGCTCTAGACAACCGAAATAACTATTTCGATACGCTCTAGACCAGGGGTCGGCAACCTGCGGCTCGCGAGCCACATGCGGCTCTTTGGATGTGAGGCTGCGGCTCTTTAGTTATAAATAGATATTTTTCTTATGAATAAATAGATTAGATTTTTTATCAACAAACTTTATGAAAGTATAGAGGCTATTTATTGTTGGCAAGAAAAATTTTTGTGGCTCTTTAAAAAAAGCCGACTCAAAAGGTTGCCGACCCCTGCTCTAGACAACCGAAAAAAATTTGAAAATAGAACTTCGGATTTCCATATATGTGTCCTTGTTTAAGGAGCCTCGATCCAATACAAAATTGCCAATCTGTGTCGTTTCGGAACGTAGCAGCGTCGCATCATCTGTGAAAAATCTACTTTTAGTTTTCTTATATACTCGTATTAATGACTTACATTATTAATTTTAATGAACTCGTACAAAATAGTATTTTTCGTAATCGTGTTATAATAGAGAGCTTTTTAGTCGAGTACCGTGTAAGGTACGAGATTAAAAAGCTTAATTATGACACTATTGTGAACAATACTTTTTGTACGAGTTCATTAAAATTAATAATGTAAGTCATTAACTTAATACGAGTATATAAGAAAACTAAAAGTAGATTTTTGACAGATGATGCGACGCTGCTACGTTCCAAAACGACACAGATTGGCAATTTTGTATCGGATCGAGGCTCCTTAAACAAGGACACATACATATGGAAATCCGAAGTTCTAATTTCAAATTTTTTTCGGTTGTCTAGAGCGTATCGAAATAGTTATTTCGGTTGTCTAGAGCGTATCGAAATAGTTATTTCGGTTGTCTAGAGCGTATCGAAATAGTTATTTCGGTTGTCTAGAGCGTATCGAAATAGTTATTTCGGTTGTTTCGGAAGTAACATCTAGACTATTCAACGATGAAAAGAGTGACGACGTTACAGTATTCTCTATGAAATCGTAATACACACATTTTAATCGACGAGTACAAAAAAATACTTTACGTAACACCTGGCCATAATGTGAGTTTTATCGCACGCTGCGCGCACGGTAAAACTCGCATTGTGGCCAGGTGAAGACGTAAAATTGTGTACTCATCACGGGCAGTAAAAAAGAAAGCCCTCTATCGCATATTTACAACCCTCGCCTACGGCTCGGGTCTCAAATACCTGCGATTTCGGGCTTTCTTTCTTTTACAGCCCTTGTTAAGTAATGTACTATTTCATCACACTTGCTCGTAAATAGTGTCCTAACATGCTAGAAAAATCGACCGTAAATCCAAAATAATACCCGCGGGCCTTTTTTTTACCATTACGTTACTTAAGTGCGTAATAGCTTTTTTTTTTATATTATACGTGGACTCGAACTATCACAATACGTCAGGACCCCAATTCTTGTGCCATTCGATATGAAGTTTCATTCGAGATGAAATGTCAGTTGAATACTATTTCCTAACAATCTCGCATAATAAACTATTGATCTCGTATGTCACTAGAATCGGACTCCGAACACGTTTGACATTATCTGTGGTAAGTCACAGACAATGACGTAGTCTGCCGCTAATAAGTTAAAAATATGATCTTTTGTCTGATTTTATTTCATTTCCTCGCAATTGTGATGAAAAACATTGTATGTTACACGGGTGGTAAAGGAAATACAAAGCTCGAGTCATTAAAGCCCTCAGCCTTCGGCTTCGGGCTTCTAACAGACTCTCGTTTGTAATTCTTTCTTTACCACCCTTAATACACAATGTACTATTATAACATGAATTTGTTAGAGAAATAATGTTGTAAAGTGTTTAGAAAATAATAATCGGTATTGTGTTTATAAGGTATGCCAATATAGATTCGTTAAGTTTATAATTCGAACTTTACGATATGAGAGTAGATAAAGATGTGTTATAGGTGAAAAAATTAGTTGTAACACATCTGTATAGACGTAAATCCCATATTAGTTTTGACACAACTACATGCAATCATTTACTTAATTTTTTCACCTATATGTATGTTATCCTAATATAAATTACGATCAGGGGTTGAAATACATAGTGCTTATTATCCTAAACTTGATGCGTCTTCATGCAATAACGTATTCCTATTTCACTCACGCACGAATGGGCACGCGTCTAGTTTGGGTTAATTATCACTACCTATTCCGATCCCTGAGTTTGATCCCGGACTGTAGGTACAGATAGTTTAGAAGTATAGCACACTGACTTCATAAGTATGTATGTATTGTACAAAAGAAAAACCGAAACAAACTATCTCAATTATTTATGCTACAAAAACATCTCGGCCTGGTTATCCGAGCCTTATTCTCGTAAGTTTTACTTACGTAAGTAGGGACACGGCGGTGGAGAAAAAAATATTTCTATCTTATTCTTACAAATAGCTGCGTCCCTACTTACGTAAATTGACCAAATGTAAGGGCGGCCTTACAGTTGTTTGATCTCTCGAAAGCGGGTGGGCCATATTTGGAGTAGCTAGATCTGTTCTGCAAACTTAATAATTTCCTTTAGCAATTTTTCCAGTCGCTTTTTATAACCACACGCAATTGTTAAATTGTATAGCCCTCCCCCCCCCCTTGTCTAGGCTCCTTTATCTCAAAACCCTTTATTATGCTACAGTCAACAAGTTTTTAGAGTTTTAGGTAATTCTGTGCCCTACCGCACTCTGGGAACGAAGGCGCGACTTTATGTATGTATGTAACAGTTGCATAAATGTTTTACTTTTAGTCGGTGGCTCCGGCTGCTGTTCGGGCGCGAGTTCCTCCGCGCGGAGCTGCCCGCGCTGTGGGGCTTCCTGTTCGCGGACGGGCCCGCGCTGCCGCACGTGCATTACGTCGCGGTGGCCATGCTCGTCGCTATGAAGGCCACTCGTAAGTCAATTGTTTTCTCTTTGTAAAAAGTGTCAAACGATATTTTGTGTGGAAATATAAACGAAGTACCGTCTTAAGTAGTGGTCTCTGCCTACCCCTCTGGGAAACAGGCGAGATTTAATGTATGTAAGTATATATGTATGAACCGTCTTAGCAATCCTATTCTAAGCGCAGTGTATTTGGAGGAAAATAACTTTATGGGTGGATCAACATTTTGTTGTTGTTAATCTGTCCCGTAAGCGAGGAGACAACAGTGATAGAGTTTCTTGGAAAAAAAAATTATATTACAATAATATACTTCTAGCACACCCGGGAGAAAAGCCATAAAATAATATTTTGATTTTTAGTCCTATCCTTGTCCTTTGAAATCATAGGCTTAAAGAGTGACCCAGGAGACGTCACCATGGCAACGCTACAGTTGATTGACCCTCATAAACAAACTCTTAAATTAAACATTCTGACATAACTGTAATCAAAATAATACAAATAGTAACTGGTATTTTACTGTTAAGGACTGAAATCGGGAGTAGAACTTGGGATATATCACGAAAGAGACGCTCGCGAGATAAGACTGCTGTCCAAATCGACAGCTTTCTATCATCGCATTGCTCTGACTGATTAAGGCGGTACCACACGTAACGCTCCTTAGGCGCCTTCGCACGCTAATTCCAATAATATTTAATATTGCTGGAGCGTGAAATGTCGTATGACCGGTAGTCAATTCAATAAGATAGGGTGAATCGTCAATAACTGGGCACTTTAGAAAGTTTAATTTACTAGCCATCAAATTTCTTACTGACGCTGTTAGTAAAGATACTTGGATAGTACTCCGGGTAATAACTCAGGATCTAGGTATTCTAGTTTAATCGCAAAAATGTGAGCAAATCTCTTGCTTTACACATTTTATTGCAAAGTGGCCAGTTACCGGAGGGTGGCCAGTAATAGACCATTTACTCTGTGTTAATAAGCACTTATTATATCTGTCCGCTTTTGCTATCTCACTACTGACTCAGATGGGAATATTTCGAAAACAATCTTGTAATCCCAATTATCTTGACATTTTTTTAACGTCACAGTCTGCTCTGGCTGACAACTGAAAGTTGTGCCATTGACGCCACCGTCGGTAACAGCCGATACAAATTCAAGATTAAAAGATAGTTACATATCAATTTAAGTTATAATTTACATACCATACCAAACATGTTTTGCGTGTGGTTGACACGTTTTGTATTTGACGCAGGGCGTTCAAAAGGGCTATTCTCACCATACGAGGGGCGGCTGAAAAGTTCTAAGCCTAAGGTATTTTGAGGTTGCATATGCGTTAGCGATACTGGCCACTAAAAAGACCATTTAAAAAGTTAATAAATAAAAGAAAAAAATGTCGTCTTTTGTTTATTACATTTCGAGATATCCGACGCTAAAGGTCATCATGTGTGAATTATCAACGCATATCACGAAAATTGAGCACCGTGCAGTCATTAAGTTCCTCACGAAAAGTGACAAATCGCCGAAAAGAATTTTTGAAGAAATGTCTAGTATTTACGGTGAATCTGGCCCTTCTCATGCCACTGTTAAAAAATGGAGTCGACTTTTTAAACTTGGACGGGAGTCGATCGAAGACGATCCTCGCTCAGGAAGGCCAATATCGGTTGTGACTGAAGAAAATACTGAAAAAGTCAAAAAGTTAGTATTAGAGGATCGGAGAATTAAGGTTTGGCAAATAGCTGAAGCCTTAGGTATTAGTAAGGAAAGAGTTGGAGAGATTTTGCATCAACATTTGCATATGACAAAAGTAAGTGCTCGTTGGGTGCCGAAAATGCTCACAGCTTTCGATAGAGAACGTCGTGTTCAAACTTCTCAGGCATTTTTAGAATTATGTGAAGAAGGTTTAGATGAAGTTTGTTCCCGCATAGTAACTGTTGATGAAACATGGATCAGACAGTATGATCCAGAGTCGAAGTCTGAATCTATGCAGTGGATCGAAAAGGGTGAAAGGCCGCCAAAGAAATTCAAGGTTCAAAGATCGGCGTCTAAGCTAATGGCCACCGTGTTCTGGGATTGCGATGGCATTCTTTTAATAGACTATTTGGCGAAAGGCTCTACAATAAATGCAGTTTATTATGCTGAGCTATTAAGAAAAGTGCGACAAGCCATAGTCGAGAAACGAAGGGGCAAACTGAGCAAAGGCATTTTGTTTTTGCAAGACAACGCCCCCGTTCACATCGCTCGTGTTGCCAAGCTTGCTCTGAAGGAAACTGGCTTCGAGGAAATTGATCATCCACCTTACAGTCCAGATCTGGCCCCTAGTGATTATTTTCTATTCAGCAATTTGAAGAAAGATTTAAGGGGAAAGCGATTTGGCAGTGATGAAGAGATGAAGGCGGCAGGAACATTCCGACAACCAAAATAAAACTTATTTTTTTAACGGTCTAAAAGCATTATTTAAAAAAATGTAATAAATGCATTGAATTAGAGGGAGATTATATTGAAAAATAAAAATAGTAAAAAAAATCTGAACATTTTTTTTCTACCTTAGGCTTAAAACTTTTCAGCCGCCCCTCGTATCTGCGTCCACTTCAACTTTTTTAGTCATTCCGGTAGTAGATCAACTAAAGAAGTAAGGAAGTAATCAGTATCGCTCATAAGCTTGCTAAGAGCGATGATTCTATGCGCTTTGTTCGTTCCTTTGTATCGGAAGCCCCCCATACTGACGGATGACCTTGTTCCCAGTGATGGTGGAGGACCCGGCGCGGTGCTGTCCGCGCTGATGCGGCCGGCGCGGCTGCCGGCGCAGTTCGTGTGCGCGCTGGCGCTGCACCTGCGCGCGCCGCACCACCACCCGCGCCCCGCCGCCCCGCCCCTCAACCATCAGCAGGAAGAGTAAGTCTTATCATACACATACATACATTCAATCACGCCTGTTTCCAAGAGGAGTAGGCAGAGACCACGTCAACACTTCAAGCACCGCACTAGACTGCGGACGGATGTGGCGAGGGGATGAGGCGGGGAGAGCTTCGCCTCAGCCCTCGATGGACATGAGCTCGCTGGGAGTTGGACTTGTAGCTTCGTGCCAAAGGTGCTAACTAGTGGTGGTATTACTACACGCGTCTTAAAACCCGATCTCACATCACCAGACTTATAGTTTTACCATCACAAATAATATACCTACGTAGCGAGCAACTGCCAAATTCATTTCCGGAATAAAGTATACTGTCAGCATCATAAATTTAGACAAAAGATTTCTTCTTGGAAATTAGCGTTTCTCTGGGTTTGTGACGCCTGATCCTGCGTCACTTGCATCGGTTTCCCGCTAATGTGCAATGTACTGACTATATCAACTCGAAAATCAAAGTATTATTAACCGATGCATGCGACACCGCGTTCGGCACAAGTTTGATTCAAAACTTTCCTCAGAGAGTGGACGCTGGAGCAGCGCGGTTACGCAGCCCCGGGCTCAGACTCGGGCTCGGAGGGCGTGGCGGAGGGCGCGGACATCGCGCGCTCGCTGGCGGCGCTGGGGCTGCTGCGCGCGCAGCTGCCGGCCGCCGCGGCCGCGCTCGCGCGCGAGCTGCCGTCACCGCCGCCCCGCATTGCGGGGCCGCTCAAGAGGATACTGAAGGTAACAAGAGGAACCTACTTGAATCTATCGGCATTTTCATCAGAAACTGTCAAGATCAAACTATACAATGGGTTAACCGAGCGAATCAGGTGTCGGTGTAGAGATCTAGAAACTTCACGAAGTCTCATTGGTATATTTTTTATGTTTAAATAGCAAGCTGGAACTGGCCATGATTATGACATGGTCGTAAACTAACCAACTAACTTCGCTAACTGTTCAAGTTCGCGCAAGTCCGCCTCAACGGCATCTTTACAGCGATACTTACGACGTGAAGACCAGAAAAGTTATTTTATTAATACATTATTTATTTAATCATCTTTAGTTGTTTTAACCTGATAATGATAAAACCAACTGTGACCCGCGAAATGCCTTAAAAAAAACTACAAATGGAATCGCAAACGCTATGAACCAAAAAACACCACCAAAGACACTCCATACGTAAATCAAAAACTACCGTTTCCTTTACTATTCCAGCTCGCAGCTCTCCTCGAATGCCGCAACCACGCTCTAGTCGACGTGGAGACAGCGCTAGAAGCCGCCGAGGGCGCCAGCATAGAGCGTGTAGGGCGTCGAACCTTAGTCCCCGTCATTATCAACCCGAAACCGCCCGCCAAGCCGGCCGGAAAAGTGAAGGAAGTGCCGCTCAAACTGTTCCATAAAACTGAGTGCTACAACAGTGACCTGCCTTGTCAAGACCCGCTAAGACTGAGGACAGAATGATTAAGGGGCATTTAGTGATGTGGCGTGATATGTGACTAGTGATATATGACATGTTACAAGTGTCATGTGATGTATAGGAGATGGGTACAGTGGTTATTTACCTAAACTTCAGTGTTCCGCTGTTCAACATACATATTTGAAAGAAACGAAAGAAGTTGAAAAACACATTCTTTCACTGCACACACATGACACACAGAACAAAGTAAAAACAGCAATAAAGAGGCTGGCTCAGCATAATACTGGGGTGTTAAACACCTGCAGCGCTGATTGACAGCCAGCTCCGACAGTGTATTTACTTGCTTAAATTCCAGGTTGGTTGATGAATACCGTTATAGCCTACTCAATTTAGGTAAATAAACAACTCATTATTCAATCTTGTGATAAGTGTTACCACGGTGAAAAAGCCTGGACTTTAATTTAAATGAACTCTATTTTTAAACCGACTTATAAAAAGGAAGAGTTTCTATGTCCCACTGTATGTTTTTTTAAATGTATTTGAGAATAAAAAATATAATCGTAATACGCCAATAAAATAAAGGAGTGAATTGATAACCAAGTTTTGTATAATATTGAAACACAGATCCACAATTTATTATAATGCGTCGATTGCAGCTGCAATACCTCCAGGTGCTGCAGGTGTTCTTGGGAGCTGTAATCACTTCACATCTGGTGACCAGATAGCTCGTTTGCCCCCTCTAGGATAAAAAATATTTAAATTTTGTACGATAGTTTTAGGTGTGTTAGAGCAGGACGCCTTTATTTGTGTAGTTCGTATAAAGACTTGTTAACTGACTTTTGAACCTATTGGCAATCAGCCTTTTATTGTTATAATGAGAGATAGTAAGTTTTTAGGTACATTTTCTACCTTGAAATGGTCTGATATTGCTCGTAATAAATTCAAGCTATTTAGATATTATTGTAGATTTTTTTTTATGTTCCGCTTTGTGATTGCGGACAAGTGATAAGCAGTGATCGGAATAGGTAGAGCTAATTTGCCTAAACTTGAGGCATATTAATTCATGCGTGAGTGAAATGGGAATACATTATTGAATGAAGGTGCATCAAGTTTAGGCAAATTAGCTCTACCTATTCCGATCACTGGTGATAAGACATGAAAACAATAAAAAATTCAAGGTAAAGTTGCAAAGAACATACTTCATACTTAATAATCAATTTACGAAAGAAAGGCCACGGTTACACGCCATGTTTGTGTTCTTTTGGATCTCGATTATATAAAAAGGGGCAAGAAGACACTCACAGGGTAGCAGACAAGGCGCGGGGGGGGGGGGGGGGGGGGGGCTGTCCTATATTTTGTATGCCTACATACCTTCTGTTGTCGATTAAAATTAGCGATGTCGATTAAAGCTGGGTACGCCTTTGATAGCAGAAATTACATAATATGGGTCGCGCCAAAGCGCTTCCGCTGTTCTGATCAATAGTTATTTATGTGACTGGTGCATAATGAGAGGCAAGTAAGGCGAGTTTCATAATAAGATCACACGAGTGTTTTAATGCTTAATTATGCGTACAGTCGCATACATAACTAACTTTACTTTTGTTCTACATGCATTGCATATCATAAGTTTTCTACAATATGTGAGAAACCGGTATCTGTCGTTACCCTGTATCTTAATCTTCACATTAAAGTATAGGTAAACGATACTTTAAATTGAATATTAAGATGCAACTACAGCGATAAACGATACTTTAATAACAGGTAATACTTTAATGTTCATATTAAAGTACCACCTCAGATACAGGTTAGGTACTTAATACAGGGCATTTGCTTACGGTTTCTGAACATTTTATATTCAAGTTATGATATTCATGTAGATAAAAGTCATATACCTCATTTGCATACTATTTGTGTCCTGCCGTTTGAGTAAGCTCAAACACCTTACTATGTATTTGATAATTATAAGAAATCGCAATAAATTATAAAATTTCGCTTTATAAAAGATAGTCCTTAATTTTGACGATACACGTGATGTGATAGAAGTGCAAATTTAGTTTTAAGACGATACGCAAATTATGTTCAGCAGATTCTTATAGTAGGTAGCATTTCTGAGATATATCTACATTGTATGCCCTTATGGCACGGTGTATTTTTACATGATATGTTGACGACAAAATCAAAAAATTCTATCAGGTTTTTAACTTGCTTTATTTTTATGCCACATCATTGTTCGCACTGCCACTTCGCTTATAACTGCACTGCCATGGATGTGGTCAAATATGATGTAATTTTTTCCTTGTGTTGTGATATGATTCCGCGTCATTATGACAGGCTTCTGTGACTACATTGCAAATTTTCCTACGTATTTCTCTCATTCTGTCCCATTTATTACAATTAATAATCGATGTAATTGACGATTGGTATTCCTTTGTGTATCATGTTGGTAAATGTTATATTATTTTGAACTAATGCACATTTTCATTGGAGATTAAAATAACTAAGATTAAGTTAGAACATTATAATATAATACTAATGTTTTTTGTATAAACTTTGTACATTTTGATGAGAATATTCTGATGTTGATTGTAAAATACTAATAAGCTGATTGTTAATTATAATAAAAAAACATGAAAAATGGTATTAAAATTTACTGCGATTACAGCTGTCAAAAAAAGGATAAAACATTGTAAAATTATCTTAAACATTGTAAGATAGGGGACTTGACACAAGCGCATAGAGCCCCATGTGCTTCTGACTTTGCATGGACTTTTTTTCAATAATATGTTTACTAAAAATAACATCAAAAGTAATATGCCTTATTCCCTTGTATCCATGGTGTTATTTATTAGAAGTGAGTTTACTTAAAACTTGATAGTTAACTATACATTTACCTGCCAATAGGGCGTTATGCAAAAATTAAATGAATATTTTGGCATTTAATGTACAAATATTGATTATAAGGAAAGCTAAAACGTAGTCACTGCCTGTTTGCAATAATGTACGTATTATTGTTACAACTATTAGAATTAAAACTTTTAAGGAAATGCTGCAATACAAAAACTGAACGTTTCTACTCATGATAAGCGGAGATAATCGACGAACCTGCGAGGGTTGAAGTTGTTGAGGGTTGAAGTGCTTTGGAGTTATAAAATTTGATTGGTCACTTCTCCCCTAGGGCGGAATGACCGGAAGATCGATCGACCGCTCGCCTGCTCCGGCCGGGCGTCCCCACTCAACATCGTCATCACTTCTCTCCGCTCCGCTTAAGTAAAAACGCAGTCTTAAACACGATAATAGCTATAATGTGTGAGTTGAAGACATCCGTCTTAACATATGATTTCGATCTTGGTGGCGACCGGCTGGCTGACTAACGCAAGGGAGTCGGTCAGTGCTTTATATAAATTCATACTAAACAGAGGGTCGCGTGACCTGTCGTCGTTCGCGATCAACAACATCGGAATCATAGCTTTAGCTAAAAGTTGCCTGTGTAACAGCACCTTTATATTGGAAGCGTCGTTATAGATTTACAAATGAATATGTGTGAGAAAAAGAGAGTGTTTAACTATCTTTTAGCTTTCTGTCTAGCACCTCGTTGAAGCTAATGCTGTAGAGTTGCGTTTCCACCCGAGAGAAGCGGTTGTAGAGGTATGCAGTCGAACATTCCGGTTCGACGTTTTCTCCGCTCAGCTTCTCTTGAGTGGAAACGCAACCTTATGCATGTATATTCATGAACAAAAATAAAGTATTCATGTGTCTTTACCTTTTAATATCATGGACGGATATAACCGTCTAGGTTGACAGCGCAAAGTAAACCTTCGTATGTGTATGTGTTTTTCGGCTGTCTTAATGTCGACTGTTGTATTTGACAGCGCTAAAGGAATATGCAAGTGCATTTACATATGTACGAACACACCAATAATTTCTGTAATTTAACTTCCAGCTTATGTCATGTCGTAATGATTGCTTTTCTTATGTAAATCAGAACAAATAGATTAGGGAAACATGGCTGTTATAATTGTTAAACGCAATGTTAACTCGTGCAGGTTTATTTAGATTATTATATTATATTATAAGATTATTTAAAGATGAAATCATTAATTATATTTCGGCTCCAGTCTCTAAATTACCTATCTGAACTTTCCATACCTACCATACTGTATTTAGCAAAATCATTACTTTTATAATATATTTTTGCTCTACATATATTGGTGATTTATTTCTAAAATAAATATATCGCAATATTTAATAACTGTTTTTCTATCCTTACAAATTTTAAGTGGAGTCACGGAAGTTGAATGCGACCTGCTGCTGCAGGACGTCTTGCGGTTCAAATGTATGTCAGGAATTGGGGATAAAAGACTTTGCATGAGAAAATAGCTGCTAAGGGCCGGCGCTGACTGCTGGCATGGCACGGCGTGTCATGGCAAAGGATTTCGGTACTGATATAACTATTTTTAATCTTATTACCATGAGTATAGAATTCATGTTACTTTATTTTGACACAACGATGCCGAGGGAGGCCGCGGTAGGACAGAACGTGCCTAAGCATTCCACGGGATGCCGCGGAAGGCCGTGTTATCCATCGGAATGCTGCAGCACAACTTACCGTGCCATCCTGTGCCGTGCCGGCAGTCAGCGCCGGCCCTATTGTTGTTGCTTGAGTGGCTGGGTCGACAGCAGGATGCCACAGCATACCGCGGAATGCCGTAGCGGCCTTCGGGATGCCACAGCATAATTTGCCGTGTCATGCCAGCAGGATGCCACGGCATGCCGCGGAAGGCCGTGTTATCCTTCGGAATGCTGCAGCACAACTTACCGTGCCATCCTGTGCCGTGCCGGCAGTCAGCGCCGGCCCTAAGCTATAGATGCTCTAACAGCTGTTTTTTTTTATGTTTCATCCTCATTGAATTTCCTTGCCATCGCGGAAAATCTTAACAAAAACAATCGCGTGGACTGTCTGTGGATATGCGCCAGTGACTGGCGCGATGAGTCTGCACGCGTACTCACGCTGGTGCGGGGGTTGCGGGACACGCTGGTGGAGGTCACTGGCTTGAAAATTAGCCCCACGCTCTATTCCCGCCAGTGCTAGCAGCCAACGCTGGCTTGTCTTGAAAAACTGTTTATATACGAGGCCAATAACAAGACAGCGCTGGCTGCCAACACTGGCTTCGTTTAAACCTAGCTATATTTAACTATTATAAACCTAGCTATATTTATTTAACCTAGGTCTTTCTATAGCAGATGACTACTGAATTAAGCGGCGCAATGCGCGATTTCAAGCCAATAGTTTAGTTTAATAGAAAACAATATGTATTAGTGATGTAGTTCTAATCAGATCAGTCATCAGATGTTGATTCACAATTGGATCATGATGCCAATTTCATTCCGAACAGCTTTGGGCCAAAAAAAAATATAAACCCATTTTCATCATTGACGATTCGCTGGCCTAGTTGTTAGTGACCCTGCCTACAAAGCTAGCGGTCCTGGGTTCAAATCCCGGTAGGTAAGGGCAGATATTTGTGTGATGAGTCATGGATATTTTCCATGTAGGTATACATACATAGGTACATTAAATCACGCTTGTTTCCCAGAGGGGTAGGCAAATTTCTTTTGCTTCTTCCACATTCATACATCGAGTCATGCACGCACATCGGTTTCGGATATTCGGCCCTTTTCTAGTATTTCTCCGATTTGATTCGAAGTACGCCTAGGGCGGCCCCTTTCGACCCTTCCACTCAATTTCGATCTGTATATCTCTTTCGGCAATCTTCTTTCATCCATCCTTTCCAAATGACCGAACCATCGAAGCATGCCCTTTTCAATCTTAGTCACTACATTTTCTTTACGTATATATTTCCCTATATTTTTGTCTATATAAGTATTTATGTTGTAACTTCGAACTTCGATTATCAAAGTAGGGCCTCTGTACGTTTTTCCTCGATTGTATAAAATTAAACTGCATTGCCGGAAAAGTTTAGTGTTTGTGCCAGCAAAAAGTGTTTTACGGATTTGATATAATTATAAAAGGTACCTAAGAATGATAAATAATATTAACTGATTTCAAAATAGGAGGACTTTTAAGGGCAAGGGTTTTAAGAGTGAAAGACGACTTTT
Organism: Acleris laterana; assembly: GCA_963966035.1. Lineage (NCBI taxonomy): Eukaryota > Metazoa > Arthropoda > Insecta > Lepidoptera > Tortricidae > Acleris > Acleris laterana. The sequence goes on along the minus strand of OZ014446.1, from coordinate 6,374,922 downwards.
ACACTAGTAAAAGGCTTTCTGATTTGACGGACGCAGATCAAGTACCTCCCGTTAGAAACTAACCAGTAGGTAGGTAATAATAATCAAATGTCGAACCCAACGCGATATACACGTCTTGATTTGGTTGTGCTCGGTGTCTGCTAAATCGGAACGTCTATTACCTGTAGGTATTAGAAACATGCTAAAGCAGTCTACCCACTATCCTTCCGTGCCGTACGTCCGGGCACGATGCAGGATGCAAAACGATAGTGTGTAAGCTTGCTGGACGTCAATAATTATTATTATTACCGTGATAGACTTGCACGATGGAATTTTTGTCCATTTGCATGATAGTGCGTACAGCAGCATCGTGTCTGACGGTCGTGCGCCACTGTACGTTAAGAAGGATAGTGCGTAGACTGCACGTTTTAAAATCTTGCTGGAATACACGTTCAGTGACTATGACGTACACTGATAGTGACGTACGTACGTGAAAACTGACACTGACAGACTGTCAGTGACAGTCTTTCTTAGCAAAAATATGTTTAATTTACCTACGTACTACTTAAAGTATTGATTCGACCGTATCGAATTAAATTCATTAGTTTGCTGTAAACTAAGCCATTTTATTTTAATTCGTAAGCAGCACTCCGTTTAAAAGTTTACATAGTACTTACCTACTTACAATGACGGAGCCAAGTGCAGCCGAGGAGAATCCTTTAAATATTGACGCCAGTCACTTCAACTCCGACATGTACTTAGAACGTCTCCTTAAATGCGCAAATTTGAGGCAAATCATGGATAAAGAGGCTGAAATAGTTACTCAGAGTCAGTTCCTACAGTCAGAAATGCAGACGTTAGTCTACGAAAACTATAACAAATTTATATCGGCCACTGAGACCGTACGCAAAATGCGATCTGATTTCAAGATTATGCAGGAAGAAATGAATAAACTTAGCGAAAATATGAATAAAATCACGTCATTTAGTGCTCAGATATCCGATTCTTTGAAAGAAAGCGGTAATAATGTGAGCAGGTTATGTGGAACGCGGCAACTACTGGATAAACTTCAATTTCTTTTTCTCTTACCAACCCAATTGAATAAGGCAATACAAGAAGGTCGATATGCTGACGCCGTCCACGACTACACGCACGCTCAAAGGGTTTTGCAGAAATACGGAAATCAACCCTCATTCCAGAGTATTCAAACTGAATGTTCAGACATTATTTGTGAGCTAAAAAAGACTTTACGGGATAGACTTTTGAGTCCAGAAACGTCTGCATCTGAATTGGCAGAAAGTGTAGGGCTTTTAAGACAGCTTCAGGAAACTGATTCCTCCCTGCAGGACACGTTCCTGAGTTGTTCTGAAAGTCGTCTCAACAAACATTTACAAGTCCTGAACTCAATGGTGGAAAGTACAGACATATTGGAATGGGTTGAAAAGTGCAACAACATGCTTTTGGCTGATTTAGGGATAGTGATATCATGCTATCATGAGATGTTTCAGGAAAAAGACAACACTAACTTACCAGACTTTGCTGATAAGGTCATGACTCAAGTGTTCAATCTTTTTGAAAAAGTGGTTAAAAGACCTGAGAATATTGGGACGGAGATCCTCATCAGGGGGTTGGACAAGTTCTTTAGAAAACTGCAAGCCATGACAGAGATCATATCCAGTGACAGTATGTCCAATAAAGCTGTGGATGCTGTGATACAGTGTATCAATCATAAAGCCACAATACAGTACCAGTCTATTCAGGCACAGTTTAAGGAGAGCCTTATGAAGGTGCGGCAGTCCCTTGCTGGTAAAGGCTCAGAGAGCCCTGATCTCAAAGACATTCTTAGTTCCTTGCAAGTGTACTTGATGCAGAAAATCCAAGCTTCGTTATTAGATCTAATGGCATTTCTACAAAATAATTTATCATTTGGCCTAAAACAGTGGTGTGCCCATGCTGTCGCTGACAATTGCTGGATTGTCATTTCAGAATCAATGATCAACTTGTCTGACATGGTGAAAAAGATGGCTTGCTTACAATCTTCTAATAACATTCCATTTGAACTCCTGCTGATACTAGCCAAGCTGTGTTTAGAGATGCAAGACAATGGAGTCACTACTTTACATACTCACTTGTTAAAACTTTTAGATGAGTCTGCTCCAGGGTTAACTGTTGAAAATAAGGACACAAATAGCATAATGGTACATTTGTCGACAGCAGCTCAAGCTGCATTAGATTCAGAGGTGGTTTATATAGGGCAGACAGCGGCTCAGATGTTGCGAGTGTCTGTGCTGGCTAGGGACTGGCTGCGAGCGCCGGAGCCCCGGGGCCCGCGCGCCGTCTGCCGCCGCGTTGTAGAGACCTTAGCAAGTGCCGACAGCGCCGCCTCACAACTGTTCCCAACCAGCATCAAGCAGTCTAGCGACTCTAGTCGTCGCACTATTTGGTCTCGCGCGCCATCGTCCTTCTCACCCATCAACAGAATATTTTCAGAAAGAATCGAGGTGTTTAGCCCGGCCGGCGCGGACCGCGCGGCTTTATCTAATGGGGCCCTCAAAGTAGCCCTTAAAGCATTAGTAGAATGTGTGAGACTGCGCACTTTCGGCAGACATGGCTTGCAGCAATTGCAGGTGGACATTCATTTCTTACAGCAGAGGTTGTCTTGCATGGGCAATGATGAAAGGCTCCTTAATGCGTTACTAGAAGATGCTTTGGCTTCTGCACAGTTGCGATGTGTGGACCCTCAGCTGATGGAACCCAGCATAGTCGATATCATATGCGAAAGAGGCTAACTCAACCAGTTAACTGGCCTTCAAGATGCATATTATTTATTGAATTAAGCGAAATAGGCATTTACAAACTTGTAATTTATCTAAGATCTTAGAATAAACACTAAATGTATTTTCTGAGAATTTATTTATAACCCATTAACCAAAAATTTGAATTATTATATTAAAAATAAGTCGTCTACATAATACATATTTTATATATTTAAATATATATAGTTAAATGCTTCTAAACGATAAATCTCAAGACAAACTTATGTGATTGAATAATTTAACTTTGAGTTACATAAACAGTTAATTTCCCATGAACAATTTTGATTATAAAATGACAATATTGGTCCTAGAATATTTCATAAATTTGTTTATTTTTATCGGTTAACCGTTTCACAAAATATATATTTTCTTCTTAATTTGTCAAATATGTTATTCAAAATTGAGGTTATCTCATAATTCATTTTTTACTATAACTAACTGCTTACTCCTGATGCACCAGAATTTTAAAAACCAGAATCCCAAATCTAAGTATTTCTACCCAATATTTCGATTGCGCTATCGAAATATTACTACTCCCTAGTATCTTGCATTTTGAAACTGGTATATCAGGAATGAGAACTGTCAAAACATTTCAATATACTAGTATATCCCAGGAATTCCATAAGTCTAGTTGAAAATGGAAATTCATATCCACAGGTTTTGTAACTGTCAAACGCATCAACCACTCATCCAAATTATCCCTGGCTCTTTTTTTAACAAAAGGGATGGCAAACACAAATTCAAGAAATAAAAGTTACGTCTTCGGTTTCTATATCTACGATAGTTGATTCTCAGCCGACAGTGGGCCGTTAATATTTCATGTTCGTCTAAGTATCTACTTAGCAAAAACGTTAACAGAGGATGATAACGAACTTATTATAAATATATTGTAGCAAACATTTTACGATGGCATCGTGCGAGTGACATCTACGTGAAAAAACTACGTGTCAATACTACTTATGCATATCAAATCAAATCAAACCAAATCTTTATTTGCGTAGAATATGCATAGTCAAGCGGACAAACAGACAGAAATTGCGATTCTTATAGGTACAGTCACGAGATTTAATTTGGTACCCACCTTAGGTCTAAAGTCAATATGACATTCTATAACAATAAGGTTGAGTTTCCTAAAAGTTACAAATGACTTGACATCTCTAATGACATTGACGACTTCAAGCATATTTTTTTTGAAATGGGTCCCAAATTAACGCTCGTGACCGTACTATACAAATATATTTCCTTATTATAAAAAAATATGGAACTTCTGGGATACAATATATATACATATATACCTGTCAATACAATCATCTAAGTTTACTTCTAGTTACTTATAATTCATTTATGCATAAACATTTTACATAATATAATATTCCAAAATATTTGAAGCACTAAATAATTTATATTTTTCAGAAGCTCTTCATTCCGAAACAATTTCTTACGCAAAATATCATAATCTTCATTCTTTACGATAAGGGTTGAATTTGCGATCACATCAAAAGGTTAACTATTTTGCATTATTACTAACTTCATAGGTCGGCTATGAAAACAAACGAATCTTCGTGTTAGAGTTACTACTAAATATACTTGAGAGTTGAGAGTTCTAATGACCCAGCATTAAATGAACACAATCTAGCAAATTAATATGCAAATAAATCCTATAAGAGTCATCCTCATAATTATTACAGTGGCGTGGGCAACACAGTTTAGTGGTGTGCCTAGAACCAAACAACTTCTACCTACACATCTCTTTAAGACTTCCCAGTGTGACTTTTTGGTCAAAATATAGTGAATAATTATAATGAGAATGTTAACCAGTCACATGACTATAAAACCATTAGTACAGTCACGAGATTTAATTTGGTACCCACCTTAGGTCTAAAGTCAATCTGACATTCTACAACAATAAGGTTGAGTTTCCTAAAAGTTACAAATGACTTGACATCTCTAATGACATTGACGACTTCAAGCATATTTTTTTTGAAATGGGTCCCAAATTAACGCTCGTGACCGTACCAGCGCAACCCAGCGGACGGCAAGGCAACACTTCGAAGAGGATCTGCCGTCTACCAGCGCGGGACCGCAGGCCGGCGTGTGCTTGGCATCCCTAGGTGTGCCCAAGCAACTATGTCGCAAGTGATCGGAAACAAATCCGAGCGACCAGTGGCATGAGGGGGGATGCCGAGGCACGCCGGGGTTGCCGCGGTATTGTAAGCGATCTCCTTCGGTCATCTGCCGCGGTAAGCTCTGGCCTTCGAGGCCTCCAAACAAAATAAATCCCTTTTAATGCTCCGATGTCGGTCTCAGAGCATTAAAATCCAAATCCAATTGAAATAACATAAAATACACATTGATAAGTTTAAAATCTTCTGCCTTGCCGACACCGGCTTGCGCTCGGGTTTGGCACTGAAAACTTATTCTACTCGTTAAATAATAGTTGAAGGTATAGATAAAATATTATTACAGTTGCGCATTAGATACACAGTTAACACAGGGTGAAGTTTAAAATCAAAATATGTTCTCCTTAAGCTATCGAACAACATAAATAGATTAATTATGCTTATGCGCTACAACAAATCAAGTTGACAAAATATACTTATAGTTTATGTTTGCAAATGTACAATATAGACACGAACCGACGCCGCCGATACGGCCCACAATATTTGCAAAATGTAAAAATATTTGTATACAGTGGTCCGCGCGGATATTGTGATTTGTCTACCGTCCG